>MIEF01007052.1:0-445045 GCA_001870725.1 Taenia solium | reverse complement strand
TTGCATTGGGGGAGCTCCATTTCGGAAAGTGCGGTTGGCGTTGATTGCAACCCTGACTGCTGGTGCTAATGGTTGTTAATTCCACATATGGCTAGTGCAAATCATGAAATTCGCACTCTTATGCATTTCATTCGTGAAACAACTTCGCTCCACTCCATATTTCTACGTTGTCGAATAGCAAATGAGAAAAATAACTTCTCTCTTACTCATATAAAACTGGTGCACTCTTAATTACTTGAAATGCCGTAGCGAATTCGTGAAGGTCTAAATGCTAGTGAGCGCAGCCTTGTCCCTGTGACATTGACTGCTACCAATCCGAATTTAGCACTAAAAAGAGCAATGAATGCTCCTAAGAGATTACAGTTTGGAGCGTTAAATTTGACAGCCCTCTGAAATGTCCTCACGTTTTCCACCTCCCCTTGATCATTTTAGTGATGTTAGTTTGTTATTTTTGTTTAATTTTAAGCACGAAGCCATTGGAGACCGTGAAGGAGAAACTGGGACAGGGGTGTGCCTTATCTAACCCACTTGGTTCTTCCCTTTTGCGTTTTTCATGTTAATTATTGCATTTATTGCAATTCTTGAATTGCGGTTTTTTGCACGGTTAGATTTACAATATGTTTAAGGGACTTTTAAACATCTGCTTCCTCTTGTCCTCTTTCACTTGTCACACCCTGAAGGTCGAATTAGCACGGCTGGCAGTGCTGTGGAGAATGGGTGAGTCAATCATCAACTTGGTGTTCATTATTGAGTGAATCAGTCCTGCTGCCGATATGGTGAAGGATACTACTTGAAAACGGAAGGGTTAGGGGACGCAGCGGTGAGGCAGTACCATCATAGTGCAGCTTAGCAACGGTCACGTCACCCTAAGATAAGGAGTTTTAGCTTCCCACCCGACACCAAATGCTACTTCCTTAAGTATCTGGTATTTATTTTTGCACCATAATGAAATACTACCAAGTGGGTCTTACATTTCTTTTCGCTGTACGAATTGCAGGTGAACGATTCTTTGAGGACATCTTTCTTAGTAATTGGTGCCTTCTAGTTCCATACTTTGTGCTGTATGTGTAAGCTTACCACGGAATCTACCAATGTTATGCTAATACTCAAGCAACTAGTGTGGGCTGAAATGGTGCTAAAGGGAATCTGTTGTTCAAAAAAAGAATTATCCTACTTATTCCCTCCGTCCTCCAACTGCTGTTTGTGACGCATTTGTCCATCTCCCTTGGAACCCATTGTGTTCAAGCAAAAATTATTAAAACTCTTATTATTTACGTTGACTGCACCACATGACGTGGGTATTACAGTCTTGCAACCAACTTATTTTATTTCTCAATCCCTTTCGGAACGCTGCTAGTCATTCGCGTCACCATGACTGTCGTAGAGGTAGCGAGGATCGAGGGAGGAAAGGTGAGCAGAAGGAGGACAAAACAAAAGTACTGTCGAGGAACCATCATCGGAGAAGTAGGAAACGGTCTCCAAAACGACTGCACCATCAGTGGCATCGACACAACTCCCACTACCGGCAGGCATCATTTGCGCGAAACTGTGCAGAGTCATGGAGGATGTGGTGGAGGCCATCCGACAGTGCCTTGTGGCGCGCAAATCCACCAGTATCAGTTAAGCCACTGTTGTGTCCTCCTCCTCCCCCTCCAACAAGGCCTGGTCAAATGTCCTCTTTTCCCTTTTAGCCTTTATATCGACGCAAATGTGCGATATACGTGAGTTTGGAAAGTAAAATCTGCCTGCCTTAGTCTTGGTTTCGTAGTCATTGGTGAGAAGGAAGCTGAGCTAATGTGGAAAAACTGACTGTGCCATGAAAAGCTAGCCAGTCTCTGATCATTTCTTCTTTACGAATTAAGTAGCAATCAGTGGATAATGATTACTTCATGGGAACGATAGGAATAGTTTGTACGAACATCTTTGACTTGGGAAGGTTGGCGCAAAATAGGTCGTGAAAGTAGAATTGGATCTAGAGCTGAGACGAAAAGGGTTTTTATTCCAGGAGAGGCTTGGGCATTTTGGACGGCATTATTACATGCGACGGAAAGTGGTTAAGTCGATTCAGTTTTTTGAGGAGATGAGGGCTGCAAATGCATAAAATCTCACTAGTTTGAGGAGTTGTTGATCAAACAGAGTAGGAAGTCCAATTATTTGCAAAGGTGTACCGACACGCCTGTGAGGGGCTCCGTGTGAGTTTTCTGCGCTATAGCGTCATTGCCGGTAGTGAATGTTACACTTCAGCTCACTTTGATCAGGTCGTTTCGTACATGGCACAGCTACGTGTCCAAAGAGCATTACCAAATGATTGCGGAGGAGGGAGTGATTGGAAATGGAGGATTTTTATCCCAGTGGGACTAGCCATAATGCAGGTGAGAGGTAGAGCAGCACGAAATATCAACTGGGATGATTGTGCTGTTGAAATGGATCTTTGGAATAGAGGCTGAAGAGTCATCAGAATTTTCCGAGGCAGGGAGTGGTCCAGTATCCAGACCATCCTAAACTTGCTCTCATCTTCGTTGCCCCTGAACAGCAATCATGTCCTAATCAAATCGACCTGTTTGTTCTAAGGATGCAAAGGCAAGGGAGGAGGAGATGGACGAGGAATGCGCTACGATGTGGTAGCGCCGGCAGACTATCCCCTTTCAAAGGCGCTATAAACTTTGAAGAGTGGCTCAAAACTGCAAAATTCAACTCATACTTCCATTTCCAGCGCTGATTAACACCTCTAATTTTGCGGTTTCTTTCCTAAGATCTGTTTTCGAGCGCAATAGATGCCAGCAGAACACCCGACCTTGTTGGCATAAATCAGTGCTGCCACACCTTAACTTGTTATTGACAAGGAAGAGCAAACTCTCACCAGAAACTGCTTTCTTCGGTGCAAAAGCCATCAGAGATGACGAGGAGTATGCTAGGAATCTCTGACATTCAGCTGGGCGTGAAGAGGACCGCTAGCTGGATGCCCACCCGATTCAGACACAGGGTCCGATCATTTTGTCTTGGTTGAGACAGACAATTCCAACACCCTCACATTATGCTCCTTTGCATTAGACTGCAACGTTAGGTGAGCCTTCCTTTCCCCCATCCTGTTTGCCTCCAAACGCCCTTCTTACCTCGGAGGCAGCTAACTCAATGGTACACCTTTAGAGTTTTCTCATCCTTGGTTTGAAGACTAGGATCTATCCCCTTATGAATCACAGGTGGTAGTAAAAGAGGGGACGTCAATGAAGGCCTGTAATGGCAAGGAATCCTAAATGGCGAAATTCATTAAGTGTCAAAGATTGGCTTGGGACGTGGCACCTAACTCTGATTTTCTCCATAACGCCAAAACAGTTCTATTTTTTGCGAAGGGTACCTTTTCCACGTAACAAGACATTGAAGCCAACGCATTGCTTAACGGACTTCTCAATTTCAATGACCCATTTTTGGGCTCTGTAACGCAACCGTCACCATCCAACGCCTGTTGCGACCCGCACTGATTTTTTAACTAAAACTTGATCCATTTGGATAATACCCTTGTCTTTGATAGAGATAGTCAAAGGCATAATGCCGCTTTGAAACTGGTTTGAACCGGCTGCGATGCACAAAACAAACCCTGATCCCATAGTAGTGCTTTTCTTCTGCAACACCTCGTCAAATGGGATGGCAGTCATTGGGGGCCGAACAGCACAAGTTAGGACATGGTTGGCACCAAACAACCAGACGGACCTCAGCAGTCTCCTAGGCTTGCCAAATAACTACAGATATTTGGTCGAAGGTTCTGTTAAGCTCACCAGCCCGCTTTATAAATTAACCGAAAGGTAGGCACTGGCTCCACCATTACTGAGCCCCGGAGCGAGAGCTCCGACGTTTGCACTGGAGGCAGACACAGTAGATGCAGGCGTGGTCAGTGTACTTTTACAAAGGGACAAAGGAAAGGAACGCTTCATCGTTAACGCGGCAACTTGACTCATCGATTCGACACTTCAGACACTGTCTGGTAATGCGGCCTTTCTATCGGCTTTGGTGTTGTGGCTTTGACATCACGAAGACAAGTTTTGCACTTATTTCGGGCCGATATTTTCGTTACATTGCCTTGCCTGCAACTGATTCGCTCCTCTCCCACATGGTTTGCCAAACTGCCGAATTGTGACGACCAATGTCGTTTACACAATGGATGATCATGCTAAATTTCATCCTTATTTCAGATTTATGATTGTTCACTTCTTAACAGAGTCTGAGGGAGCTACGAATAGGAGCCGTTTTAAATGCGACAAGTAGTGAGGCCTCACGCAATATTTTGTACTTTTCCCACTGGTTCAATGTTTTAAGTGATGTGTGTAAGCAGCTAGCGTAGAATGCGATGGCGATGAACGATACATGGTGTTAAAACAAAAGAAGGTTTATCCCATACATTTTTTCTGTCCAGCCATCACCGTTAAGATGCGTTTGTCCACCTCCCATGGGATGCGTTGCATCCAAACAAAAGGCGATAAAACTCTCACCATATGCATTGGCCACTGGCACCCACTCAACCACCACTACAAGCAGGTTCCATTTGCGCGACTCTATGCAGAACCACAGATGATGTGGTGGGGGCCATCCGGCAGTGCCTTGTGGCGCACAAAACCATCAATATCATTTTAGCCCACTGTTGGACCCTCCGACGACGAGGCCTAGTCGGGTGTCCCCTTTTTCCCTTTAGCCTTTGTTTGGGCGTTTACTTGCAATGGGCAAAATGAAATCTGTCCACCCTAGTCTTGGTTTCTTAGTCGTTGGTGAGGGAGGAGGCTGAGCTAAAGTGGAGCAACTGACCATGCCATGGGAAGCGAGACAACCTTTGATCGTCTCCTCTCCGTAGGTTAAGTAGTGATCAATGCAAAATGGATGCCCGAATAATAGCCTTCTACGGGTCTTTTGCCTCTCGTGCCTTCAACGCATAAATTTGCGTTGACCTGGCATAGCATAAATATACCAAATTTGGATCTGTATGTGGGATGCCATTAAATTCAGTGAGCTGAGCTATTCAAGTATGGGCCCTCCTTCTGTGAGTGCCACAGTCGAATTTTAGTGCACCTGGTTGCTTGTGAACGAATTCACCTGGAGGGGAAAGGGAAGGAAGGCTAGGAACGTTGCCCATACTAAGGTGAATTCGTTGTCGTTAAGTTTTTATGTTGTGGTACCTTAGCCTTCCATGCTCCCATGATTCCACTTCTTCTTGCTTGTCATGGAGCAATACTTATGTCACTTCCGCCGCTAGCCTCTAACCTCCTTAGCCCCATGCATGGCCTTTGAAGACTGGGCAATTCAATGCTGAGGCCAGGAAGGAGGGTTGGCTAGGCCAGGACCTGCCTAGACATTTTATGGAATCGGGAATATATGTTAAACGAATTTGCTGTCTTCAATTTTCACTAGCCACAGTAGAATCTGACGAGGTAACTGTCCGGTTAGAGTACTCTCTGTCTTTTATATGGAAGGTGTTCTTAATTAAAGCATTACTGTAGGATGATGCCTGAGGAGCCCTGACCTCATCAGCTGCTACAACCGACTGGGTTGGAGACTTGCACTCAAATCGCATCAGTCCTTTTCTTCAAAAAGTTGTTTGCTAGTTGGGAGGTCAATGCACGAAGAGGGGTGTTCAAACGATGCAACGGAAAGAAGTGTTTTCGATTGTGTCGCCCGTCGAGTATGTGGACTGAGTGGTCGCAAGAGCGTCATCACCCGAGTCAGTTGTGCACGCCGCTCAAGGCAGCCAATCAATTAGGGGTGGACAATCGATCCATGTGGGTCGCCTCTCCATGAGCAAGGATTAATAGGTGTTTTGATCGGTAACTGTGCGCTGCACACATGGGTTGTGGTTTCTGAGATCTCTCAAACAGCGCTTATCCCCACTCCCATACTGGACTCCCTTCACCACTACTCGGGCTCTGGGTTAGCACAAGAAGTATTTGAATCAACTTTTTTTGTGTTTCTGAAGTGTTTCACTACAGAATGAACCAGATTAACTGGGCTGGATGTGCAAGCGATTTAATATTCCTGCAGTTCCTGCCATGGGTATCACGCATTTGAAGGACCTAGGGATCCCTGAGCTTTGGTTATTTTATCAATGCTTTCGCCACTAGGAAGACAGCAAGATGAGTTTGAGCACTACCAAAATAAAGACGAATGTCAAGTTACTTTGTACGTCTTGAAGGTGTTTATTTGGGCATTAAGCTTACACGACTATACTTGAGTGAATTTAGCTTTCCTCCTCTAGTTCGCATCTGTAATTCATCAACACCGCTTGTGACCCTTACACGGCGCTCTTCAACTAAACCCGAACAATTGCTGACGACTTCGTCTTCATACCTGATAAAGACAAATGAATTTTGGGTTGTTAGAGACAGACCATTGAATCTACCCTAATTCAAGAAAACTCGGGAAGAGGCAATTTTGCACTCAACTATCGCTTTCAATGCATGGCTTGAATGCCAGTATTTAATGAAGACGCGATTGCCAAAGTCAACGACTTTCATGGAACAATGCGCGAGCAAACCCAAAACAGCACCGCATTTTGCGGGTGCGGCGAGGGCCGTCACTGTTACTGGTGGGACGGGCCAATCGAGTCCCCACCCAAGGGTGAAAGTAATGGAGGTAATGTGTGCACACAGAGGCCAGCGTGTGGCGATGACCGAAGAACTATGGCCTGTAGAGGTCTGGCCTTGCGGACTGCTCAAGTACATTTTTGGGAAGAACAGCCGTAGTCGTTTTCCGAGTAAGAGGTAGGTGGAACAGAGAAGGAATTCTCCGATGCGCTGTTTGATTGGGTGCAAAGAAAGGTCAAATAAGGTAAGATGCGAAATGGAAGAAATGAGCATCAAGTTACTGTGGTAGTTTTATAGCATGATTTGCAGAATAGTGGTCTCAGTTGTGAATAAAATAGCAGAACGTTCAGCATACTTTCGCACCATTTGGTTGCTAAGGTGCACATTTCATGTGGAGTGAGAACACACTTGACCGCGTTCGAACCTTTGAAGACACTATTAATGCACAATAAGTGGGCGAATTCTGACCCTTTTATTTGATTTGCACTTTTTGTCTGTTTGTATTTTTGATTTGCAACCGACAATTGAAGGGCTCTCCTTATGCCCCCACTTAGTTGAAGCCCGATACTTGGCCTTAGAGTATTCTAGAGTCTGTTCGCTTTTTGATTTTACAGTACTTATAATCTGAACATATTGTGTTGCTTGTCTCAAACAGCACTCGTTACAGCAAATTTACTGAAAGGGTACTACTTTGATGACAACACAAATAAACGCCCAATGCATTTCAAGGTCGAACATTGTGGGTGCGCGTTGCATTTTCGTGTGCATCATCCGTGGTGTGGACGTGCGTTCATGTAATAGCGGTTAAAACTTGCTCTTTTTTCTAATATGCTCAAGCGTGCTTCATTTTCGTCAAGTTGCGGATGCTAAAGAATAGTTCTACCTAAACGCTTTTGCCAACTAAGTGGTGCAGAATGGGCTTGTTAGTTATACGCGTGGTTTATTGGGTAATGGAGTTTTTGGTGCATGCTTCCACTTGCTTGGATTTATCAATGTGTCATGTCGTTTGCATTTTTTACTAATGGGATCGTTCGCCGCATGCAAGTCATATAATCTCCTACGAATGTTTGGACGCTTCAGTTTTCTGCTTTTTGACGAGTATATCATTTTTGGAACCAAAGTGGGTTTGTGGTGATGCGAAAGCTTCTGCACGAATAGAGGCAACTACTTATAACCGCTAATTACTTGTAAGTTAATCATGTAGGTGAAATATTTATGGCGAAAATTTTGCCCTTCTAGCACTCGCTGATATGCTCCTTGCTTACGGTTTTGCAGTTATTGCTTGCGTTATTTGCGATTTCCTACAGGACGTAATTTATTCCCTCTGTTTATACGTTGACCTTCAGGTTCATTCCCTGCTTGATGCACTTTGCATATCACTGCCTTTTTGTGAGGGGTAGTGGGGGTGATTGATTTCCTGTATGAACTTTATCTACAAATGGACTAAGTGTTTTCGACCGCCACTATACCATCTCATTTTCTTTCAGAAACCTCAAACAGGAATCTAGACACCAGAAACTCACGTCAAGTCATCCACTCTGAGCCACGTACTCATGCGGCCTGCGTAAGTCAATGTCAAACCAACCAATTACGTGATTCGAAATTGATCCAACGACGCAAGTTAACCAACTGTTAAAGCCAGTCAGGATTTCTGTATGCAATCATCTATTGAACTCGAGCAATCGGATGACCTGATATGTGGCGTGTGTAGGAAGTAGTAAGTGCTCTATTGTTATGAATATGTGGAGTGATTGGGGTTTCTTACAATTGGTGTTTTTTATCAGCCTGGTTGGATTTCTATTACTTATTTAGTAAAATGGGTGGTTGTGCACTTTGCCTTGTCCTTTAGCGTGTTTTAATCAGAAATGCGACTGCATTCACGCTTTTTGTGACGGTATACGAACGAACTTTGCTGCGGGCAGCAGAAAAGTGGCCTGTAGTGGCCATGTTTTTTCCTCCCCATAAACCTTTAGGTGAAGGCGTTTTGAAGATTTATTTCGAACGGTCTAACCTAAATAATCCAACGAGGTCTTCTTTTGGGCGTGACAATGGTATCAATTCTCGTGGCTTAAGCGGCCAGGACGTAAGGATCCCCATGTGCACTCAGCGTACCCTTTGTGGCTTACATACGTCAATGGGTAGACGAGGCATCTGCGCAGATGTCGTTTGCTGAATAACCGGTTTGGATGACAAGTAGGATGGGTTTAGGTCATAGGTAGACTATTCTCAACCCATTGCAATTAGTGGCACAGTCTCCTGCGAAGAAATGGAAAAATGAGGAAACTACAAGTTGTCCACCCAGATAAAACCGACGCTAAGTTGACGAGAGGTGTCAGTACTTTTACTCTGTTGCGAACGGCAATATGAAGTTTTGTACCTTCATACTATCTTTGGCTTTAATTTGCGGTTCCACATTTGATTCCTGGTGTAGCAGGTGCGGATGCGCCTTCCACTTTGAGTAGGCTGGTGTCGATGATGAGTTTAAATTCTGAGTTCGCCTTCTACTGCGGGTACTCGAAACAACAGTCGAA
This sequence comes from Taenia solium, assembly GCA_001870725.1. Lineage (NCBI taxonomy): Eukaryota > Metazoa > Platyhelminthes > Cestoda > Cyclophyllidea > Taeniidae > Taenia > Taenia solium. Next base: position 435,951 of record MIEF01007052.1, on the reverse strand, counting down.
CTGGACAAGGTTTATTTTGTCCGAGTTCCAGTAGTATACTAACGTCAATGCGACTCCTACTATTTACTCTAAGACGTTGTCGCGGAGCATTCTTCGACTTTCCATCTGCGGAACAACTGTCTGAGCCCTACTAAAATCGCTGATGTTATCTGCTTCGCTCAATCTTTGGTGAGACCGCTTCAAAGTGAGGCAAGTCACTGACTACCAATTGAATGCCTCGTCTTCGTCTGTAGTTTACAGCCTTGCCAATTGAGACATCCGCACTCGACTGCTGAATATGATGAAGCAGGGAACGAATGCCTATTCTTGCCTAACTCCGAGCATGATAGTTCCTCGTTCTAGTGTGTGCACGGGGACGGTTCCATGTCCTCGGATGCTTCTATGATGTTTGTCACTCTAACCCGTTTACGCTAATGGAGGTTGTTCGATTAAATTTGGCAGACGTGTCAACAGTTGGTACACCGAATTTGAGGGCGAGAGAGCACCTCCTGTCTGTACTCTGAACCCCATTCCATGTTACCAGTGCGGGCATGGCACTTTGTCAAGTACATATTAGACACTTGCTAGTGAGAGGAGTAGCCACGATTGCATAAGCATCTTATGTTCTTGTTCGCCTCTATTGCAGTCTAAACATCCCCTACACCCTGCCATGCGAGCACTCGTATTGTTTGGAGCCCTGTCTCATAGCCCGGCCCAATCAGACTGAGGTGCGGTGCCTTCGATGCAACCAACTGTATCCTCTTAGTTTAGCTGTGCGAAATGCAGTTCTTGAGAGGCGAGTAATGCAACGCTTTGTGGAGGAACGGCGGAGTATCGTAGTCACCTGCAATGCCTGTCAGCACCCTGCTCCATTTCTGCGTTTACGTCAGCATTGTGACGCGCATATCTGTTCTGGATGCATGGATTCCCATGCAGCTAAGGTGATGCCATTTACTGCTGCTTCATACAGACTAAACTGGGCCAATTTATTTTAATGAATCTCCTAAGGGAACTTTGTTGTTTGTGCATTGCTGCCCGTACAAGTTGAATACTTTAAATTGCCCAGCAGACTGCGCTAAGTTAAGCAATGGTGAAAAGCGTTTAGGCATCATTCTATCCGTTCATGTGGAGAACTGGTGCATCTGGCGTTCGTTTTAGACACTTGTCGACTCCTATTTCGAACAGATTTGTTGTTTTAAAGCCATAAATATTGTATTAGAATGCCTAAACAGCTGGGTGTTTTCACGTCTTTACCTTTCAGGTAACTACTTCGGTGACCAAATCAAGGCGTGTATTGTTAAAGAAGAAAAGTGGCTTGGAGAGGAGACGCAATTTGCTGAGGACAAGATGCTGCAGTCAAGCGTCTCACCTGAGGAACTTGGTTGAGCAGGCGACATTGGAGCTTAAAGAAGCCTGCAGCAGGTCGTTTGACCGCAGCACTACAAAGTTAAACGACCTTTTTGATGAGCATCAGGCCAGGCTGAACATCTCGAAAGGAAGCGTATTCAAAATGCAGGAACTTATTGAAAGATATGAGTGGCGAAAACGGATCATTTCACAGCTGGTAAGTAGAAGCCCTGGTTAATGAAGCTTGATATCTTCTTTCAGACATTAGGTTCTCTGTTGTCCATGAGGGATGTGCTTAAGGGTGTAAGTGCGCTCGCAAAACGCATCTATGATAGGGTAGATGGATATGGGGAGAGGATCAATTTGCACGTAGATTACTCGGTACGTGCACACTTTCCAATAATCTGTTTTGATGCGTCTTTTGCCTCCTTTTTGGATATAAGAACGAGTGTTTTTTTCTTTACCATTTTTAGTTAAGTGAGGCACTGATGACCCTCTCACTGATCCATGTGGCAGATCAAGAAGAGACTGGCCATCAAAGCAGGTGAATTTGATGTTTTTGTCCTTTGCTTAAGTTAAGGCTTCAGTGCCACTTAATTTGCTCTATCAAGTACATAAACCAGTGGTCTAAAGTGGCTTCACTTTTTTGGTGTTTATTTCAGTTGTCAAGGTGAAGCGATCATTTTCAACGCTTCCGAGTCCAAACAGATCATTGTGGGTGGTATTCCGGCGACTGCAAATGCTGCGTTATTAAGAGAACATTATGGTACTGTGATAAGCTCCTTCCTTTCACTCTGCAAACAATTCGCCTACGCTATATTTGAAAATGAGGAGTCTGTGCGCAAAGCCATCTCCCGACGCACGCAATTTATCTGGTGTGCAGATGTTGAAATGAAAGGTCGCATTACCAAAAGGAAGAAGAATGTTTTCTGTCACGTTGTCTTGTCCCATGTAAAATGCAGAAGGCATGGTGTAGTAGATTTTCACGCATCATGAATGTGTACCACGTGACGTGTTTTTAAGGCTCTGGGAAAGTGGCCTTATCATTAAAAATTCCGCATTCCAGACGTTCATTTGACTCCTTATATGCTCCACTACCATCAATTTACCTTGATAACCACTCCGAAGCTCAATACTTTGCACTTTTTCCTTGGAGGAAAGTCGATGTTGCTTTGCGGACATGTGGTTTTTTGTGGATGACACAGTGTTTATTTGGTTCATGGCGGCTGGGGTCATTTGGGATTCTTTCAGAAATCTCTACGGATGAAGGTGATGCTTAACTGCCTAATCGCTTGGCCACTCGGGCGTTGACGTTCAGAAGGCCTGGCAAATCAGACGTGGGCAGAACTTTGTAGGCGCAGATGCTGCTTGGATTACTCGTTTGCAAAATGAACGAAAAATCAACTCCAGATTGACCAAATGCGGCGTATCGCTTTTATTCTCAAATGCTCACGGTGGAATTTGAACTAATTGAGGGTGGTTTGTACGCACTTTCTAGACGAGGCGATGCTAAGGCTCAACCGCTGAAGACGACAAAGAACTGCTCGGAACCAAAATCTCCCTCACCACCTCCTTCACTTGCAAGTACACCACCCCTGGAGGGGCGGTCGAAGGTTTTTGTTCGTGGTATCTCACGGAAAATGATGGTGATTTCGCTACAATCCGCGTTCTCCAAACTAGGCCCAGTACAAAAGGTCGATGCTTATCCCACAAGAGGCTACGCTATAGTGGAGTTTAAGAGGCACGAGACGGCTGAATTGGCCATCTCTGCTCATTGGCACATTATCGATGGTGAATTTGTGGAAATACGACCCTTTATACCCAAAATGAAGTCCAAGAAGTCTACGGAAGAACAGGAAACTCTGTAAGTGATCCGTTCTACACTCCTGTTGTGTCATCCTTGTATACGGAGAGAGTAGGGTAGTTCATACCTTTTTTAATTCTGGTGACATATCCATGCGGCAGACTCATCCATTTCGTTCATTTTTGGGAGTTAATAACGAAGTATAGGCTGTGGGAGGAATTTTGTACATGGAAATTGTCATTTGGTGTTCACAATAACCACCAGTTTGTAATCAGCCCCCACCATTTGTGGAGAGATGGATCGAGAGGAACGTATCGGGGCACAAGGAAGTTCAACGTGCAACGATAGCGATGCTCTGATGGATTTTGATAGATTAAGTTCATCATCGGTCTTCTACTATGAGGCCTTTAGTACACGCTATTGCATTGTGGTGTCCGATACCCTACAGGTAGTGCGCTCCTTGAGCCATTAGCTTCAGGCAGGAGCCTTGGCTTTTATTGCACTCCCTTTCGTTGAACTACGAGGCTAAAAGGACAATGATTTAGTTTCCAGAAGCATTTGGCCCTTCATCACAAATCTCGAAATCGATTCAGACTCAGTTCTGCTCTGAGGCGTCAGAGATGTCGACCGTGTTCTTTGTGGAGTGTGGGAGGCATAGGACGTAATCCATCATAGCGTCACTGATTCATCGTCTAGTTTTCCCTCTTTGAAGGCGTTGCATTGGGGGAGCTCTATTGCGGAAGGCGTGGTTAGCGTTGATTGGTAGTTTCGCATGCGGCTGGTGTAAATTTCCTTCCAACCTGGTGCGTTCAATCAGAATCTGGGTTAGCTCGTGGGCTTGGTTTAAACCCATACAAGTAATCATAGATACAACCTTAATGTAGTGGAACAGTGAATGGGTTAATTGACTTCTCCCTTTTGAACTGTACTGTTCCCAGGAAATTATTCTGGGTCCTTTTCACTACTGTAGCAGCCCTGTAAAATAACGTTGCTAAATTGATTTCCTTGCTACGAGAAGAGGATGTAACTCTTAATCGTTGGAGAATATTTTGCCTTGAAAGGCCTTTCGAACGGCATAACGTGCGGGGCCATCTCAACGTTATCCGTCCCTATCGGATCACTTAGAGACGTTTTTTCATCGTTTTTGTGCAACCCTAAGCACCTAGCAACTAGAAACCATGAGGGAGGAAGTAAGACACGGATGTGCTTTTTCCAACCAACCTGGTGTTTCCTTTTAAAATGTGCATTATTGTGTTGTATTCGTTCCACTTAATAAGCTTGTGGCTAATTGTATAGTTAGAACACAGGTAAGATTACGACAGAGAAGTAGTCAGATAATATTTAAACTTCTGCTTCTCATCGTTCCATTTTTCTTTTTATAATTTGCGAGTCGAATTACTCCAACTATTAGCCCTGTGGAGGCTCTGTAGGTCAGGCATCCGCTTAGTGTTTATTTGTGAGTCGATCAGTCTTGCTGGCGGATTGTGAGGTTTTATTACCTGCACTTAGGTGGATCAGGAGACGAGAGCTGAGACCGCGCCATCAAAAGATTCATGTAGCATTGACCCCACCGTCGTAGGCTAAGTACTATCAGCCTTCAACCAGGAATCGTGTAGCACTATTGCATCGCAATTAAAGCTTTCGTTTCGTTTTTAAAAATTTTAAGCTTGTTTACCCTTTCCCAAATAGCCGATTATTCGACTTAGTGCGGCGTTAAAATGATATCAGATAAATCTCGAGCTTAACTGTTATAGGAATCCCACAATCAATCAGTCTTTCGAGGACACCTCCTGTCGCAAACCCTACGTAGAAGGTATCTACGAATCTGTAAGCGAGAGCTTCGCAATGCGTAGATGTGATGCAGTGTCAGGTTGCAGGTCAACGTGGTTGCTTGGTGTTTGGGAGATCGGTGAATCTCGAAAATGCCCTACGAGCTCAACAACATATTCTTAACGTTTAATCTTGACAGTTGTTTGAGATAAGAGCCATGATCACATCTCTTCCACTTTGTAGTGACCCTGGCGTTACCAATGCCAGTACTGTTAGCTCAATCGTCAACGCAAGGACGTTAATTGTTTGGGAAATAGATGAGGGGATAACTCATACAGCCCCGAGAAACTACTTTCTTAACTATGGAGCAGTTGATTACGTCGTTGTCACTGAGACAGAAGCCTACGTGGTAATTAAGAATGCCGAAAGTGTGAATTTAGTTTTGGCTACTCAGCCTCACTTTATTAGAGGTAGGCGGCTTTTCCTGAGTAAACCGGATGAAGAGGCAACCTCTCTTTTTGGGTGAGTTGAGAACTTATTCAAGTGAGGTAAATTTTTAGTGAGTTTTTCTGTGGGTATAATCACCAGTTAATTATTCTGCCATATGAAATTCTACAGTAAAAAACATGCCATCCTTCTTTATCATTTGCCATTTTTGCCGAACGTAATGCCATATGTAGGTTGTATGCTCAGTATTCTGTATTTCGATCTGAACGTCGTTTGCTTATTTGCAGAAAAGGAGTGGCTTCGAATGGCACCAAAGCCGATCATCAGTTGGTTGTCGATGGTCTTCCGCCTCTGCCAAGAGATAACGATATTCGCAGCCTCTTTGGACGATTCGGTGCAATCACCGAAGTGAGAATGGATGAAAATATGCACAGAGCCTTTGTGAATTTCTCCACTGCAGAGGCGCTGCAAAAGGCAGTGGCAGCAGCTCCGCCCCGCCTCAAGCGTATGAATCTTCGCGTCTCCTTGGCAGAGGATCATGAACACAGGTGTGAAAGCACACGATTAGTTACTTATTTGAAACATGACTTTCGCAGAGGTCGAGAACCTACCAACGCTGTAAGGCTAGTACCAGCCCACATAAATAGATGCGCGAAAGCCTTGCTTCGTTTGGGCTTGAATGTTTGCATTTGCCAGGTTATTCGACTGCTTCCTGTGTTCATAAGTCTTCGTTTGATTTGTGTCGTCTCAGGAAAAACGGATGACTGAAAGTTAACTTTTTCTCCTTTGCAGTTAGTTTCGATGACCAAGTCAAAAGGAACGCTGTCCATTTTCAAGACACCGACGTTTCCGACACCGTCAATTTGAACCGTGTTTTGGTTCCGAGTAACGATCTGACAGAGTTGGAACCCAAAAGCGAACGGAAGAAGAGGTAAGTTTGTGCATGTCTTGAATTGTCTTGATTATGCAGTAATGAGTAAGGTGCGTTAAGTGGTAAAAGGGTGTGTGCGAGTGTGGTGTTGTAATGGCGTGACTTGAAGCGCACCTTCTATACTTCACTCAAACACATTGGATGTCACACCCATCCTCAAAGAATCGGAAAGGGCGAAAAGGGGAGGCAAAGGAAAGCACACATTTCTTGTTATTCACGATGTGCATATTTCCTTCCATATGGCGTTGGTGCCTTCGCATATCGCATCCCTCATAATGATTACATGGGATTAATTTGAGGCTTGTTTTTTGATATTGGATATCTAGGGGAGGGCAAGCTCATGCCAGTGTTGCTAAACTGGCGTTAGCTAACCTAACTAGAATGTGTGCGAATGCTCTATTCTTATTGAGCTTGTACTTTCGTTTGTCTCATTTGAGTTAAGGCATTTTTGTGGTCCCACGTCTTTGTGTCATTTATTTCGGAGAGGAACGGATCGCTTACATTTGAATTGTCTACTTTTGCGCACAGTTTTGATGGCGAAACCAAAGTGAATAACAGCGCCAATCAAGAAGGTAACAGTTCTAGCCCCTCCACTTTGATCGACGTTTCGGTTCAGAGCAACGATTGTGCCGAAGCGGAATCCAAAAGCGAACCCCAAAAAGGGCAAGTTTTTGTGTGTGTGTATTGTTATTGTACGGAGGTGCAATGATGAGTAAAGTGAGTCGAATGTGTGTTTTTTGGGGTGTGCACTTCCTATAGTTCACTTGAACACATGCTAAATGTTGCACACCTCCTTAAAGGATTGGAGAGGGCGAAAGGGGGAAGCAAAGCAAAGTAAGCATTTTGCGTCAGAGGTGAACTGTGTGTTTCCTTTGCCATGATGTTGGTGCTTGCCATATGAATGCTACTTGTAATGCACACCACAAGTTAGCTCAATGCTTGGTTCTTCTTCCTGACATCTGGCAAAAGTCGAGGCCGTGAGACTTCATGCTGGCTCAATTGGCGAAAAGCGTGCAAGTGTCATGATTCGGTTGGGCTTGTGTGTTTGCCTGTAGCAGTCTGATTTGATGGCTTCATGCGGTCCCAACTCTCCATGTGATTAGTGTCATATGGTGGAGGAGCTGTAGTTAGAATTCGCAACTTTCACTTTTGAGCATAGTTATGGCAACTGACACAAAGTATTTAAGTCGTATTTTTGCGCCGGTTTTGAGTGTAAGACAGACTTTTAGACTGCGGCTGCAGTAGCTTCATTTTCTAACTTTACAACTCATTGTGTAACCTTTTAGGTCCGCAAATAGATGTTTGCTACAATGAGCAACTGGTGGGGACCGTCAACACTGAATGCGTGCGACAGACCCCATTTACCCCGTTGACTTCCATTCAAATTGTTGGTGTTTTTGGAAGGCTTCGCTTTTTGTATTGCTGCGCGTGGACCTTAACATACGTAAGATAGCGCTAACTTCTCACACTTTCCTGAGTGTACGCATTCGCTACCATCATCGCCTTACATTCGCATCAATGCACTTTTCACTGCCTGCTTTTGCAATGAATCTGTTTGAAAGAAGAGGAGTCAATTGAGACTTGAAATAGGTAGATATTTTAGAAGTGGAATAAAGGTTGGACTAGGTAGACTGTTTTTTACCTGCAGCGATATTTTTTGTAGAAAAAAGAATAAGAGTTGAATGCACAGAATTGAAATGGATAGTTGAACAATTGTATTGGGGAAACGTGTTGCATATGAGACAGAAATCGGAGGGAAAAGAGGAAGGTGATAAGCAGCATCTGCGTGAAGACGCATTCTGACCACTTGGGAATAAGGAAAGAGAGGATTAGTCAGGATGAATCACTCAATGCAGATAGGTTAGCAGGTTGCGTAAATATCAGAGGAAGGAAAGAAGAATGAGTGGACGAGGTTGAGGAATGCTACAAACATACAAATAGAATGGAGGTAAGTTGAAGGAGAAGCTGGAAGTAATGGGGAGAGGAGAAGAAGGGAGTGAAGCGGGGTAATAGGGAGAGCAGGAGTGAGGTCATGTAAACATTGTCTCACGATTGCTCAATGAAGCAATACAATGTCATTGCATGAACTTTACCTTTGGGAACGTTACAAGAATCGGTGAAAGCGATGTCAAAGTCCAGCACCCAACCCCAACTCTACTTAAGTGTGCAAATCTTTGCTTCTTTTTCCATTTATGTCGAAAATGCATGACGAATTTTCTCCACATGGTTGATCATTTCACCGAATTTTACCAATGTATAGGCAAATAGACAAGAAGGCGAAAGCGCAAACTTCTTGAATTGAAGAGCACCTTCTTCTTCCATTCAGGATGAGAAGTAAGACTTTGTGTTTGCGGTAGCTTTTTGACAAGATGGCTGTTTTGTCGCGGTATCAGAACACCCACTAAGGCATTCGAGGATTCACAATCGACATCGGACTCCAAATAATCAACATCTAAGATCTCAGAGTCATTGGTGCTTAATCATATTCTTTCATTTTTTTGAAATTTGGAAGTAATTCACATCTCAGCAGCACAGTAACATCCGCCCTCCTAACGAAGAAAATCTCAACAGGTTGGGCTGCTTTGGACACCAAGTGAACACGTCTAAGCAGAAACAAGTCGAGTGCGGAGATTGCAGTACCGGTAAATTGCAAAAGTTGCTTGTCATTTTACTTTGTAGTGGTGTATTGTAATGAAAGCCCAACGATGCTCGTGCGTCGGCAGAAAACTGTCCCATTTAGAGCTGACGAAGGTCTAAATGGGACAGATAATTTAGTCAGTTGCTGTCGCGAGGACATTAACTGCAACAAGCTCGGCATTTTTAGATAAAAACACATCAAAGACGTATCTGTGTGGCCGTGCCAATTTCTTCGTGTGGTTACAAATCGCAAAAGCTACCTTCGTGGAGGCTCAATTTAACCTTAACTTAGCTAATTCGGCCTAAAAGACGAGTGCTTTAACCCCGAGTAGCAGTGGCCCTCATTGGTTTAACTTCGAGGTTCACGGTGGATGCAGATTTAGGACGAAATGTAGAAAAGCACGAAAACGAATTCTTGCTCAGGCGATACGTCAGATCACCAGTTATTGCAAAACACCACCTCGATTTATGCAATCGGAAGCCCAAAATAACGAAGTACTGATCCAAGGTGTCAGAAGGACATTCGGAGATCCTAAAACCTGCATGTGCGAAAAAAAGTTAAGTGATGGTGAGTCTACAACCATTGATAGTCTCGTTTTTGTGCATTCACTGATGGATGCTGTGGCAAACCGCGGTCATGGCACCCTACGAGGAGGAGCGGCGTCTTGAGCTCATTTGGCAAATACATTGTAGCACCTTGTAGCATGTGCTGACAGGAGTTTGTAAGGGGAATGATTCACCACTGCAGTACAGAAGGCGGAGGCTATAACCCTGGGAATATGTCTATTCCATCAAGCCGCCAACCAAACCGGTGCAGACTGGGAGGCTCACGTGCCTTAAAATGCACCTAGCAGATAAGTGATGCATTTAATTAAGCTACAGTCATTCAGTCAGTTAAATCTAACCAGTGCTGATTTATTTCGAATGAAACGACCCCATTGCAGTGGTGTGAGTGTGTGACAATCCTGCGACTATGAGGCGGGTAAGCCTTTCAAACACACTTTCAATTTCTTCAGTACCCTTACACAAATGGACGCAAAAGTGACAGCTAATGAATGGTTATTTACTGACTAGTGGGGACTTATGCAAGTTATACTTAAAATGCCGTCAAAATGTGATTCCCATAGTCTGTTTTTTTTTAGAAAACCCGCACTTAGGCAATGTGCAAAACACCCACAGGCATCCCCAACTCAGTGTTCCATCGAAATGGCCTTAGTCCTTATGTTGTGCGTACTTTGTCAATATGCAAGTTTAGGTAGGTATCAAGTTATAAAAATCGTCCACATTTGCCAAGAACTACCAAGTAAGTGACTTGACAAATGAAAACTACATGCATAATCGTTGGCTTCGCAATGCAATCTAACGAACTTGGTGATGGTCTGCCATTTCCTCTGTTTCAGTAGGTTGGTTTAAGTAACGCTTCTTTAACCTCTTCTCAAATAGCATTTTTTGAGTTAGACAAAGCGGAATTTAGCAGTATCATCGAAAAAAGTGTTAAAAAAGCGAAGCAATATTGTGTATTTAATGTACTGCTTGTTGTTGCATTGGCCGTATCAGCGTAAGAACGTGCACGTCTTCGACTGTGAGCGCAGTAGGCGGATGCGATGTGGAGAAATGCGCTATCAAGTTTAAAGATAATGCCACACGAAGCGGCTAACATGCTGGTGTTACGTTCAAGACTATTTGGTTTAGACCCAACGACGTGGAATAGCATCCGTCTCCAGGGGAGGATTGTAAGCAATTTTTTGTGTTGGTAAATACTAGCATTAGAATTTGATGGGGGAGACATTTGGCGTAAAGCATCATTGTAGCAGAGCCTGAATGAATGGGATGGTCAGTGGGCATGAGGCATGAAATTCCACCTGCGAATAATCCCATCGTACATCACTTGCACTTTGGATGGCCTCTCAAGGAGATTCGCATTGAATTTCCACCGAACTGAGTATTAAGCCAGCTGTAGAGCAATGTAGAGATAATCGAAACAATAACAGTCTTATCTCTGCCATGGATCCGTCCAGCTAATTGCCTTGCCATCATCTCTCCACGAGAAGTGGCAATTAGGAGGCACACAGAGTTTGCAAGTAAGTAAAGCAGGAATGTCCTTTTATGCTAAAAAGGGCAGAAGGGTGTCATGATTAAATCATCTTTCATTTGGAATGCTATTTCAAGGGGGAAATAAAGCGCATCTTAGCAGTTACTATTAAATATCAGAGGTTTGCGTTATAATCAAAAGCTTCGAATTCACATGTATGGGCAAATTATGCTGGAACTATCGCCATATTTACCTCATAAATCCTTCTAGTTATGCGCCATACCAGTATGCACACAGAAGTGAGCAAGAGGTTGGTCATGGTGAGGCCAATCGAGAAATGTGTCAAACCGGTACGGCCGATGATAAAGGGCAAATTAGCAGAAGGTGAGAAGTGTAAAATCGCTGCCCCAAATGTCGTCAGATGCGTACATTCGCAAGTAACCTCATCTGGTGCTGATGATGGTAAGACCTTGAGGATAGCAACAATACATTACCAGCACAGGTATTCATATGCGTACACAACCGCACATACACATACTTTGCATCCATCTTGTCTCCATTCATCATCGCCAGGAGAGATGTGAAGACATGAGGGCATGAAAGCCGACACGTAGGCGGTGTTATTTATTTGATCAGTGTAGGGATATGGCAGTGGGGGTGGATTCTCATTGTCGTATCGGTCCAACTCGTTAGCATTGAGCTGTCGATAGCCAATGTGGAGGGTGTTCAGCTCCTCCGATCTCAGCCTCATGTGTGCTGTACGCTTCAGTGCCTCAGCCTTAAGTTCAGCAAGCACCTCTACGTCAATGTGATAGGCATAGTTCAGTAGTGCCTTTTTATCATTCCCGTTCAGCTCTATAGAGTAAAGTGGCAGCCCTTTGGCCTAAGCCCCGGTTATCAATTATGTTTAGGGAGTACCTACGCACTTACTGCACTTCGATGTGGAGGACGGAACCATTGCCCACAGAAAGTGACCAAGTCCATCGTCAAATCTTAGCATCGGTGGGATAACAAACCTTATGGAGGAAGAGGCGTGACTATTTGGCTTACCTAACAGCCACCAAGTATTGGGGACAGGCGTCAATATCAGTAGGATGAAGTTGAAAAACGAAAGTGCCTTCCGCCTCGCCAATGTCAAAACTATGAATGATGAGTGGCTGATAGACCAGTGAGCCATCTACCGCTACGACTGGCTCAGGCAGTGTAAGGTACTGCTCCTCGATGCCGACTTTTGGGTATGAAATGCTGCTGGCACTTTTGTTCTATGTGCACAACTCATAAATAGCTATATTTAGCAAACCTTTTTAAGGGTAATCACAAAAGTTGAGGAAGTGTTGGCCACACTGATCGCTGTTCCGTTGGCGTAAAATGTGAGCGAAATAAGATGGGATTGTGGAGCGAGTTGGTCGCGATTGAAACAGTCGTAAAAATTCCGCCTTAAACTGCTCACCTTAATAATAACAATGTTTGCATGTGGATAATTTTAGATGGGATGTTTGACGAATATTGTAACATAACTTGCCTGGACGACAACATCTTTGAGAGGAAAGTGTCCGTCAGTGTACAGAATTGAAACATTGTTGTCGCCACAGGCGGGAAGGCCTATGCCAACTCGAGCGAAACAGACGGTACCGACGGAATCAGAAGTGACTTGGAGAGGGCTCCCTCCAGGAACAAGTAGTTCTTGCAAAATCTGCGCTAAGGCCACATTAATGTTTTCGAGAGTCTTCGTCACTGACGTGGCCTAAAAATCACCTTATTGTTGAGAGAGGCTAAAGCACTTTCTTTGATGCTATTGACATCGAATTTTGGTCCCTTTTCTTTTTGATTGCATAAAATGGGAAATCGTACAAATGCCTTATCTCCTTCAAATTAAAGGCATTTCATTAAGTGACCCACTGTCTTTCTTTGATCCTCTTGCACGCTTCTTGTGATCAATTGGTCCACCTCGTTAAGGGCTAAATAAAAAGGTGAATTCAAATATCATTATAGTGAACAAAATCTACTTACACTACTAAAGGAGGTGATGTTTGTTGGAAATTTAAATGAGATTACACTAAGTCCTACAAAGGTTTTGACAAATTGAATGCTTATGCCTGATTGATATGGATGAATGCGAAAGCGAATTACGATCAGAATTGATGTCAGTGTCATAGCCGAGGCTTTGAGGAGCTCTCTCTCTGAGAAAAGGGGTCGGATTTGCATACTGGTGGCTCAGTCCCTAAAACACAACAATGGTACATTTTTAGTGGTAAATCTGTCAACTCTAACCCAACGTTTAAGTGGTATTACTTTGTGCAGCTTAAAAATAGTGCAATTTAATGGAAATTGAGTCGAGGGACTAAAACATCAACAAAAGAGAGACCTCTAGCAGATGAAGACCAATGCGAAGGAATCGACGGCTAAACTTTATTGCATTGTCTCGCGATGAGGCGGCTAGTATGTCTGGAAGCACCTTCGCTACTTCTGCCAGTCTTGACTGAATTCTCTCTACAGTTGGGTAAGCCATCTCCTTAGCGTTAGCCACAACAGCTTCAATGGCAGAAGTTATCGAGAGAAGGCTCCCGCGGTCTGTGACAGAGATGCTGTTGAGGGCTGTGCCAAGCTTGTCTAACAACTGGGATAATAGAAGAGGTCAGTAGCAGCATAGTGTTGATTTACCTCAGTGACATTCAGCCTAATTCATTAATTTCGACATTGCATGGTACAACAGGAAAAGGGGGCGATAAAGTGTTAAGAAAATCTATAGACCTTCCTATTACTAATGTCAGATTGTGGAACAACTCAAATTGAAAACTCTTGGCTAGTCCCACCTTGGCTACTTGGTTTCGCTTGCAATTGAAGGACTCCGGTGATCCTAAAATGTTGCAATTAGCAAAGTTGATTTTGGCATTTGCTTCTCCAAGGCGTTATTGAACAAATGCGTACCTTCGCTGACATTGGATTTAATTAGTGTAGCGACTTGTGCAGACATAGTCTGAACGGTCTCGGAAATCACGTTTGGCAATCCTGAGGCTACGGCATCATCGAGACTACCAAGTTCGCCGGATGTGATGCTTTGTAGTAGGTTCATTAAATCTTCTTGTGTCACCGGTACAAACTACAAATGATTTTTAGTGGTATCTCAAAATTTTATTAATTGAAGACCGTAAGCTATCATGGGTGACCTCCTACCTCAACAGGCTGGAAGCATGTGTTTATGTAAACGGTGGAGCCTGGGAGACTACGAATGCAAGTTTGAATGCCTTCTCCGATTCGGGGTAGAATGCTGCAAAAAACCGGCTCTTCGCTGACACAAATAGTTATTTCACCATTTGGTGTCTTTGCTAGAAGGGGGAAAATTCAACAGACAAATTAACATTCTACCGTGCTGATCAAGGTTACGGAATGCCGTTATCTACCGTAAAATTCAAATTTGCCCTCGGCTGAGGGGCATGAGCAGGAAGCATTGATGCATTGGAATTCCTGTAGCCGAGGCGGAGACAGGAGCACACATCTGTCGCATAAAACGGGTGTTCTGACGTCCAACTTTACGCAGGCGTTAGGTCCGTTTGGGTAAAGGTGCATTTGATACAAGCAAGTCGAAAGTTTAGCGTGTTCTGGCAGTTGAAACAGTAACTCGGGAGCAATTATTACCGTGGAAGTATGTCTCCCTAAAAAGTAGACAGACTCTTTAAGAATGTTGATAGTGGAGCTGTAAAGAAGGCAAGATAGTAACCAATGTTACCTTGAGTGAATCTGGTCATTTGCTCGTCGTTGAGCAACCAGCTGGAGCCGTTCAAGTAGACAGCTTCGACATGCCACTGAAGTTTTGCTGCCTGAAGACAGTCTAAGCCTTTGCAAGCCCCACTCAGCACAATGTGCTCAAAGGATGTTATTAAGTGCGTTTCAATGGCGGAAAATGGGCGCACAATTCTACAAGGTTGCAAAGTTAACATGCAATAATAAATGACTTAAAATCTGGTGCATAATTGCAGATGAAGTGATTGACCTTGTGGAAAAGTGAATATCCATGCCTCCATCCAGCAAAATATTGTGTGTTTCGCGGTCAATCACGAGGGAATCATTCACGTAAATTGTAGCTTTGTAGAGATTACTTGTTTCCAGTACCGCCTGAGGGAAACAAATATCACCATCTTCTTCCTCTACACCAATCGTTCCTCTTTGCATTGGAAGGGTCAGGTTCATGTAGAACGAACCGATTGTCTGAAAGCAAGGGACAGGTAGAAAAACTGAAAGAATTTGGATTGTGAGACAAGGATGAAATGACATTTCTGCTAACAAAACCCACCTTGTTTTCTTTCGGTTTGAGAAGTGGATCACTGATGAAACGAGGCGAGAGGCAAACCCTCTGCTCATTCCACTGCACACGGTGGAAGTTTCCAGTCTCATTAAGAATTTCAAAGAGCAATCGAAAGGGTCGAACCGCAAAAAAAGGCCACTTCGGTAAATGCGGATCGATGAGTCGGGACGGATACTCTTCACAATGGTCGAACAGCTCCTCACTGTTGACGATTAGTAAAAAACGCGTTGATTGGCTTCTGATATCACCTAGTCCATTTGCGGTTGCCATGACTGAGTAACTACCAACCTATAGTCAGACATTAGGTGACTAATCGACACAGATGCACAAATTACAGCTAAAGGGGAGGTAACTATGCTTTTTTCACCCGGTTTTGCCCTCTCGAAATGCAGGGTCAAGGTATTCAAATTCATAAGGTACCATTGAATCTCCTCTGTATCACCTTGAATAATGTCCACACTAAGTGTAATTGAAGCAGTTCGTTCAAAGACGTTACAGCCTCTACCACATC
This sequence comes from Taenia solium, assembly GCA_001870725.1. Taxonomy (NCBI): domain Eukaryota; kingdom Metazoa; phylum Platyhelminthes; class Cestoda; order Cyclophyllidea; family Taeniidae; genus Taenia; species Taenia solium. Next base: position 420,190 of record MIEF01007052.1, on the reverse strand, counting down.
CAGTGGCAAATTGTGCACCAACTTTTGCAGAAATACTGATCCCACCAAGAATAAGTGGAGCAGCTGCTATCACAGTGTGGTTCTATAAAGTAAGCAAGCAGTTGAGCTTTACGTGAGCAGGTCTTACCTTAGACTGCGTTCTCCAAACATCATTTTGCCCCACAAACATGCATTCGAACTGACCCAGAGGTGGTAAAGAAAACTGGAAGGTCTTTTCCCTTTCATGTATGTTCACGATTTGTGCAACGGGAGGAGCGCCTTTGGTAGGAACACAATTGATGCTTAAACGGAACCCCAGTGGTACTGAACGTGAACTCGAGTAGTTTAGAAACTCAACAGCTGCCGCAAAACCTTTAGCGCAAAGAAAGGGCACGGTTTAGAAAGTGATTTGGACTTGACAGTAATTCATTTGCCCTGGAGGGTGACTTAACCAAAGCTAACTTTCTCAAGCACAATGTATTAACAGCTTACAGGAGTAAAGGTAAAATAAGGAACTCACGCAAAGTAGTCGATAAGTTCTGTCGCAGGTGAATCCTAATGTCGAAATTATTCAACTGACCTTGGTATACTATCGGTTTAGTTATAGAAAATCCCAAATTGTAGGCCGTGATGTTTATATGGAACACATTTTCACCAGTAGGGATGAGGGTAAACCATCGTAGCTCCCCTCCTTAAATGAAAGAAATGTTGTTGGTTTTTATTCCTACAATTTGATCTTTCTCATTATAGTTTTGATTTGCATCCTTTCGCATATAACTATTTAAGAGCAATTTAGCGTCAACTCGGAAATCGACTTGCTCTGATCATGCAGCAGTACTCCATCGATTTCCACTGAAACCGGACCAGCACTAATCACTCTCACTGTTACGTTGATAGACTTCCTGACCAATCCTATCGGTCCATTTGGAAAGAAGACATGAAACTCATCGATAGGATGGTCGACTTTTACCTCACAGGTTATTCGTTCCCCATTTCCAAACACCATAGAGGCAGTGAATTTGCCCGCTGTTGTGTAGTTGTGAACAAACAGGGTCATTGCATCTAAGTTGGATCCAGTAACAGGGCGGCTACCATCTCCAAATAGGAGAGAATAAGAAAGCCGAGGATCATAGCCACCATAGGTAGGTCGAGTACGTAGAATGGTCCGGCCGTTCAGGGGAGCACCCGCACCATCCACATAGAGCTCCAATTTTCCTTGTCGTCTGGTAATTCCGACGTCCAGGCAACTACTGGCGGATCGACCATCGCTTGCTACTGCTTTTACACAAACTCGGTGGTCACTAGTACGAATAACGCGATCGCCGATCATGACAAGGCAAGGACCGACGCTTAGCTGGCAATTATGCACAAAGGTGCCCTGAAAGTTGGTGCCATTTATTTCGACTGTCCCATGAAATGGATTGGTTGCTTCAATGGAGAATTGCATTTGATCTGAAGTACTAAAAAGAATACACACAATGAGAGAACGTTAAATTGTTAGTCTGAATCTGTACCTTAAAACAAACACGTAAAGGAAAACCTCATTAATTCTTGTCAAGGAGACAAATTCGTCTGACAAATTGCCGACCGTGTAAATTTTGGTTAATTAGCCATCCAACATTTGAGCTAGTTATAGCAATGGTGACACTTGGAAACAGTTTACATTCAACTGCGCTGACTATGTGATGCCATGAAATAGTGTTTGTTCGTCTTTCGACGATGGTCATATTGGGATGGTCGAAGGAGAGGCGTGCAAACTAAGCTCTGATGTGCAGCCCAAATTTCATGCTGCACTTCGTAAGCGCCTTAAGGCAACCTCAATTTTTTTCTTGCGCCTGCGGCAGGAAACCCGGTCTGTTGTTCACGATACCTGATAAAGGCTTGTGCAGGTATCCAACAGCAATGTAAGTGGATGAAGTGAAATAAATAAAAGGAAAAAGTTTACCCTCCCAAAAATGAGAACTTGAATCCTGGAATAGGTCCAACATCTGTGCCTCCATTCGTGAGATGGCTTTCTGTGGTGGATTTAAGTGATCTGGTTGAATCTGGGGAATAAAACAAGTTCTTTTTGGAAATTAGTTGAGTTTCATTTTCCTAATTAATAAATTGATTAATTCCAATACACTACAGTGTATCGTGAGACGAATCCAATTTCTGTCAAGTAGCTTTGTGAAGGAAGGTAGCAGACTTACTGAGAAATTGCGTGGCCGTCATTCGAGGTGGTACCACTTTGATGGGCAATTTAACGAATTTGGGTGGCGCGTGTTGTTCCCAAGCATACGGCTCCAGCATAGCCATCACCAAATGAACTCCTACTTTTGCAAACGCTCCAGAGAACTGTACATCATTTGGAGTAACGAAATCGAGTTGGATCTGTGAGGTGAAGATTGGGGTCTGAACAAGCTCTTGCTCAGGGATTTTTAGCAATGATTCTCATTTTCGCCTATAAATGATATCTGTAAGCAGTCACACATTTTAGTGTGGTTTTTATGACCTATACCAAACTTGAGCTTACACTGGTGAATGTGAACAAAATTCTGCTCCATTTTAGACAGCATACAGGCTATTATAAAGAATGGTTTGCTTAATCCAAGGAAAGACAACAAGTTACATAGTAAACATACCGCTGCTTTGAGTTCCAGTGTGTCTGTATGTACACACTTTAAGGTGTCTCCCGTTGTCACTTCGATCACGTCGCCAAGAATCACATCCCATCCTGAGTTAATTGCAATCCTCGTAACGTACGAACCACTGCTACTAAAGTTTCCCGTCTACGGTGTGAATAAGACATACAAGTTATGGTGATTGCGTTCTTTTATCAAAGAAGTTATGCTACATCAGTGTATCGTACTAACCAGAGTTTAAAAATAAGATGTCGTTATTTAATAAGTGGACGTGCAAGCTTGCTAAGCCTCACTCACGTGATAAGCTACTACCTGAGCCCTTGATCCGTCTGAGCAATGATTCGTCCTGTAATCAGATACGTATCCTTTGTCACACTGAAGACGTTTATGCTGAAAAAGATTTGCACAGGTTCAGCAATAATAATGCGGATTTAGAGATGAGGCCATAATGTGCGGCTGAACTAATGAAATGATAAACTTACGATAAGATGAATGTTTTCATTTCTGCTCGAAAACCAGACGGCATGCAAAGTGCCCTCGCAGAAGGTAACAGGTCCATAGATCAACTGCGCAGGCACCTTGCAAGTCGAATCAACGCTTTTGTAGTCTTTTAGTGAAGGGACGCCGAGTGTCACACTGTTTGCTTCTGAGGCACAAACACACCACCTCTTGATCTCAATGCTAATTTAAAATGGGATGGGCTATTTAAGTAAAACACATTTCAGCACACGAACCTGGAAATTCATAGACATAAGGTGGACTGTCCTCCCATTGTACAGTGGCTCGAACAAGATTTGCACCTCTCACTACGAGATTACATTTAAATGTTTCATTGACAATGACTTCATGTGGACAGCTGAAGGAGTGTTCAAAGTCAAACGCAGCTCTGCGTATCTCTGGTGCTGTTTTCTTGCCTTGTGCATGCTAAAATTTAAGTCGAACACCAATTAGACGACAGCAAAATAGTTACTTTATGCGTAAAAATCTCATTATCTTTAAGGTTACGTCCTTGTCATGTCTACTTTTTATAAAGGGAGGGTTTTAGTTTGAAGCAAATGGATTAGATGGAAGGCAGGCATACCAATGTGACTTCGCAAATAAGTACCACCAGCAAGTGTTTCTACAATCAAACGAAAGCAATTAGGCGTATATGTGTGTGGCAATAAAACGACTTAGATTAGCTCCAAACTGACCATGTCGTCTAGAACTTGTCAATGGGGAGGACATATGCAAGTTTGTGCTTTTAAATGCTCACTTTTATATCCGCATGGGTGACTCTAGGGAGAAAGACAATGGCTATTGTGTGAGTGGAAGCCGCGCATTTGTAACAACTAAGAAGCCTTCTTTAACGCATATCATGGCTGAGGGGGTTCGTCTCGAGGTGGAGGATGCTCTAGTGTCGATGCTGTGGGGTGTGTGCACAGTGCTGGAAAGGATGGAGAGAAGTTGCTTACTGCTAAACAGATATCTTACGTCTGTTTTGATGGTAACATGTTGCACAAAGTTGACAATAAAATTCAGTTAAAGTGCAGCAGACATGAGAATGCAGTGGAGTGGAATTTCAGATGTAACAAGTTTGAACTATGCTTCACACATCTACTTTTATAAAATTTCCGAAGCAAGAAACTAGTTATACATTCCAATTGTGTTTTAACCAAAGTGATGAAAAGTTTAATTGGCAAGGGTTCTGGTAAATATGGTAAGTGTGTCTAGACTCGAGTGAAAAAAGATTTTAAATGGTAAAGTGGCACCTACCCTTGTCATGCAGTATACAGCTCATTTGCTATTTTTTACAGCGGTGCAAATGGGGGATAGGAGCGGGTAAGCAAAAGATCTGTAAGCATGCATTGTGCACATTGGCTGAAATGAGAATTGGCATGTTTGCTAACTCCGAGCCCTGTCTTGTCGTAGCTGGGTGGAGACTTAGGTGGGTGTTCTAATCCAATGCGAGTAGGCAAAACTTGCATCTAGATTTCCCATTTTGCACTGAATCTCCTCGCATAATATTACATTACCTACAATACAGTAGTTGAGCTGGTCCTGCCATAATGCACGAAAAGTTGTCCGCCTTATCAATAAATGTGCACTTAACCCCGTCGCCTTCCATTTCAGTCCCAAATAAAGAATAGCATTCCGAAGACCTTTACCTATCCACGGTTTGTAATGCCCGCTTTATAAGCTGTTACAGGTCTACCGAAAATCGCACTAACTTTATTCGCCTTTTAAACTTTCAACCTTCATTTTAAAACACTTGGCTTAAATTAGCATGATATTGTGCTCTGCATAAATTTTTATGCTATTTAAATGGGGTAGCAAAAGAGATTCTTCCACTTAAGGGGAAACATGAGGCTACAATTTGGGATCTTGCAAGACCAGCTTACATCACTGTACAACGGTAGACGGGTGTCTCATCAACTTTGCGTCGAACGCTAAATTAAAGAGACTCTAGGATGGGAAACTTTGTTGTCGCTACACGATGGCTGACTTTAAGTCCTCTCAGCGTGCTACGAATGAGGCGATACTTGCACTTCTCTGCAGGCATAACCAAACTAACGGACGGATAACTGGAAATTTACTGCGTTCCCTAAATCGCATATGCAGGCGATGGTTTCAGTTCCAAATCTAGGTGATTACTAATGCAACTTTTCGTGTTTATTTAAGCTGATTGAGTATTTTGCCTTCTGTGATGAAACCTTAAGTTGTAGACAGTGGTTAACAGTTACTGCTTCTTAACTATGGCCAAACTATAAACATCATCATCCTCTGATTCCTATTTAAGTTCATATGAGGCCCTGCTTGCATAATATTTTGTGTCAAAATTTGAGGCTGATAAATTTGCCTAAAAGAAGTGAAATAGTTACATCAGACAGCCTAAGGATTTCAGAGACAGATCGTTCCCTTTATTCACCTTGACAGATCTGTAGCTGGAAGGAAGAAAAGGCAGTGGAAATGCTAGTCTTTATTAGAGTTTTTCTATAAAGTAATTTTTTAACTACTGTATACGCTGAGAACTTTGTGTAGCGCCGCCGCCAATCATGATGCATCTGTCTGCATCCTCTTGCAAACAGCACCTTGTCAAACCCATTCAACTATATTCCTCCGATTTGTAAATTCATTAGCACCCTCTGGTGCGCACCATGTCACTACCATCACGCCTTGATGCAAACTTCAAAGGGTATTCAGTCACCAAGTCGTGTTCTCGGTCATGTTTGGTGGAGAGATACATCCCACTTTATGCTTCGTTACTACGGTCTGTAATTCAGACCTGTTACGAGTGCCACAGTTCAGAAGCATTGAAAGCTCATTGCTACGGAAAATGCAGTCATGATTAGTTAGTACTTCCATTTCTTTTAGCACAGTCTGCTATACCAGAATTGTGCGAGTTCACACACTCCCCTAGCCATTCATCAACAAAACTTACTCCGCCTTAGGCGTGCCTTTCAAAGAAGGCATGTAAAATGGTTCAGTTTTACGCCTAGGTTTGGAGTCAATCCTCATAATCTGAATCACCAGAAGGTCGTTGCTATCCTGATAAGTGGTTGTCATTGACTACTTTGCATTAGGTTGTGTGATTCAAGAGCTGCTCCAGTGACAATGATGGCGCATCCATTGAATAAGACTGGCACATTTGATACACAATCACATGTGGATAATAGGGCTGAATTATAACTTGTCTTTACACATTCTATTTTATTGTTCCTCATGGGCAGGTTGCCAACACGTAGAGCAGAGAAGGTTTAGAAATCTAAATTTTATGGTCTGATGCCGATGCCACCAAGAGGACGGACAAACGCATGAAAAATCGGAGGCCTTGCTTTGCCATTGCATCGACTAAAGTAGTAGGAGGCGATGGCCTGCTTCGAGTTTTATAGATCCGATGCCAAGAATGTGAGTGGGTGACTATCTCGCCATTTTCGCCTGTTTATCCTTGCCTAAGTCAATTTCACTCTTTATAGAACCAGCAAAAAATATTTCTAAAATGTTTTCAGTGATGCGAATAATTGTAACTAATCACCACGATACTTAAGGCAGCAAATCAAAAAGTCTACTTCATTGCAAACTACAATCAATGAGTGAAAGGCTTCAATCAGAAGTATGCTACCTTCTTTCATGCTTTGTTCATCATTTGGTAAATTGTGCCTACCTCCTCGATGTTCACTGTTTGCTAAGCGTAATACTTTAACCCTGTCATCGTTGTAAGTAACGTAGAACGACGACTGCGTTGGTTCCTTAGCTTAGTCTGGCTAATGATCATGGGCTGAGACAAAATAAATGAAGGCAGTAGCAAAATGATTGCGAACAAAGTTGGAATGCATGACTAGAATGAAAGTTGTGGAGAATATTGCTCGCTTGAAAAGTCGACTGGTCCTTTGATCAGTAAGTTGAAATATTTGTGGGAAAAATTTTATTAATTAGAGGAGCAGAATCCCAAGCTATCCAGCATGCACACTTGGAGGAATTTCGGCAAGGCTGCCTAGTAAATTCCGCCTGAGTCCCAGTCCTGGTTCTACCTAGTGGTCTTGGTTTCGCGTGACGAAAGCGACTGATTGATCGTGACCCATGGGCGCTCATCATTACGCATGCATTTGCTCCTCTCTGCACCACATCCTCATATTCTTTCGTTCATGTTTGAGAAAAAAAGTATTTACTACAACCCTCACAATGGCATCCAATTGGTGATGGATTGCAAAATTGATGCGCCTAATCTCGGCATTGACTAATGTAAAACTCGCCATCTTGCGGGGTGGATGACAAGTACTTATTTTTCCACTTGTTAAGATAACGCAACTCGATGCATTGTGAATGATCTGTGGTTGTAACCTCCACATCATATTGAACCCTCACATCATTTACTTTAAACAATCTATGGATGACGAGTCCAGTGAATGTGATTCCGTTGTCAACTTATATAGTCTGTACATCCGAAATTAGTCTCCATTGCAATTGCCCATCACCAAACTCCACTGGCATTAATCCTAGCACGCTCAGAAGGCTAAATACCCGAAACCGTGCAATTTAGCCCAAAGACGCGAAATGGATTCATCCTCACTGCGTCTCATCATCGTATGTGTATGAGTGGCTATCCAGTAACCCCACAGTCCAACATCACCCTGCCATTATTGGCAATATCCTACAGCTCATCATTGTTACCGAGTTCATGCATAAATTCAAGTATTCAAGAAACTCCGATTTGTACATTGCACCTAGCACTCCACATGGAATTCCTTTTCACTGAAGAAGTGACATTATATATGGACTAACCAACAAATGCCAGCACTATTGTAGCACGTAGGATTTGGCGCAGTCGAGTTTAGAAATAATCCCATTATCGGAATGCTAATGCAATGCTGCGTGTTTGTTTGATTTGCTAAATCCAGGAGTTCGTATGATCACCCACATCAGCTTCTGCAACTCCATGCAAAGCAACCCTTAAGCACTTTTATTACCTCTAGATCTTCCAACCAACTCCTACTAATTGATTGCCTCCATTAAAACCCACTTTTAACAATTTAAAGTTAAAATCTCCATCTCTAACATTCAGAATTGCCTTGATGTTTTCCAATTGACTTGGTTTAAATTATCATAAAGTCATTTGGAATTATCTGCTCCCTCTTATGCTGTCACTAAACAACTCCACCTATAAGTGAATTTAAAATTTCTCCTTTGCTTTGTCTGGATGTGACGAGCTGACTTTGGGGCTGCATGTGCTTTGAGAAGTTCGACAAATCCATTCGCTTAAGTCTGATGCTGTTATTTTTGGACCCTGGGGACCGCACCAAATAAGCTAATAATGTGCAAGATGTTTTAGACTTCGAACTTCATGATTAATTTACACTTGTGAATATGGCGCTGCAGAAGGAAGGAACATCAGTGCTTACGTTTGGATTTTTTCTCTTATTTACTTTTTAGTAGCAGATGCAAGAAAAGACGCAACAGTTCTTCTGAGTTACTGATGCAAAATAAGCTGAAGGAAAGGAAAAAGCTCCTACTGAAGCAAAAACTTCCACAACTATATGATGTAAAAAGCGAAAATCCTCTTTTAACGATTTTGCAGGAAATTTCTAGTTTTAAAGAGGTAACAAATTCTGTTTTCTTCTGTGCTATTTCGCACTTGCGCGGTTGTTATTTTTGGTGACCTTACTCTTAAGCACATTTTTAATTTTATGTGTAGGCACATTTTCATGATTAATTACGACTATCTCAGTAATCAAACTTAATGTGAAACCCGACTCACAGTTTAATCTGCACTAAAAAGTAGTTGCATGAAAGGAATTAAATTACAAGACTTAAAAGGAGATTCTTTTAGGAGCAAAATTAGGCTTGAATTTCGAGATATTACTGATAGGATCAACCAAGAAGAGCCAAACAGACTATTTTGACTACGAGAAATATAAAATGTCAAAGGCAATTATGATAACGTCGCATGAACAACTTTCTAGCAGTCCACCACTCTTTGTTAGGGATGCACAGAATATTTTGTACAAACTAAAAATTGTCTTTTGCTGGGATTAATGTGGATTTGGCAAAATTTGCGACTCTGCAAAGATTGTTTTAACCTGGAAGGAGGACTAACACGAGTCCTTCAGAAAAGTGACTATTATAAGCCCCGCAGTTGCATAATAGAGACCGTTTTCCATAAATACTTGTTCATAGATGCCAGAGCGGGAAAAATAAAAGAGAGAGCTTTAGACTGCACTCGACGTGTTCATGCTTCATCAAAATTTATTAATTGAAATTGGCAGCAAAGGCACTTTTCTTGAGGCTTTACATAGTCATATCATAAAACTCAACCTTTGAAGTGCTTTTGTGAAAGCCAGAACAAACTGATATTTTCTCTCGATCTACATAAATACTTGCTGCAGAGAAGTAGTTTTAAGTTTATCAGCTTGTTGCATGGCGCAGGTAACTATTTGTTAGTAAAATGCGCTGAAGATCAAGATGCATGTTTTGTTTTCGTAAGTCATCCGTCAGGTGGGTGGGTGATGTCTTGAGCGTAGTAGGCACTGCTTCCGTGTATTACGTTTGCATTAAATTGTTAACGTCGGTGAACATTACCACCCAAATGCATTTCCCACCTGAGTGTTGCAAAATGGACTTAGCAGCCATGGTCTCGATTTCCTAAGGAATGCAGTCTTACGTGTATACTTACCTTTGCATGCATAAATTGCCATAGTTTATGCCGGAATTTATTAATTTGTTGTGTTCAGAGCATCTCACAACACTAGAATCACATTATATGGTACGGGAGTTTAACTATTTTGCTTCCACATTTTCAAGAAGTGCAGACTTTTGTCGAAAATGTGCTGCATCTGTAGTGAGTGTAAAGTCCCTATGTATGAATATTGGAATAATGGGATAATTAAACTCTTCCATATGCTTCCTGGTTATTTTGATAAAATTCAGTTGAAATATAGACAATTCTCTTCATTTTTCCACTGGACAGCTCTCTACGTCCAACACTTTAACTGCACACTTCCAACAATTCTACCGCATACACAGTGGGCATTGCTGAATCGAAAACCATAGGTTTACTGGGTTTATAATCGACAAGCTCTGTTCTACATAGAACACTGAGTTAGGCCTTATTGCAGCTCTCTTAGAGTTTGTCGAATCTTAAACTTGACCCTCAGTCAACTTGGTGCTACTCAAGGTTAATGTGCTGGCCTGGGAAAAGCACGTCTCTTATAAATCCGGCGCTACTTTTCCCATTCTGTAAAACACCAATAGTTATCAACTGAAACAAGCATGCAGCTCATCCATGTAGATGGGGTCAACTCGAGGTTCTCGATCAAATCAGTGATCCAAGACAAGTTAAATGCATCTTAATTTCTCCAAAACATTAGGCTTTTGACCTTATTTGCAACCTAAACTGCTTTTTCACCCATATAAAGCTAATATCTTTACACGGAAGAATACCTGTTATCTTTGACAGGCAACTAAATGGATCCCACTGAAACCGACCCTACGTAGAAACAACCCTTGCGTATAACACACACATAAATGCATCCCCTTAATGAGTGGAGAGGCTAATAGAGGTTATGAATAGCTGTTGGCTTGGTCATTTCTGTTCTGCTCATACAAATCATGTACTTAGCTTTACGCATGATACATGGAAAACTTTTCCCTGAAAAGTAAGGTACTCTTTAGTGAAAGAGACCAAGGCGGAAACTTTGGAAGCAAAGGGTTGATCTAGTGGCTAAGGATGAAACACCTCCTCTAAATAAGCTAGATGACACCTTTTACTACATCATTATACACTTATACAATCAGTAGCCCAATTTACTACTTATATTTTCTCAGTACTAGGTATGGAGTGGTTTGCTTAGTTCCACTGGGTACATATCGAGGCTTAAAATATTAAATTGATAAATTAAACTTGACCTTCAAAATATGGCGTAAAGTTACTTCACATAGTTACCCACTCTGGAGTCCCTTCAATTCATGCTTGCGGGGACCTTAGGCCCTACTTTACAGAGCACGTGCGATACTTAACTTTCTTGCTCATTGTTATTGCACGAGCACCTAGTGAACCAAGAACAGAAGCTTCGAAACCCAAAAATTACCCACTCAAACTCTAAAATATATACTTGAAACTTCTGACCTCAAAAACAGAGGAATTGCACGCTGTTCAACACGTCCCGACAGCTATCTGCACTTTTGTGGCTTGGATAAAATAAATTGCTTAAGTAGAGGCGCATTTACTTCAAGAATGGACAATTTTATTCGTTTAGTTGAATAAATGGAAAATGTATGCTAAGCCACCTTTGAAGCGCAGATGCAAACATTAGTATTGCTTTTCATCTCCATTTCGTTATTATTATATATGAGTAGATGGCTTAAAGGTACAGAAAGACCGGGGTTGATTCAGCCATTTCGCCGCTATCCTTCCCCTTCTTTAACTTCTCCATAACTCCTGGCTTTCATCGGGTCTCACCATGTAAAACTTGGCCACTTTACTCAGCCATCCAAGCATTTAACTTGGATCTGTTCCAGCTTCAAAATAATATAGGATGCATTTTTGAAAATTACCAAGACAGGTCTTGAGTTCGTTTGGTACAACGTTTGTTCCATAAAGTTCGATGATTTTCAAACAAAATTGTCTGCAAATTAATGGAGACAGAACCACTTACAAGTATCCTCCATATGTACGAGGGATATACCCAACATCTCGACTGCTAAGCTAAAGAATCCCCTCATTATAAATCCAAATAACAGAAAGTATCCGCCCCATTTACACACTTCACGCCAAAATAATTTAAATTGAATTCATCCTCATTTTTTAAATTGAAGATGAAGAATTATAAAGCAGTGCTTTTGTATGCCAGACTAAGCTATTTGCACCGGCCTCAGCAGCTTTACTTTGAGTTAAAAAGCCGTTTATTTTCAGTGTCTACTCATTTCATTTGTGTCCCTCTTCAAAAGCACTGGATTTCGTCAATCATGGAAGTTCGAAGGTATTTCTCCTACTTCATCTAGCTCTTAAATGCGGTTAGTAATGCAAGAAATACGGGCTCGGCAACTGCCTCGGGACGCGAAAGTGCAGAAAGATTGGCTGCGTTTCTGGAAATCTGCACATTATAATGAAAATATGTGGTTAATGAAAAGTGTCTTGCTCTACAAAAAGGAAAATAATTGCTGGTGCAATCCATGGTAAATTAAGAATGCAAATGCTCTGATAATCAGTCAGACAAAGTTTAAACTTATTCCAAAGGTGCGGAAATTTCCATAAATATGCATCTCTAGTCCAAGAGAAGTGCAGGAACTTAACAGCAAGAAGTTAGGGTGGAATTTACATTGAATGCTAGTTAAATTTTGAATCAGTAGTCGTATGCATGCAATTGTGGGGTTATAAGACAATATTTTCAGACACTCTAAGCTTAGGCGAAAACGCAGCAGAGCCAAAGTAGACCATGAAGATTGTGCGGACAAGGGGATAACTCAGTCAACTGCAACGGGCTGATCATTAATGCATGCAGTTGGACTCATGATCACATCATCTATTCATCCATCTAGTTGTCTAATTCATTATCAGATTTTGTTTAGAGAAAAGCACTGTGAAGTAAGGTCTGAAGAATTTTTGAATCAATTCGACGAATGGGTTGTTGGTTGGTCGCTCAGGCGATGCGAAGAAATTGCACTATAATGTCTGGTGTAGCATCCAGTGCCCCATTCTGTGCACGAACGGTTTCGTTATGATGGGAAAACTTGTGGGTGTTCTTTCTAGCTCTCATTTGTCGACTGTGGTTGCAAAATTAGAACTATTTGCCAAAAGCTAAAGAAAGTTACCCAAACTGCACGTTATGCACGCAGAATTGGCAGTGGAATTGGACTGATAGGGACTTGAGGGATCATTGAATGCTGGTTGCATTGCCAGCACCTCAGTCGGAAGGATGATACTGGGATGGCGCAATCCTGTACAGCTACAGTGGCACTTAAGGCTTGCAATAAAGGAAAAAATACTATCATGAAAAGAAAACCTGAGGAATCCAGCTGTGCCAAAGATATTACTTCGTCTCCGATCAATTGTGTACAGAATTGGAATGCTGTAGGATTGGAGATAAGTTGAAATGGAAGCTTTAAACCCACGTCCTTCAAATTTATTAGTGCATGCGTTCGCAAAGAGCCTCAGCTGCCGCCATCCACACTTTTTCTTTCCCTCCTTTACGCATTTTAAGTTTCTCTCCTTCATCTCTACTCTAAGTCCTACCCAACATCCCTCGACTTGGTTCCTTTCATGTTCTCCCCTCGGTTGTATTAGCCACCCATACATTTATTATTTCTTTAACCTTAACTTCAGCATTTGGTGTTCCACTTGTAGATTATTTCAATGACAAACCCTTCCGCATTTCTGCTGCTCAGAGCCTGCTCCCCACCATTACACATCCACTCTCATTCACTCGACGTGCTTGCTAGCCGTCCTACGTTTGCTACTGGAAGACACCTATGAAGGTGCCATACGGAGTTAGCACAGCTGCAATAACGGAGGGAATTTCAACTATTCATAAGAATATGTATAATAAAGTGAAAAATCAGGTAAGCTAATGTCCAAATAACATTTTAAAAATCTAAGAAAATTTTTTGATTCCTATAACAATTGATCACAACTTAAATAATTCAATGCCGCAAAGCCATATTATAGAACGCACTAGGATAACATTATGGTTATTAGGCTCCGAGCCATCTTCTCTAATTTCGAATTTCTGTTAAAGATAATTATTTGTCTTTTTGCATACAACTGTTCTGCCTCGCTAATTCCTTATTGCTTCACATATGCGTAGTTAGAGACCTAAGCAAAACTTTGGTCGAAAACTCACTTCAAATCCTTTGATTAAGAGGAACGAATTTTAAATAAACATAGTGTGATTTTTTCAAGGGAATTATGAAGGTAGTAGTAGCGTGAAGAGAGACATGAATTCGGTTCCTCTTGGATTGTCATTAATTCTGTCAAAGCTTAAATTAACTACCTTTCGTCCTATTCTCAATTACAAATCTCATCTTTGTATTCAGCGAATAGAAACTACCTAGGGATCTGCACTTCATCATGGTAAGATGCAAGTAATCGTTCACATGACTATGTAGTACATCCAAGTAATATCTCAATGAACCAATTTGTATTATCCCTAGATGAATTTAGAAGTCGCACTGTGCCTTCTCATTTGTTAATGTTGTTAGCTTCTCTGTTACTAAAGTGAAAGATGTGATGCACCGATTTCCTAACCTCACATGTTGGCTGCCTGTATTTTGCAAAAAGGGGAAGAGAATTGGGTTGGGGGAGAATAAATAAACAAATAAATAAATAAATAAGTCCGATCCACTCCACATTGAGTGAACAAGCGTCACGAGGCGGTGATGGTGGATTAACCCCTGCCACCCCAATACCCAAGGCCGTCCAATAGTCAGGGTGGGTAGCAGACTAGAAGCAAGTGATAGTGAATTTTCGTGCTCGATTGTGCAGTTTATAAAACCAGTTAATTAGCACTCCTGGCACTCTTAAGATCAAAATGACAACAAAATTGTAGCACGTTGGATGTGTACAGCACAACGCCTGTGAGACCAGAAAATGCATACTTAAAAAATTGTGTCTGTATTGTGCACAAGTAAATGACCATTGCATTATTTAGCTAGTTGACAAATTCATGGGTTGATTAACAAATGTGCTAAAAATGTTTAATCTGTCCGACCAATCATTTTAACCCAAGAATTTGAAACCAAACTCAGAAAAAGACTCAACAGTACTATAATACATCAACCACCAACTGACTCTTTAATAGGCAGGGACATTTGATTTTGGTGTGGAAGTCCGAAAGCACTTTGATCATAAAGAAATACAATAAATAAAATTGATTAAAGTTCGTCCATTTGACCTAAGCGATACAAACTGACTATCTTCTATTAAATTTTCTCCAGTAAATTTACTTTCCCATAGCCGTTCTTACATATTGTGATTAAGTTTTACGTATTTTCTTTGTTTTTGCAGTATCATATTGAAAAGACTTGTACCTGTTGAGGTGTGCAAAAAACCTCGGACGGAGGGCTCATTAGTGAAGGATGGAGTGAAGGATTCACATGCACACGATTCAAACGCGTATTATACGAAGGAAATTGGAAGGATGATGGGACCGCTGCAGCCATTAGGGAGTTGTGTGGCCTTTCCAAAAAGAGCTCACGCGATTGGTTTTGCAGTTCTTGCGCAACATTTAGAAATTGGCGCCTCCTTTTTCACGTTCTCATGCTATGGAATGGGTCCATCACACCATAAAATCCTATCCTGCGAAATTTGGTGTTGTTAACCCTCTCATCATGCTAATAATATGAACTTGATTTACTCTGAAACAGCAAGCAGCGCCATGTGTAGTCGTAAGTTATAAGGTCAGTCTTAGACGCATCAGGTCCCATAGAAATGCGTGTGTTTTCCTCAGCATCTTGATCAATTTGGCACCATTCTTTTAGGTCTCTTCAAGATGGGGTTTGGCCTCGTCATTCTGATATCTGCTGCAAAACGTCAGCTACCTACAGCTGTTGAACAAGCGCAAACTCTTGAGGCTCACTCGGAATTGCGACAGTAAGTATTTCCTCTGGCTAGCAATATGAATATGATGGTACACTGCCGCCTAAGTAGTTTGCCCGATAAATTTTCGCATTTATTTGTGACTCTTAGCAGGCTAAAGTGCAGCAGCACTTTATTTGAATTTTAGTCTATTTCAACTGTTGTGTCACTTGCAATGTACCATACTTTATTTAAATCCACTTGGGAATATTCGAAGGACCTGGAAATTTTAACATATGTTTAGGCTAGATGATATGGTTTTGAGTTTCCGAATAAAAACCTTTATCCACAGGATCTTGGAATTGGACAGAATCTTGCACTCACTGGTTCTTTCAAGCCAACTCTGACTGAAAGCGTTTGTGGATGGAGGAGAGAATTCCAATTTTGAACCTTTTTTTAATAACACATGTCGTCATGTTTGTGGTCACTATGCACAGGTGAGTGAACCCATGAGTAAAAGCAACGTCAAGGTCACCCAATGCAACACTAAAAGTACAAACTCCTCCATCAATATTACCCAGACAAAATATCTTGTTTGGTAATAAGCCTCTGAGACATCAAAAATGTGTTGACTACGGCGCTTTATTTGCACTATTTTGTAAATGATCAGCTCGTTTGAGTAAACTCAAATGAAATGGACTGTGTCATGCACCGATGCGATTGACCTAAATTTGATTGGAAAGATCCACAATATATGACTGTCTCTCAGTCAGTAGCATTCCAATTTGTTAGAGTACAGAACATTCTCACAACACTCTATGCTTCTTTATGTCTGCAGAGGGAATTGCATTGGTGAAAGGCAATATAGCTTTGGTGCCAGTTGTACCAGATGCCATAAAAGACACGTGTGTTCCCGCAAACAGTGGGTCCCATCTCCCAAGTGCAGCAATGTGTATCCAACACTGCAATTTAAGCTTCCCAATGGCAGGTCTTCGTCAGAATGCTTGCCAGAGCAACTCTTCTCCACGACTAAATACAGCTAAGATGGGGTCCTCCGTGTCGGACATCGCAGTTACCTGCTATCTGTGTTTATGGCTTTAATGAAGTCAATAATATTTAAGACTTGCGCATTGTGGTGAACCACGAGAATTGGTAGTTTTAATAACCAACAGGGGATTCCATCGTACAAGAATTCGAAAGCAAGGGAAGGCGGTCACAACGATAATGCGCATACGTTGAATCCCTTTCCAATGTTGTAAAAGAACAATATGGTTTTCACTGACCACTCAACCATACAAGCCTTAGACACATTACTTGAAGTTCTATTTTGGTGGCACAAGGTTTTGTGTGGCTTGTTCTTTCGAGAAGCACGTTAGACCTGTATGTTCTTAGTGAAACTATTCTTTGGAACCGAACGTTATAATGCCTTTGAGGTGAAAGCAGACACAAAATTCCAGATGGATTAAAAGTGTCACGCTTAAAATGAAGTGTGATTTCCTATTACAACTTTGCGTGCAGAAAATTACCCGCATTAAAAGCAATAAAGTCCTTTTTTCATCCTCTGCATGCATCTTTGCTCTCCATTTCAGGTAAATGTCTTTGCAGATGCAGAAATATTCTAATAATCTCTCTGTTCCTTGGGGATGTACTCAAAAAGAAATTTTATTTCTGATTTCTAGAGCCATTTTTATGCTGAATATACATTTGCTGTAATCTATCTGCCAGTTTGTCTACTAAGCCACTACGCAAAATTTGGAGTGGAAAGCATGTTTGGAGCACTACCCATTGGCCTATTCCAATGAGAGCAGGCCAGCAAAACAGTGAACCTAGATCTCCTTTTAACTTATTTTGGTCGAGATTTGTTAGCATTGAATCAAACATGTGTTACCTACTCTAATACAAGCAATATGTTGTAGGTTCTTTACTTTAAAAGGACAAATTTAACATTGACGAATTTCATTAGAATTGTTAGAACATATAGCCATTACCTCAGAGGACTTGCATTTTTGAAAGCGTTGATGATCCTCTTTCCGTAAAGCAAACTGCGAAAGTAAGCGAATTTGTGCTGTATTTTTGATTGTAATGAGGGTTTGCACAACTCGGGTGTGTAATGACGGGCGGTGAAATGTTTCAAATCACTACAAGCAGGTTTGAATCTACCACACCGCACTACTCGATTTAATTTTAAGCCTTCTGCCTAAACCATCTGCTCATTCTAAAGGAAAGCCACGAGAGTCATGTCTTGTCTATGATTTCGCTAATATTACCATGGACATTTTGTCAGCCGTTTTTACAATGCAATACCAGCAGGTATTGTGTCACTTATGTTCTTTAAATGCGCTTTGCAAGCGAGAGGCGGGAGGATAAATTCAACCTGGTCGTGGGCGCACGTGGTTCTTGTCGGCAGTCAGAGGCCCCTCCGTCGTAGACACTTCCTGGCGTGCCTTCCGCCTGTATCATAATAAAGATGTCCTTCTAATAGCGCAGGGGCGAAGGAAAGAAGAGGAAAGGGAAGATCGCTCTATAGTTATGCTGGGTAGGACAGATTTTTACATTTCCATTAAAAACCGCCTTGTATTCTTCGCTGGGTTGTCGCACTTCTGAAGATGCCTTTAAATGCTAAAGAGTATTTATTGTTCTGCTTTGCAAAGCAGATTGCTTGCGATTTGGGTTACAACATCTCCGTCTTTTCTGGTTTACCTTGTCACCTGTGAATACATTTAAGTGCCTTAACAATAACTCTAAATCTGAGATGAACCCGGTACAATAAATGCACATGACCGATGACGCCTAGATCTTCGAGTGGGCTCCGCGGTACCTTCGTAGGGCTTTTATGCGCACGCTGTGCGCTATTTGCTGGTCCGTCCATGTCTGCAACAAATATGATTATGCTACCGTCCTTGTTACAATAACTGTCCGGATGGAATAGTGAAAAGACATATGTTAGCGCGTACAAACTCAATTCTTAGTAGGATAACTGATTGCTGATGCGACACCATGCATAAATTCCCCACTATGAAGTGTATTATCTGACTGTGTGCTATTTTTCGTCACAGTTGGGTGTGAAGGAGATTTTTGGTACACACTGATGTCATTCGTTAGCATCTTCCCTTATGGTAACACGTGGCAGATCTCAAGAGGATTTACATTGGAGATGCCCCATTGACTGTTGTTGAAGAATGCTTTTTTTACAAAAGTTAAAAATTTGTTATTACACTAGAACCAAAACTAGAATCAACTGAACCTAAGATCAGTCCTGCTACTTGGCAATCCATTAAATGCGGTTCTGAAGAAGAGCAGTTCGAATCTGCATATCAGGAGCGCATGTGGGTTATTTGGTGGCTTCCGAAAAAGATCAGAAGTCAATCAGTAGCAAAATTACGTACAAAAAACGTTCAAGCGTCTTCTTCATCCTTTGCTTTTTTTAAGCATTCAACGCATAATTAAATAGCGAAGAACCAAACTAACGAAAGCAAAACACTGGCATTGCTGACATCTGTGTTTCTGAGCTAATTTCCCTTACAGACCTGCTTAAGCACATTGGAGATGGCGTATTTGGTTAAGTTGTAACGGGGTAGAATGGCGAAAATTTACAGTGTAGAAGTGGGAATTGCCGTTGCGTTGCCCGATTGCTCACGTGATCTTCCATTAGTTCAGCGCTCCATACTTCCATCTAGCAGCGATTAACATGAACCTCGATCCTCGTGTTGCAGCATTTGTCTCTGTATTCCCCTTTCAACAATTCACTAAAACATTCTATCCTTTCAGACAATGCGTTCTTGAGCAGCAAATTAGGATAAGCAGAATGCCTCTAGAAGCAATTTTTGAAAATTGGCACAAAAATAAATGTAATGAAAAAAGGCAGTATAGGAGTGGAGGTTCGAATTCCTCTTAGGAGGAGCAATAACAATGAGCTTGGTAAGGTTGAAGTAACATTCAAACGATTTCGTACACCTCGTCCCATAACGTTTCACGCCTTCGCCTTAGTGTTAGGGCTGACTGAAAGGGAGTCTAGCGTAAATAAATCTCAAAATTGGCAAGTACTGTCTAGCTTAGGACGCTGTAAAGGTAGTTCGGAAACTCGCCTTATCGAAGCAGCTTGGCATCGTCTCCCCATTTCTTTGCCTTGTTCGTCTCAGAAATGCAAGGTGCTGCAAACTTAACGTGCACATCCACTAAAAGCAAAAGTTTCACTTTTGGACCAGCCAACAGCAAAAATTATTTACTTTGCTCTGCTCCGTACCCGAGTGCCATTTGATGTGCCTATTTAGACATTTCATCACACCTTTACATCCGCATCATTTTTGCCTCCTCCCAAGGGGGATGATGTTCTAGCCTACTTTGTTCATCCTACAATTGTTTTTGCTGTCAATGAATGGGCTAAACGGATTAACTTTATCCGCAGATCTCACATCATCATTTCAGCCTTTAAAATCAGATCTTCGCCAAGTTGTGTCTCTTTTGAGTAATAAGGAAAAGCCTAGGACATTTACATCCCACGTAAACACAAGTCTAGAGCCAAAAGGATATAGTATTTACATAACCCAAAAGCATGGCTTCGGTGTTGCGAGTTGTGAGAATCAGCTCAGGAGAAACGAGAGTGAATATAGAATATGGCTTTCTTATGGCAACGAGCTCCATCCAGCTCGCAAAAATTAAGCAATACCATCCGAGAAGAGGTAACACGTAAGTAATCTAATTCCATCATTTGGGTTCAAATGAACTTAAAGCACTTAACTTGTGCATCGATTGGCAGCAGCAAAGTACACTGCTTTGGCCCTGACTCTAAGGAGTGTCGCTATTCTATGGATGATAAGTAAAATTTTAATGTTTTGGAAAAGTGAACTGGGGTTTGATATGCAGTGCGAATGCGAAACTAGCAGCAGTTTGAAAAAGTAAGATGAGAGAAGTTTCCTCAAGCAAGGCAGATACAGCGGCATTTTCAGAGTGGAAGTTTTTGTAGGAATCTCCCTAGGCCTCTAATAACTTGTTAACTCACAATCTGCTACCATAAAGTACTCAGGTAATACCTTTTATTCATGCATGCATTTGCAATAAAATAAGACAAACAATTTTTTTAATATCAAGGCATACCATTGGTTGGTTTGGTGCGCCATGTATTCAAAGTTTTGGCTTCTCACTGGTGATCGTTCGCAAGGATGGTGGAACCCGTTTGCTTGTCACTGAAATGAGAAATTCTGATAAACATATTTTATACTCATCAGACAATTAATTTGGATTTCCACAGTTAAAGAGAAGACTTTTCAGTAGAGCATGCAATTGGCAGCATCCCATACCATTTCTAAATCCGTACTGAGCCAAGGGCTAGGAGCCTGTTCACATCAACTTTCTTACAGTGAACTGAAGTGGGCGCTCATTAAATGTATGCCAATCCTGAGATTTAGTCCAAATTTGTCTATACTAGAAGTGTTTAAACCTTAGACACCATCAATTCCACAATGGAAAGCACAATCGCCAACTTTCAGAACATCCCCAGAAAATGAATTCGGTTTGACATTTGAACGTTTAAACGGAATGTCACGCCCTTGAAATTTATAATGTTGGATATTTTTAGTAGACGATTGATCTCATTAAACATCGAGGCTCATAAACACTGCATTAAAGTTATAATGTTCAGTCGGGAAAAATGAGAAACAAAAATGGGGTGCCTCTCTTGATGAGCGAAAAGGTTTAATAGGTGTTAGATTTGTGCAGAATACTGCAAGGAAATTCTCATTATTTGCGACATTCTCTACGCCACCGTCAAGGCAGTAAAGTTGGCCGATCAAGATACATGTAGATTAGGTACATATGGTTGAGCGTCGAAAACGAAGAGCTCAAATGAACGAGACAATCCCGCCATTCTCTCGCTGGGGTTAAATTATCCAGCTGTAATCTAGCCATTCCAAATCCTGCAGCAGGGTGGTACTGCATGCTCGAACATAAAGTCTATGAGGCATAAAAATAAAATAAAGGTTTTTTAGCAAACATTTCGGCTGATGCGTTTTCCTTTTAGTCGTTTTATCAGCTTCCCCGGCACTGGAGCATTCAATATGCAGGAAGAAACCGAACGCTTGTTTGTGTAGATTTTTAAATGAAAATCAAAGCCTCCAACAGAAAGTTAATTGGTCGGATTTGTCGTCTTGCGGGGCGTCTGGAGGGTGAACGGTCATTGTCGCGGTTTCTCTCGGTGCTTCAGTAAACCTCAGAGCCTCTTCACCCCGACGTTACCGATGCTTTTTAAATGATCTTCATCATGTACAGCCTGTTTGCATAGACTATTCCTGCTTTTTAAAGGTCCTTCTCCTCTGTAATCATTGCTCTACAAATGCTACAACCGGTTCTTCGTTTGGTATCCACGCTTCAGAGATGTGCTTTCAAGATATCGGACTGATCTCACTCGGATTAGGTAGATGCCTGACATAAAGTTATTTCCAGTTTCCCTGCTCCTAAATCGCTTTTCCACCATCTAAATATCTGATTATAAGTCTGTGATAAGGTTCGCTATATCAACTCTTAACGGCTAGAGTTGAATGGTTTTTTATAGTCCGATTTCTGACCCACCTTGTTATGCCTATCTCAGTGGATTTGTAACGACTCCTAAAATACATCTTATTTTTTGGTCGAATAAAAGTAGTCAAAGGCATTTCATCCTATAAACTTTTGGAGCAGTTGAAATAAACGCAACTTAAAGTTATCCCATCCACTGCAAACAAACTAGACTTTTATCTTATTTTCCTTTCGGTTTGGCAGCGATACAGTAGCCAATGACGGTTCCCCAATAAGTGTAATTTCCCAAAAGAAGTTTCAAAAATTCGCTTGTCTGAGAGAAGTAAGGATAATGTATCATTTTACACGATTGTAGCGAGGTAAAACAACACAGTGGCATTTGCCAAATTTAGTGAGAGGGATAGAAATATCATTTGGAGAAAGTAGAGAACAATGACAGGAACCTCATACACAAAGCATTTTGCGACCTTGTGCTGTTGGTTAGGCAAAAGAGCGGAGGTTGATGTGGCCTACGATGATATTTGATAGTTTCAGACTGAACGGTTGGCTACCTAGTGGATTTGTAAGGAATGCCAATCTCAGACGAAGGTGGTTGTGAAGCTGATGTAAAGTTCGGCCATGAGCTGTGTGTGTGTGTTTACACACCACAGGTCACAGTAGATATGTGGACTCAATCTGAGGAAAAGTGCCCTGTCTGACAGTTCTGTGCCTACGGGTGTGGCGGGTGCAAAGGAGCTTGAAAGAACTAGCCATATTTATAGGGAAATGATTCGTGGAGAGGAAAAACAAGTTTTGAAGGCATACTGCGAATGGTTAGCCCTTGTGATGTCAGGAAACCTGCTAATGAACCAAGTACCATCACAGTCGTTGCGTGGAAGTGTTCGGCGTTGAAGTGTTCACGTCACTCGAGTGAAGTAACTGGGAGTTCTGCTACAATGCGCATCTTGTTTGTTGTTTGAAGTCTTCCTTTGTGCTAAACCAAAACTCATTAAAATGATAGTGACATCGAAACAAGTTCCTAGTTCTACCAGCCTTTTTTATTTGGGCAAATTTTCGGAACGCGTAACGCTTTTGGTAGGCGCGTAGGCAAATGAACACTAAATGAAACATTTGGAAGGTAGCCTGAGCAGCCTATAGTTCTTGCTTTCCTGGCTTTAGTGTTGTCGCTGTCAGGTTTTAATATTGCCAAGCCCTAAATCTGACCATTAGCTTTTCAGCCTAGACTTAGCCTTGAGTTTCGAGAAATCAAACCACTAGGGGTAATGCTAACATGAAAAGTAGTTTTTGAACACCATAGCAATGGGCTTAGTTGTACTTTAACACAAACCTCTTTGCCCACATGAATATTCTGCTGAACCAAAGTAGGGAAAAATAAGCTCCAAACACAGTGCAATGGTAATAATAGCATGATTTGCAGATCATTTGACTTAGGATGATAAAGACACTCTTCCTTGATGACAACAAATCGGGTGGAACATGGCAATTTTAGCACTATCAGCAGAATTAACGCTCCATCCAGGATACCCGGGTGAGGCCGTACCTCTTTTCCTCCCTATTAACCAAGCTAATATCTTCCCCTTCTTATGGAAATGCTTATTAATAATGGACACGGAGAAGCCTTGATTTTTGTTTAGTCTACCGATCAACTAGTTAGGGATACTTCTAATTCATAATCCTCAGCTGAATATAGCCCAGTTCTATTGAGCGCATAACGACATTCCAATCATAATAGCTCCGTCCACGTCACTCCGCACGCGGTGTATGCATGGCCTTCTGGACATGAAGCAGTTCGTGTTGGAGCGACGAACCGTTTGGAGGAAGCCAGCGTTATGTTGGCTCCTCTAGAGCAAGTTGAGACACAAAAATCATTCCGCATAACAAATCCAAGTAGATTAAGTAAGAATGAAAAAGGTTTTGACAGTTGTTTCGACCATATACATTTGTTAATGCATTGTCTGTGGCATCTGTCCGTGTGGGTGTCACCACAACTTCCCTCCAGCCGATTTGGCACCACTCAAAATTTGGCTGACATTAAGTCCCACTAACGTGGCACTCACCCAAGAGGGGCATATACCGCCTCTTTGGCGGAGTTGTGCTAAACTGCGCCAACAAGTACTATGATCCCATCTTTAAGTGGTTTTGCCACCAGCATTTAATATATACTTATTTTGGTCAGTCCTCTGGGTATTGTATTCGACCACCGCATACCTCACCCATCCAAACGCTATACCCACTTTACAAGAGGCAGGTTCAACTCTGTTCGTGAAGCAAACAAGTTCAACTAACGTTCACCGAACACAATCGACGTCCAACGGCATGAGGGTAGAGAGAAATCTCAGTAGGGCGTACATTAGACCGACGCCCATCTGCGCTTCACAATACAACCCTACGAATAGTCGCGAACTTGGTAATAATTTCCCATTTCCATTGTAATTCATAATCTCCGAAAAAGTGCTTAAACGGAAAGTCGTGATGGCCGCAAGAAAATCCCAACAAATCACCACAAATCTCCACCTCAATTTTGGGGAACTTACGAAGGATGCAGAAAAACGGAATGTCAGTTATTCTCAATATCACCGTCATCAAGTTGCTTGATTGTACGAGATACTAAAAAGTGGAACAATTGAGGGCGCGAATAGAGAAGAAGTGGGAAAAGAAATACAAGTTAACAGTCAATTGAGCGAAAGTGGTCCAAAAGGAACGAAAAAAAAACGGTAAGGGAAAGACATTACAGCAGATCACCGCAAGTCCACGATCTCAACTTTTCCTTCTGTGTAGACGACATGCTCACAGGTTGTATAGAGGTTTCGAAGGGAGATGTGGTCGTGAAACCCCGTTTCTTTGCAGTCCCGCACAAAATTGAGCCCATAGTCGGGCGTGAGTGAGAAGTATCCCACTTCCTCATGCTTCGGTGCGCACACAATGGCAATCGCCTCGGGGAGCATTAGTTGATAGGATAGATGGCAGTGTAAGTCCATTGAGGACATGAAAGCCGTCTGAGAGGGATGTGTGTGAATCCAGCCCATCACAATGAGCCCGTCCGATTCTAAACAGTCAAGCAACTCTTCCTCGTTTGTCGTAGTGCAAGAATCCGGTGTGCCAATCTGTTTACAGATGATGATATGCGATACCACAAGTTTGTCTCCTTCAGGGCTAAGATATCCGCAAAGCGTGCCACAGGTTTCTCTATTCGCACGAGTGTTGGGCTCTACCACTTTGATGAATGTTGCAGCGAGTGTTCGTGGAACAAGGATGGGACTGAGGCCGTTTCGAAGCGAAAGCTTCACAGTGGAGGGCTTCAGACTTCTATCAATCTTAGGTGGTGTAGTAGCAGACGGCTTTGGAGAAGGTGGCTGAGGCGGTGAACAAGAACTGATGGTAACGGGAGTAGCAGTGGAAGGAAGAGAAGAGGTGGTGGATGAGGCTGACTGCGAGGATAGAAGACTTCTATTTTCCAAATTTGCACCAGGTGGAACAGCGGTGGGGTCGGCGGCCGCGGCGATAGCACCAAGGGGAGGAGCAGAGATCTTTTGGCGCGAAAGCTCCTCCGCTTTGAACTCTTCCAAGATTTCTTTGTGCATTTTCTCGACATTTTTAAGCACACGTTCGCACTCTCGACACCAGGAAGTACGGACCTTATTACCGCTACGCTTAAAGTCCTCACGTTGGCTGAGATGATCAATAAAAAGGATGACAAAACGCTTTTGTAGACAATAGGCTCTTATCTTGCAACCGTCTTTTTCATATTCCTTTGCCATGTTAAGCATGGAGCGGCAGAAGCGGAAGTATGAACTCAGACTGACGTTGTCAGCATAGTCGACGCAGATATGACGATTCAGATCCTTCATTCGTTCATCCGCTGTCATCACTTTCCCACTGGAAATTTAAGAAACACATTCTTAGCCTTTGAAAAGACGGCATCACAACGGCAAATTTGTCCCACAGCAAAAACAGGTCAATGAGCAAGCACAAGCAGAAACTCGGCACCAGGCAAGTGCCTGACGCGTAGAGGAGTAAATTTGGGAAAGGTTTTCTGTTTTTTGGCATTGTTAGTAAAGGAGACCAAATAGGATTTTGGAGAACTCACTCGCTTTGCTGTTCAATAGAACAGCAAGGTAGCTAACAATCTGTAGAGATGAGATACATAAAGGCAAAAAACACTTCAAGTACCAATGCTTTTTTGACGTCGGATGGCAAACAGCTTGGATTTCTCAGAACACAAATATGAGTCACCTTAGAGATGCATGATTTCTACACAATGTGGTGCATTCAGCACATCAAAGTTAGACAATGCTAAAATATGAGAACTTAGAAAAGCTCAGAGACATTATTCCAACATAAATACCCGCACTAATACACCAAAACAAACAAGCAAACCGTCAAACTTACCCATCATCTCCGTAGTAGCACGAAGCCATTTCTACGAACCAGGAAAGTCAATCAGCGCATTGCGCCGAACACTTAAAAGCACCCCACATTATAAACAAATATAGAATATTAAATATATTCAGCAATAAGTTTACAGCTAATAATTGATTATCATTTGGCAAAATGCATAAACCACGCTTCAAATGCAGATGCAAATGCAAGTTCTGCCTAGAATTTAACATGCATGCATAAGTACTCGCAAACCTACTAGAAGATGTTTTTTGGAGTTTTTCGTTATTATTATTCACCAAAAAATCAAAAACTTGTGATGGACTTCTTTGAGAATGTAAACGGAAACTACATTTTTCTCCTCGTGCGAAATGGGTTTTATGGATATGCCGGTTTCTAAATAATGCTTCGACGAGTGTGAAACAATGTAAACTCACAGAATATTGTGAGTTATCTGGTAAATTGCCCCTTTACTACTCCTAGGCTTACATTTGAATGGGTAAGCCAATAAACAATGACTGTAGCGTCCCGAGGCTCCCTTTAAGGTAAAAGAAGGCATAGTACTGGGGCAGAATATATATTCTAGAAACAGAGGGCTTGGGGGCTGTTGGCACGGCCCAGAGGCCGGCCAACCGGCTAGTACAAGATGGCCACCCAAGTGACCGAAACCGGCAGTTCGAACAAACAAAGTATTACAATGACCTCTTAACTTGCTTCAATCGTCCGTCATATATACGTCCAGAATTTTGTAGACTTCCGTTTCGACATCTCTCTTCTCCATACAGTAACTATAGGTGCGGCTGGATTGAACCGCTCTCCGAGTGGCACCTGAGCAAGGTGATTACTCGCATGAATATAAATGACAAACCCAAGTTTGTGCGTGTCGGTTCTTTCATGCGCTTGTGCACCCGTGTGTGTGTGTGTTCGTGCGTATGTGCGTGCGCGTATGTGCGTGTGTGTTGTATCATAGAAAGTACAGGGCAAGCTACTGGAGTGTGAGCTAAACTTGTACTTTAATCATGACCTTCCAGCACAATTTCAGGTTTGGCGACCTCGGCAAGCAATGAATTCCCCAAAACTGTTAATTTCCATACTGTGTGATTAATTTCGACAGTGATTTTATCAAAGTTTATTGCTTACTACGTTCAGAGTTAGGGCAGATGAATACTGAACTTCGAAGGTTAGAATATCAATGAAATACTTGAGGATTTGAAATGTGTTGTAGAACTCATGAAAGGAATCACAATAACCTTAATTTTTAAATCGGGGAATCTTCAAAATTAAAACCAATAATCTTTGACGATTTCTCTCATCAACGATATTTAACTTAATTTTCCTGACGATATGCAGCTGGAGCCGATCTTTGGGTCTTTTGAAAGCGCCATTGAAAATCAGTCTGTTTCACTCGATCTTTGAGTTATTTGAGGCAAAATATTGGAGCCTTAAGCGTAAAAATCTCCATAGTCGGTGCATTGTCATTACAAGGCTACTTGTGATCCCGTAAGGTCAATGGATCACCAAACAACTGGATATACGCTCCAAGTGGTTGACTTTGCTAACCTATCTTAAGGATCCATCAACTCATAGTGTAGCTTCCTGAGACTTCCCTTAAAGTAAAAGAAGGCATAGTACTTGGACAGAATATATGCTCTGAAAACAGAGGGATTGGGGGCCGTTGGCACGGCCTGGAGGCCGGCTAGACGGCTGGCACCATATGGCCACCCAAGTGACCGGAACCAGCAGTTCGAACAAACAAAGTATTCCCCACACGTATTATGAATTGTTATTTAGTAAGTTTGGTTAAGGTGGAGTTAAAATAAATGGTCGTTGCAGCGAAAAGTATGTACAATAGACTGTCTTCAATTTTGCTGGGCATTCAACGTCTTCTTTGAGCTGATTTATAGGGACATTTGAGTTATACAAGCAAGTAAATTGAAAGAAGAAGGCACTAGGAATAGATTTACCCGTTTTTTCAGGTTGAAGAATTTTACGCACAACACGTTTGACATAAAAGTAATTTTTTTTTGCTAGTTTGAGCTTATAGTTTCCTGAAAGGTTCGTGATCGTTTGGCTGTTTTAAAGATCAGACACCCCTGATCAAAATGTATACACACAAAGATCAGGTGGGATACCTTTTTCCAATTGTTGCAATAATCCTTTAGAAGACGGGAACCGTAAAATTCATCGAAAAGACATCATCAATTAATTTCGAAACAGTTTAATTTGAGATCTATTCTAGGTTTAAGATGATTGAACATTTTAATTTCCTAGTAAAAAGGGAGAGTGGTATCTGCGAAAGATTTTCAGCTCCTCGCAGGGCCCAAAGAGTGGCCAGTTGTCGCCAGCCCCATCCCTCAGAACAAAGCATGGAATCTTCAGGATAATCAAGCATTTCAACTGATCTATAAACTAGTAGACAAAGAAAAAATAGATGCTGTTGTTTTCCTTAATTTCTCTTTTTTATTTACTGATCGCCGTTGGCCCACATACACATTACTTTTAGTAACATTGTGGAGGGCTTCTATGATACATTTGTGAAGAATTCTTCTCCTCCCGGAGACAACATTTCAAAGAGAGACTTGCACTAATTTTAGCGTCCTTAGACTTCCCCAAAGTCAAAAGAAGATTTAATGCTTGGGTAGACTATTGATGTTTGGCGAACAGTAAGGAATTAGGACGCTGGCATGGCCCAGAGGCCATCCCACCCACTGAGAGTCATAAAACACTAAAACGTATTGCACTGAGTCAGGCAAGAAAGTGGGCATGTTCACTGGTAGCAGCCGGTTATACCACGATGGTCTATTCGATTTTTGAGAAAAATTTTCAAAGATTCGTCGATGCTAAGATTGTTGAAGTGTATGGGGAAAGTAACAGCCACAAATACTCCCGCATCTACTTTCTGCCTGATAACTCACTTCAAGAAGGTGATCATTCCACGCAAAAGGTTGTCATTAGTTGGTACTGCCGGCGCTTTATTGGTCCAGTTAATACTTCACAAATTTGATATCGTTCTGTCTTCAAAATATTGAGTTGGATGAAAAAAGGAGCATCAATGCAACCATCGTCTTGGGGAGTGATTGAAGAACTCGAGGCGGAGACCGACCTGTCTACTGGTTAGTAGGTTTACTTCTCGGACAAGGAGAAAGTGAGATGATATGAGAGGTTTCAAGGGCCTTAAAGTAACCGTTGACAGGGTCAGGTCGGCGTCGCATTCCCAGTATGCTTCGACTCCTCAGAACCACGAGGGGACCCAGTGACCTTAATGAGCTTGGTCACGTCAAGAAAGCATTGTTACAAATTGATTTTGACAGATTGTTGTTGGCTCACCTATTCAAAAGCACTGCATCCACATGGCGAATGCAAAAATTAGAAAAGAGTCTTGGCCTTAAAAGGTACCCACTTAATAATGACATGCCTAGCGTTGATAACTTTGTAGGAATTTATCTCGAGTTGAAACTTACTGTGTGCCACTTCTTAGTGTCTTTAGATACTGGTTGAAGGGGGACAAATGAGGGAATAAACCAATCAGAAAGATTATTAAGAGGAATGATATCAGGATGATGTTGACTATCAGAGCTTTGAGCATGTTTTATTCACTTTTTACTGGTCTCTTAGATCTGTGGGTAGATGAGGCAACTGTTAGTCCATTCCTGAAGATCTGGCACTCATTTAAGCTGATGAACCGGTAGAACTTACTGTAAGGCGAAATTTGGTTTTTGATGGACCATAGGAAACCCTATTAATTATAGGTGTCGTGAGGATCAAATAACTTTCCCCTAACTTTGTGATCAAATGCCAATTGGGATAGAGACACCTGAATCTTCCGAAAAATCGTCTAAATATTAATGTTAGTGCCGCCCTTCCATGGCTGGGTAGCTATTCGAGATAAGCTGACAAAAAATCGGAATTTCTTGAGTTATTAACCAGCAAAGCTCCATATCGAGTATGCCTTTAAGCCCTATTGACTCTAAGTTATCCCAAGCTGAACAAGAATTTGGATACTTCAAGGAAATAGCAAAGAATGAACTCAGACGAGCTCACAGGTACGGTATGAGAATGGTAGTATTTGCCAACCAACCCTTGAGGCTATTGAGCTCGATTTCTCACTCACCTCTGAAGCTTGCTTAAACTAGAGTGAATGGAAAGAGGACATCAGTATTTATGTCGATGTCTGCAGCCCCGTTCAAGTGCACCTATCTCTCCAGTTGTTCTGTGTTTGTTCAGACAGAGAGAGAGAGAGATAGGTGACCATGACAAAGCACTGATCACTTTCAATGCAGTGTATGAAACCAACTATTGTAACCGTAAAGCCATCGACGTTCACTGAATGACGGACGGTGGCATCACGGATCACTATACTGAGCAGCTTCCATTCTATTGACAATGGCTGATGTTTCCTAATTTAAAGGCGGACAATCGAGCCAGCTCAGTGAGACCGACATGTTAAAGAGGAAAGCGAAGGTGGCGTTAATAGTGTCCGTACTTTTTGGTCGTTCTGTGCATTCTACAAGTGGCCAAAGTCCAGTCTCACGGAATAGACATTGACTAGAGTCATGGCGTACATCAAAATGCAAATATTTATTCATTTTAAGGGTGACTCTGAATGCCAACCTACCCCTCCATCTGCTCCGTGCATCCCAACCTTACTGTCCATTATCTGTAAATTTTATTGCATACTTGGCGATTTCTTTGGACTTATCCGTCCAGTGCCACTTGTTCAGTGGTCCGTTTCACTCCTTGGTGTACTTGGTACAACTAAGCGCCAAATTCTAATTTCAGCGTCACCCCGTACCATAAAATTATTTGGACGAAAATGGCGCATATTTAATTGTGATCGGACCAACAACTAATGTGTCTATTGTTTATTCCACTACAATAAATTACTAACGGTACCATTCGTCCATTTTGTGTGGTTTGCCATGCCCTCTTCTCCACTTTGTTTGTTGTCACTTGCTTAGAACTACTGCCGGCAGTTGTTACTGATGCCTTCATTACCCTGTGCGAATAGCCTACCCATTTGTAAGCAGGTTTTCCCCTCCTCCTGGGAATGTTGGGATTTCAGATGATAAAAGGAGGTAGTGAAGGTATTGCCAGAGCTACTCCTACTCTTGGCTGAAGCTTAGGAGGGCTGAATGGAACTTCTTTTGGAGGAAGAGCGAATGAATCCTAATTTAAGTCTGCAAACGTCATCTTCTTTTTGAGAGACACTTAGGGAGAACACCAAAAAAGGAAATAGTTTTCTTGAGTCAATTTAATTCGTCGTTGGATTTAAGACGATTACAAATGACTTACTGTACATGCATAGTCCAATTTACCAAGTTATATTAGCGAAAGTTTTTGTTTGGAAAGTATTCTATAAATTGGTAGCGTGCTGATAATTGTTTCATATTCTACTTAAAAGCGTGAGTTCAATGACTCACCATCTAAATTACTTTTCCATTTCTTGACATCAAAAGAAATGAAGAATAATTTTTGTTTAAGACGTCAAACATGTGATGGCAGGCCGATGATGGATCATCAAGCCCTCCCAGCTTTGGTGAATTCAGAACAGTCCCCTATCTTTCTGTTGACAGCCACCCAAGAAAAGTTTTGGACTCATATATTTCCGGGGATACGGAGAGATCGATGATCCAAGACCCCCATACCATGAAGTACTCTTAGAAATATCCCTTGATATGATTACTTAGGTTGATCAACATTCACCTCTCCATTATCAAAGAAGAAAGTGTCTTTTATGGGTGTCTTGGAGGATTCTTACGTCAAAGAAATAGAGGTTAGGTGTACTGACGCCTTATAGACCGTTGATATATGTCATCAGACAAAGTGACGACTGTATGCTGAAACAGGCAAACTGCTAGAACATGTAACTCGAGACATGGAGGTGAAGTTGAAGATAAAACAGAAACAGTGAATTTTGAGTGGTATCGGTTGCTTACCATAGTTGTCTAAGGCAATGTTCATCTGGTTACAATCTTCTCGGTTTCCTCCTTAGGCGAATTTGCTAGAGCACAGAGAAAACACACCCTACTGATCAAGCCGTTTTTTTATTTGGGGGATCCAAGGTGATAAATTACCTTCCCCCTTTTTTCCTGTCAAGATTTCTTAGCAAAAGAAAAGTGCTGATCAGAGCCAGTCGGCAAGGAATGTCTACCCGGTGACCCGCAGTGGAAAGTGACTTCCCTTTATCGTGGTTACCGGACGGACAATCCGTACAGACTGAGCTGGACTAGATTTGAAGGGAGTAACTCAAAGATCCCATACAGTGACGTAAGGAGCTTTGTTCAGTGGGCATATATCTACCCGGTGACCCTCCTTTCTGTCCATTTTCATCGACTTGATGAGAAAGTTAGCCGGATTACCGGGAAGATAAACCCACTGATCAAGCCGTTAGACGCATGGGATAGAATGAAGAGTCGGGTAGTGGGAATATACGAGGAGAAATAAAATCACATCGAGCCAGTGGGCTCAAACATTTATTTACCCATTCAAGACTACAGAGCTGTGCCGCTTTTTGTACAACCGGCGCCACGATTCAACACGCTTGATGGGGAGAAACTGAGCTAGAAGCATACGAAGCGAGAGATGGCGCTTGTTAATGGAAGTCCAGACCCGCCTTGTAAAGAAAAATACTACGATTCATGCTATCAAAAATAGCGGAGCAGAAAGGGCCAGCAACATACCTGCAGCATAGAGGGTCTACTTACCGTTCAGCACCAGGCAAAGCCCAAAATCCGACCTGCAGGCTAATGGAGGTGTCTTTTATACACTAGGCCTGTTCTAAGTGTTTTAGGTCACCACACACCTAATTGACCAATCAGCACACTGGAAGGTGCCATTGGGTCGTTAATCAAGGGTGGTGAAGTGCATGCCCTTAACTCTACTCTTTCACCAATCACGTGCACCAATTGGCACATCCATGCACGCACGCACGCACGTGCATGCAAGAACGATTGGGGTGAGGCGAAAAGTTCACTTTGTGGACACGTCCCGATGTCCTGAGGTTCTCCAATAAAAGTACCTCAGCATAAAAACTGGAAGGTTGACCCAATAAAAGTACAGTTGTGGTGAGAAAAACAAAATGCAAAAGCCTAAATTTAAGGTGGTATCCTCTGATTAGGTGGAAACAACCACAACAATGGCAGTCGATGCAATGACGATAGATCCATTTCAGTGGAATGGCGAGATAGGTAGATAGTGAGATGGATGACTGGGTGTACGAGTGGATAGATGGGTAGATGGGCGATGCAATTTGTAGTCTCTTCCATTTCATCTCCACACGGTTTGCCTAAATTACCGGAAGTTGTGATGGAACTGACTTTGATGAATATTAGACAAAGTACTTCAAAACTCTGACAAATTTACCAGCATCAATTGTTTAAAGAGTGCAGGTCACTTTAAGTCACTACCATTTTTTGAATTTTTTCTTATTGTTTCCGGCGCCGCTATGCTGCGTAATTACCGCT
This sequence comes from Taenia solium, assembly GCA_001870725.1. NCBI lineage: Eukaryota > Metazoa > Platyhelminthes > Cestoda > Cyclophyllidea > Taeniidae > Taenia > Taenia solium. The sequence goes on along the minus strand of MIEF01007052.1, from coordinate 386,249 downwards.
TTTGGAGGAGTGTGATCCAACCAAACTGGTTAAGAAATTTTCAGTTACAATTCTCTCTATCCATCTAGACGCAAAATTTCCAAGCGATTGCCGGCATTGCTGAGTGGAAGTGGTAAAGATATGTAAAATGAAGGTGGTGTGTCTACATGCCAGCATTTTAACTAGACTTCTTTGTAACAGGCGTTGTTGAAGCCTGATGGATGTTAGTCAAGCTGGCTTGCTCCACGAATAGATTCCAAATCTACAGAGATCACGTGTAAAAATTGAAAGATTTCAAATGATAGGTTTGGCTTGAGTGATAAGTCACCCAACAATCTATCACAGTCAGCATAATCCCCTCCTCCCTGGACCAAAAGAGGTTCATTTCAAGGCCATTTTGCGATCCGTTTTAATACAGTGACACATTTACAACCTGTGTATTGAAGTAGCTCCACGGGACGCTGGGATCATGACGCCCTTGAAGCGCCCTAAGCACATGCCTTTCTGAGTTTCACACCAGTGGTTAATCAGTTGTTGTCGAGATAACTGCATAGCTTCCTACTTCTGCAATCATTATGCGGGACTTAAAATGGAAGGCTTTTTAGGCAGGACCGTTGACACTTGCCCTGAGGCTAGAATAAGGTTCTCTGCATTAAAAAAGCCTACGGATTCAGAGTTATGATAATGCTGACCTCGAACGCAATCTGCGTGCGATCGGCGGCGACTAACGGCTGGTGAAAAGTGCAAGTGTGCGCGCTTTCATAATTTCGCTTTTCAGTATTTATCCGGTGACCTTAGTAGGCACAAACCTTCTGTATTCCTACCTTACCATCACTCAGTAAACTCAAATGGAGTAGAAAAAATTAGCGCGGTTTTGAAGTGGCAAACCTATTTAACCAGTTCACCATGGTTGGAGGACACCGGTAGCAGTATTTGGGCTCCCAAAGGCCATAGAATCCGATGGAATTATAGGTAAAAGTCAAGCGTAAGAAAGCTTCTGCCTAGGAAAAAGAGATATCAGGTGTTACAAATTAGACGTAATTCAAGGTTTTGATTTTAGAGTGAAATGATTTAAGGGACAGACGTCCTTTGCTCCCCACTCGAGGTAAATGGAAAGCTAATGTAATCGGTAGGCGAATGGAGACGTAAAGGTCGTCAATGGAACAGTTGCATGTTGAGAGTTAGTTTAGCTCAAGTGTCAACACCAAACGATGGCGTGATGTTGAATCTCACCAAGAATGCACCGACAATAGGCGAGAAAGGACACTGTATTATTTAATTCCACTTCAGGATGGCCACTGGTGACAAATATTTGCGTTTTGTTGTTTAGAATTCCTAAAAACCTGAACCGTAAAGGGAGAAATAATTCTACAACCTCAAAGATTTCATTATTTTTTGCCAAGTAAAAGGTATTTACATTATTTGGAAAAGAAATAATCTGCCACCAGAGGCCTATCTCATGACGTCTTGGAAACGTCATTTTGATCAAAATCACTAGCATTTACTGTTTGTCGATTTACGTTCAACCGTGTTATCCAAGAGTCTTCTAATTTTTCTCTGTAATTATGAACACCCTCAATGAAGAGATTTGTAACATTTTTCCTAAGCATTTTGGTCGTCAGATTCTGTTTACAAAGCTCTATCAGTTCTACCATATTGGTTTTCCTTTTTTTGAAGTTTTACCCGAAATTTAAGGCCACAAACGAAAATTAAAGCATTAAATTTACTTTGAGTTTTCAATGTTAGTTCACATTGCTAACGTTCGCCTAAGAAAGGTATGCAGGGTTCAAAGAATTTCAGGAGAGTTGAGGCAACTGGCATGACCTGTAGGCCACGCCACCGGGTGGAGGTGCAATCTGTGGAGCCTTAAGTGTCCGCATAATCAAACGCAAGGTTAAACAAACCATTAAAACATTACATATTTCTCCCATTTTGAGAGTCCTCTGTCGTGCTTCCTTTGTTCAACCCCTCGAAGTCGATGTCTGAGCAATTCTCGGCACATCAGCAGCACCAGTCGTCGATTTCGTGGGCAACCATGACAACGTTTACTTCCAAATCATTGGTGCGTCTTAACGTTTCTGTTGGATTTTCAGTTTCATTCTTCTGTGAAGTGTACTGGGGAAGGGAAAATATGCTGCCTTCATACAGTTGGAAACAGGACTCTGCTCCCCTACGAGGTTATCCTGCGTTCCAATCTCCAGTCATAAAAATGCAGGCATAAAAGCAGGGCAATTTGACCCAATTTGGAGGTTAAAGTAGTTGCATGGAAATGATTTTTCGCGTCTCCACCTCCCCATTACTTTATTTTCATTTCAGCCCTGCCCAGCCATACCTACCCAACTTTTATCTAACTAGTTAAGACGTGGAGGAGGTATCGCGTGCTCAGCCATATGACAGCTTCGTAGGGGTACTGTAAATAGTTGGTAGCACCATTCCTGCAGAACACGAAACCGGGGCTGTCGCCGAAGTTGAACATCACTTTTAAGCCTTCTCTCAGGCCAGTAGCGTGGCCTTGTACAATCTTCGGAGACTTACGGGGTAGTTTAAACAAACGAATAGGTTATTAACTATAAAGGACCACAGATGTATGGATTAGAATCGCCTTTATCTATAGCTAAATAAAAGGCTTCAATTCTTCATCGAATCTGAGGGAAATTCTGCCGTCTACAAACGTCGGGTTATTACCGATAAAATTTTTGAGGCAACACAAGCGCTACTTACTGTAATCAGTAGGGGTATCACTTGGTAATGGAAAAAGGCCAACGAGAGCAATATGATCAAACCGAAATGTTTATTCGCGTGAAATTCTTTTATTAAGTAAAATAAGGCACGTGTGATTTATTTGCTCAAATGAACCGGCATTCAGCCCACCGAGGTCAAATAAATGTCCGAGAATGCTCAACCTTTTTAACCATGAGATTTTCTCGGGATGGTTAAGCATTCAACAAGATGTATTTAATATTGCTATCGGCTCTGCTGCCAAGTTCAATGCACTCTATTGAGTCAAAACTGAACGAATTAAAATGGACTATTCCGAATGTAAAATGATGACGCGCAAAGGTTAATTTAAGGTCTAAATCCCCACTAACCCAGACTGCGTCAAATACAACCAGGTTCAGTCTCCTTCACGCTTTTGCATCAGTACCAACAACAAAGAAAACCAGTTGAAACTGCAGCACAACAGAGAGGGCACAACTTCGACCGCGCTCAAATTCTTCCAAACCCTTGTATTGAATAAGCGCGATTCCCCATGGCTCAACAATTACTCCACTAATCGTGTCCTCACCCCACCTTTCCTTCTCTCCCCCCACCCGCGATACCCCTGTAACTAAAAGGTGTTGATTGCACCATAGCAAAAACCTGACACTGTGCACTCACCGTTGGACCCACCGCTAACCCCTCCAATCGATCAGCTACCACCTAAGTGCTGTATTGATTTTCTATACTTACACTTTATCAATTGTGGATGGGGTGCTAGTGCTACTTCTACTTCGAAATTCGCCTTCAGGGACTAAAGGGTCCGTTTAAAGGTGAAATTCATGTGGCACAAATCTGTCTGCAGGGAGTCTCCAAAATTAGATTTCCCAAATAAACATCTGGTTTTTGTTTCGGTGGCCTCTTGGACGCTTTGACAAACATCCTGTCCACGTTTTACGCAAAGTAGGTATTTTTAAAGGGTTTGATCTTGAAGCAGTCAAAACGTCAAAAAATCCCACCAACCTAACTCACTCTGCATTAGTTGACTAAATGATTAATTGACATCACAAGGGTGTCATTTATTTTCATAAACTGGGCACAATAAAATATCTCTGATAAGGGAATGATTAATTTGTTAAAAACTTACAGAAGAACTGGGTGTGGGTATAACTGCAGCCAGTGGGTTATGCGTAAGTAGTCACATAATTCAACAAACCACCAAATTACTCCCTCGTCTCTTCCCACTTTTGAATGGCCTCCCACACTAGGTTCTGGGTTGACCATCGATCTCAAATTGGAAGGCAGACGGTGGTGATCCATGCAGGCGATTCCACTGTCTCTTGCATCTCGTCCTATCTGTAGTTTGCAATCCACTAACAGGATAGGGATAATCCCTAGTGGTTGAAACACTTGCCCCAAACTAGAGTTATTCATTAAACAATGAATCTTAAAAAAGGTTCACGAAGTCTTCATAGAGCCACCATTCATACCTGGTGGCGGTTTCAGTCGTTAACAGTCGACTTCTGGGTCACAAGTTTGGATGCTTGTCAAACGTAAACGCTAATCCAATCCGCCCGTTTGAGGTCTTCACAGATGGAGCTACTCTCGATGGGTTGAGTTTTGATGACTACAAAAATCAGGACAACTGTCCTCTTTTGGGTGAGGCTGCTTCGCCACCGCCTCTCTGAATTCGCAGTGACTCATACCAGTACGGTAGGGAAGAGCTGGGAGGCCGGAAGCAGATGTATCCTCAGTGGATAATTAGGAAGTCTCGTGGCTAAGCATAGTGAACCACTTCAGTACCTTTTGTTGCATTCAAAGGGTAGTCATTATGAAAACTATTTATCAATAAGGCTATGCTAAAACCAACCAATGATGACGTATGTCAACCACAGATCGCGTGCCACAATCCATTACTTCTGCTAAAACGAAAATAAAATTGAAAAAAAATTAAGTCGCTTTGATAAACACTACAATTTTCATCTGTTTTCTCACTGTTTATATGTCAATTGGTTACTGAATGAAAATTATCTGCTGTAAAATGACAACAAAATTGAAAATCTCTTCATTCACTTATATCAAAGTCGCATTTCTACCAACAATGACTACAAGGGAGAAAATAAGCCTCGTTCACAAGCTTCAACTTTCCCACCTGTACGCACAACTTTCTAAAGCCTTTAATTAGGTAAGCATTGATTCCCGATAACCAATTAAACAACAATGACCATCTGGAGATAATTCACTTGACAGATGTGCTGCACTCGCTTGAACAATTCCAAAATTAGACAAGGAAAGCATTAAACAAACTTGTAGGAAAAAAGGGGAAAGGGAAGATGCCTTTTGGTTATTTGGTTGTAAGTTTGGAGCTATTCTAGTAAGTAGTATATTCGTGTTAATGCTGAAAGATAACTTTGTTTATCGATATAATCTTGTACAAGTATATTTTACAACTTCGTAATTTGCCATGACTAGGACGCCTACTCAAGTTCACCACCTTCCGATTGTTTGAGGTTCGACTCCGTGGGAGAAAAGGAAGCATAAATGCAACAGCAGAGGGAAATGAAAGCTGTCACACTCTCAATGAGACTACTTTAAAATTGATGTGCAACAGGATTAGTGCATTTTTGTTAATATTTGATCAGATGAACATAAATTTCGATGGACGAAATGTTACCTTGTAACAACCTCTAGGGACCTGCAAAAGCCGTGAACCACGAAGAGCAGACGAGTGTCAGTCCGTCAACACAGTGTGCTAATTACACTTGAGGTGGGTTTTTGTTGGAATCCATTTACCCTAATTCCTGTGATGAAGGATTCTCCTGTCATATGAAGGAGGTGTGGCATGTGGCAATAAACTACTACAGAACACTGAAGTAGGGAATCGGTTGAGTCGCATTAGTGAACACCCATTTTTCACGCCAGCTCTGAGAAGCAAGTCGGTCCGATTCGCATGCACAAAGCAATGACTTCTTGTGATCCATTCCACACTTCAACGTCCTGCATCACCATCTCCACAAGGCTCTACCCGCCCTGGGTAAAGAAAAACTAAAAACAATTTTTTGCTGAAATCTTTCCCTTAGCTTACTGAGCATAATGCATCCTGCAGATCAAGAAAAATCGCCTCAGGGACAGCCAGGAGCCGAGAATCTGCCGAGTGGAGAAGTCGACTTCATCCCACACCGTAATGGGGAATGGGAGAGAAATAGATAGCTGTTAAAAGGAAGAGGTGTTTAGGAATGAATTTCCTCGCAGTTTCTGGAGGCAAACAGCCTATGCTAGAGGTAGGAGGGTGGAATGCCTCCGACCATTTGAATGTGCATTTTCGATTTTCCGCTGACTCGTGGAAATTCTGCAGGCAATTTGGAACAGACCAGAAGGTCAAACAACACCATGCACAGGCAATCGTTCCAAGACATCAAGGCGGCCTGAGTCACTTCCAGTCCTGCGAAGAGCACTGCTAGAGCACGGGGCCAAACACTAACGACAGAATTTGTACCTACATACGCCCACCAACCATTCCACATGGCCATAATAAAGTTCCTTCCAGACTCACCCATCCCATCGCCTACGCGAGGGGATTTTCGGGCACGATACTGCCGCAGAACAAACACTAAAGCTCTACTGATGGTGACCTTATTCACTATTTTGGGCTAGACTTGCAAAGCCTTCAATGGGAAAAAAAGCAGAATTAATTAAGGGTGTAAATTCTTTAGTTTAATTTAAGCTAAAAAAAGGCACACAATAAACCTTAAATGGCATTAAAAATGATCCTCTCTTATTGAGAGTCCAATGGGCTTATAAAAATTTCCTCAAACGCCGCAGCCTGAGAGACCCGAACACGACCCTTCTTCAGGAGGCCTAAAAGTCACCACAAAAAGGAGTGCTCAAGCCGTTGACAAGAGATGAAGGAGAGGGGTGAAACGAAAAAGGTAAGTACAGAGAAGGTGGTGGAAGGCTTTGGCGACCTGTTTTCGAGTGCTAGAAGGCGCTAGAAGTCGAGAAAATTCCACCGTTGATCCACCGCTTCTGGAAACTTCCTGGACAGTGCTGACAAAGAAAAAAGTGAGCGCGATAACGGAGATAAAGAACAGGAGGAGGAAGAGGAGAAAGGAATGCTCGACACTACCTCCAAAGAGCTGATTCATTGGCATAGAAAGCGGGCACACCATCGAAAGGCAGTGAAGACCGCGGAGGTGCTGAATTTTTAGAAAAAAAAGAGAATAAATACCCCAATGCCACTCAAATGCTGCCGTGGTCAAAAAAGTGGCAGGAAAAAAATTTCCAGCCAAACTACGTCACATTGAGTAGACGTTAAGTCCAGCTTCTCTCACCGTCGAGGCTTTTGAAGGGGCCCGATTCGAAGGAATTAACCCCATGAAATCGTTAACAATTTCTGCCAAATGATTCGTGATTGCCCTGACAACCAACAGACAACAAAAAAGGCGCGTAAAAGTTGTCAATTTGGCGGTCTTATTGATCGACATGTCGAAACATTCCGGTTTTTTGCTCCATGAGGTAAAAGGCTTCGCTGGCCGCAGTAACCTCGTGGTGCCGTGGGGAAAGGATCAGGGACCAGGATTAGGAGCTGAATCAACGACTAAAAGTGTTTAAAGGCGAAAACTCGCTCGACACTACGAAGTCTGCCCTCAGCGCATACGTTTCAGACAAGAGAATTTGAGGGCCTAATTGTTTTGAGCGGACATTTATCGATCCGAACCCATCAATATCCGTGGTCGTCCACAGCCTTAGAAACAACTTTTCACTCCTTGAAGTCCCTCAAACTTCCAGTATGACTAATGCATGGCATTCAACACTTCACAACCTACCTTCAACCATTGACACTGGCTGTCCTTCTTCTAGTTGAGGAGGTGGAACTACAAAACCAACATTAAAAGAGCATTAAAAGCTCATCAAAAACCTTCAATGAGCTCCTATATCGAGATTCTGACTCACTATCAGACGCTACGAGCGTCGTCTCCTGAAGTGGTGGCGGCTCTTGTGAAGGTGGAAGCATCTCTTCCTCTGGAATGGTGATACTCTGAGTCGACGCAGGCACATGAAGACTGCGTCCTTCTTGTTCCTGTTCTTGGCTGGGTGAGGTTCGTGCCAGGGCCAGAGAGGAGACACGAGGGGCAAAGAGGCCGGAAAATTGCTCACTCACGGTACCACGAGCCTCTTCACGAGAGGATTCCGTCACAGACTCGCGGATACTGCCCAGATTGGAGCGAGAGGCACGACTGGAAAGGGGACGGGAGTCTTCCAGTGGCATTGACTCACACAGACGACGCTTAGAACGCCAAAGCTACGAAGGGAAAATTGCAGCAGATGGGAGTGTCAATTACTCAACTCTTCTGCCCTTTTATTGAAAGTACTCATGTCAAGCTGGTTGGAATCAAATGTTCATAGACACTTAAATTGAGGTTGAAAAGACACACAGACCTCGCTCAGCGTTCGACTAATGGCCAGCTCCCAATTTGCAGGCAGCGCGAGCAATCGGTCGACGTAGAATGATCTCGCACGCCTTGGATGCGCCTCTGAAGCTCCAGGAGCCAGAACCTCCGCTCTCGTGCGCAGGTTATCATGACCCGTCCCAACGTTCCTCATAATCTCGGCCTTTGAGAGCTGGAGCACTTCATCCCTTATCAGGTAGCAAGTGCGACGACGACGACGACGACGTGGTGGAAGGACTTGTGCATCTCGGGTGGACAGTTGGGAGAGATGAAGAGTCCCCAAGGTCACATGTGGCGGCTTTGACCTAGTTGAAAGGAGTTGCCAATTTGTTGGTGACTTTTCTTTAATGACATAAGAGACGGTCAAGGCATTCCAGAACTTTTGAACTCGCAATGAGTAAGTATTTTCGGAAAGAGGAAGAGGCAGTTGCTTGTGATAAATTAGAACTACCGTACAGTAATGCAAGCCCTCAAGGAAACATCCTCATCAGAAACCGATTTTGAGGAAAAAATGGGGTTGTCAAGCCAACCACTGCCTAGCAGTTGTCAGTGGCGTAGACGATTGACTTTCTGGCTACGATTACAACCCTCCCGGAGCTCAGAGTACTAACAATTAACCAAACTGCTCCATTAAAAACGACTTATTATGCTACCTTTCACCTCGGTAGGAATCGCAAATTGTGGGAGACAAAAACAATAAGCTACCGCTTAAAAAAATCGATAAAGCATGACGCACTTGACGGCCGAAGAGGCAGCACAAGGCCGTGGACACCCGAGGTCAAGGGATGAGTTACGAATAGACGTATCATTAGCGTCGACCTCAGCCTCCACACGTCGACGCTTTGGACTGGTACCTCGAAAAACATCCTCATTAGGTTGAAGACTAAAGGGGCAAGGAAAATAATGCTCGAGTTGGTAATTGCTAAGGATTTATGTCAGCTTAGATTTGCCAATCAACTCACTCCCCATGTTTGGGCGATCTTGTCGGGGCAGCCCCGGGAACTTGACCCCTGAAAAGAGGCAAGAGGATATGAAGCTGACATATTTTTAGCAAAAAATAACCATTTGCTCACAAAGAAGTGTTGCTCGCAGGAAAAGGAGGACAGCCATGGAGCATCTGCCCTCCACGAGATGATAACGAGCACAGAATAAATTAATTTTGGGTTCAGTGTAGGGTGAGCATAAGGGAGAACACTTAACCCCATCACCTCTGTAGAACCCTTGGGAGAGAATAACCAGTACCTAAATCTCATCACCAGAATCCATGCAAACCGACCGTTTGCAAGGGAAAATAAGCCTTGGATATATGCCCTTCCCCCTAGATTGACAATATTGTTGCTTTTGTATAGATAACTTGAATAATATCATTCCAAAGTGAATGAAAAGAGTACAACTTTGCGATGACAGTCAGCATGCGTCCCAGAACTCCATAGAGGTAAAGAGTATCGGCACCCTGCCATAGATTAAAGAACCAAATCTGAAGACCAGTATGGTGAAAGGTGATCAAATGCGTTGATTTACACGAATGAGTTGTCCACGGAATTCATGTGAAACCTGGTCCAAGCGTTTATGACAATTTTGAACGTTGCTTGCGTTAAGGGAGGACAGATGTACAATAAACTGACTACCGAGAAGACCAAGCCCAGGAGAGACCAACATTGGATCTGCCATAATGTGGAGGTGGGAGACTCTTGTCTCCAACACCTTTGCAAAGCCCTCAGTATCGGAAGATGAATCTGAGTGCCGGAGAAGCAAAGTCCGAGTTGAGGAAATAAACTCCCCATCATTTCAGATAATAACGTGGGCTTAGCACCAGTAGAACTGGAATTCCAAAGATGAAGAAGAAAATGAGTTTGGATGAACAGCCTAAAGACTGACTGTGGACAGAATTCCTAGTCTATTCAATTGTAAAGCTGTTGGTGAGGGAGTGCCGAAAAAACAAGATGCCCTGGGAGGATATGGGCTCAAAAAGAGAAAAATTAAAGAATTCCATAAGTTGAACGTTACTTGAGCTGAAAAGCGGAACAATGGGGCGGAGGAGGAAGCTTCGGCGTACGAAAAGAGAACACAACTTAGTCACCAAGATTGTTCACTTACCCTGCTATCGCTGGTGGAGTTTCGGTAGCTTCCTCCCGAGCCTGACTCCTAAAGCAAGGAGGAAAAACCTATTGCGCTATTCACTGAAGGTAGATCTTTTCAAGACATGAAAAGTAGGCATGAAAAAGCTCTCTACTAGGCAAGTCTATCATTATTACGACCATGCAAGCAGAGGCCTACCTACAAACCCATGAACACCGGTGGCACCTACTACAAAGGAGTGCCTAAGTGGGTACTCCTGGACACCAAAAACACCAAATATTGCATTCTTTGTTGCGGAAAGAAACAGGCGATTGATTTACAGACAAAACGTGCACCCAAAGAAGGCGTGGATTTGAAGTAGCCAGAAAAAACACTGTCACTTTCTAACCCAAACAAACATCAAGCATACTTATATGACGGTGGATTCGATGCCACCGTGATTGTGGTACACATCGATCACCCCGAAGAGCCCCAGTCCACATCAACTGCCCAAAAGAGATTCGGTAAGCTAACCTTGAAGGTTGAAAAGACAAACTGTTCACGATCGCAGGAGCACCAAATTTAGCACTCGTGATGGGGAGAAGAACTACTCAAGCATATAATGTTACTGACAATAGATAGAACTTAAAGAACAGTGTCTAATGTTGCTTGTGATGAGAGAGGGCAGCTGTACAACAACCAGGCCTCTAGGAAAGATAAGCAGAGAAATCAATTTTGGGTCCGGTGTAAGGTGAAAAGGAATGGGAAATGCTTAATCCCATCACCTCTGCAGAACCCACCAAATAGAAAATACATATTTTGCAGAGCCAAAGACTATGAGTTCTGACCTCCAACGAGTACCTCCTTTTCTACCTCACTTCGATTTTCCCGTCGCCTGTACCGTTCTCTACGTGAGCACTTGGTTGCGTAATGTTAGAGATTGAAGGAGTGCCATTAGAGGGGTATGAGGGACAACAAGTAGGTTGAATAGCGCCTTCTTCCCTCTCAATTCAAGAGTACATTAATGAGATGAGGTCTTGCAATGGCACGTCAGAATACAACTTCCTCTTCAACTCCACGATTCCTGACCGTTTCTAAGGCAATTTTCTCACCTCATCCTCCAGGTGTATGGTGTCAAGTAGATGGATGGGTAAACCTCAGTCATTACTAGTGAGACTGATTACCTATCTGCAGTGCACCACAAACACACACGCAAGGCAACCACAGCCTTGTACGAATGCAGTAACGTGTGTCTTGGAAGTACACGGCAGTCGGTGGGCCATTGGCTCAATTATCCTTGGGAAAACAAAACCCTCTCCTTTGCCGCAAAATCATTCGACAAGCAGTGTATTTCTTGACAAACTTGAGAAATTGGAAACGGATTGATTTAGGTGGCACTTACGCGTTGGGCATGCAACGGTAATCTTCCTTCTCAGCCGGGTTTGGAATTACTTTTAACTATGAGAGCACGTAAACACTCATGATAACTACTAAATGACACCTCAAAAACTGATACATCGACCATTCAGTAATTCACTACTGGAGGCGCATCTCCTCCAAATGCTTTGCAGCTTTGCATTCGCAAGAAAGTTTTCAAAAGGCAGACAAACTGGAGACATTAGGCGCGTCCAAGTGGAGATCGATGACACGGGGGCGACGGTAACAAAGAGCACACCAAAAAGTGCCGTAGCGCTTTATAATACAACAAGCAATCGAAGCAAGGTAAATCGGGATTTGCAATAATCCAAAAAGTATCAAAAGTAGGTTCCACAATCTGGTGAAACCTGGTACTATTTCCACAATCGTTCTGGTATGGGATTTTAAGGGGAATTTAACAAGAACTAAGCCGGTTTCAGCAAAGTTGATTACCAAATCTGTTCCCCTTTATACACCTTTTGATGGAGAAGCAAAAGAGAAGCTGATTTCAGACGCGGTGAAAAGGCAGGAGGCCCTCAACTCCAAAACGAATGGATAGATAAAGCAATTATGTTTGAGAATTTTCAAAACATGTACGGACTGGCCAAATTAGACTGGCTTTGGATAGACTCAGCAATAAAAAAACAGCCTTATTTTAAACTTTAGGGCTGCAATTGGAAGCATTTTTTGGACTTGTTAAAGGTATTAAGAAGGCAACGGTCTCTTCAAGACGATAGGTGTCCAAAAGTGGTTTCAAAGTTCGGTTCGGGGTGAGGAATCGCGAGACACCTAACTTCATCACCAAAAAGCGCCAGCTCTCCCAGATATGGTGGATGAACGTGAGTGTTAGACTATCACGAAAGGAAATGTCATCGGCGTCATTGGAAAAGTTTACCATTTGACTCAAATAATAAGCACAGGTATCGGTACCTATTCTGTAGTTTTTGTGTCTTCAAACGGCTTTGAGAATAGCATTCAACATAATGCGGATTGAAAAAAGTGAGCAATCTCAACCTCAAATCAAAGGCAGCTACGAACTGTCAACCCATACAGGTATCAACAATGGGAAAATTCACAAACTTACGCCTCGGTGACTGGTACAATGGCACTAATTTCGGAAATTCGGGCCCTAAAAAGGTTGAAGACGTATAATTGTGGAAATTCGAAGGGAACAAGACAGGGAATGCCCAAGTTTCTAGGGGTCAATTCCTAGCAAAACCAAACCCATTTTCCGATTCGGAAAAACGAAAAACAAACCTCGCCGTCGAAGAATCATCTTGACAGATCGTGGGCACTTGTGATCTGCATAAAGCGAGGAATGGGTAAAAGAACAATATCACCTTGATATTAAGCATAGATAATCTAAAAGGGTTTTGAGATCAGAGCCAAGCCAATCAGTTTCACTCTTCCTAGACGGACATTTCATGGCACTGTAAATAGTGCGATAGAAAAGTTCCTCACTCAACGATCTATTGAACCAGTAGAACGATGTAACCAGTGTAAAAACGCTCCTGTGCATAACCAAAACCGAGTTTCTGGGTGAAAACGAAAACTTACGCAGAAATATGAAGAGCCTCAGTCTCCATGAGGGCGGGCACATCAATTCTGAAAGCCAAAATAATCATGGACGTCAAGAGCGGGGTAAAAGAATTATCCTCAGACAGGAACACTAGTTACTTTCAAGCGGCTGATCGATAACAAAGTAAAAAAGGCGTCAAATCAACCGTCTAATGCACTCCATTGTCATCACAGGAAGAAGGAGCTTACTCGGTCGGAAGGGTCTGGTTCTCTTCCCGTTTCGATTGCTCATCGATGTTGTCGAGTCTTTAATAGAAAAACGCATGACGGCGCGGGTTCTGGAAATAAGTCAGACCTACTCATAAACCGATGATTGTCGTGTGCGCTTGCGACGAGACTGTGAAGATTCCAAAGTGCCTTCGTGCGGAAGGAGATCCTCAACACGAAGTTGACTACGTGTAAGAGTGGAAGTAACACGAAATCACCGTACTTTTCCTTATCCTCGGGGCTCAAGTTTAACATAGAACGTCGTCTAAAAATATCGGGATTTAATGACGGGACGAGGTCCCCAAAGTGGTGACTCGAAATGAAAAAATTACACGTCACTTCTGGTGGAACCCTGAAATAACCCATAGATAGATTCAGCTGATGCAGAGGCGTTATCACCCAAAAGATCGGATAGAAGTTCCGTTTGAAAGTCTTCGCCGAACACAAGACCAGACTCGGCCTGATAATCATAGCTGTGCTAAGTCATTCTAACTTACTCTTGGTGTAGTTGTTGCGTCAATAAGGGTTATATCCTCCAACCTTGCTTGCAAAGAGAATGAATTATCCAAACTGGGCATGGACTACAAGGCAATCAATCGAAAGCCTAACTAACTATCTCGAAATCGGGTTGTGAGGCCACCAGCTGCCCCAGAAGATTGAATGAGCCGAAATCATCGTTTGATGCAAGTGGGAGTTCAATATCGACATCACATCGCGATCTACCTCTCGATTTACTACAAGCAAATGGCAAAAGAACAAGATAAAGTGGAAAGGAACAACTTAGTTGAAACGCTGCACTCTGCGAAACAATGGAACCTGCATTGTAACAAAAAACAACAGAACCGACGTTTACCGAACGTCGTTTATTTGCACAGAATGCGGTCGGAAAGTTACCAACGCCCGAGAATATAGATCATTTGCATCACCTGTTATCAAAAATTGTTGCATAATTTCCAAAAAGTAATACTTGGAGGCGAAATTAACGGATGCATTATAAGAACACAGGGTGGCGTTTGAAAATCCAATCACTTACGTAGAACGATGCAGACCTTCTCTACATAGACCCTGCACAAACCATACATTAGCTGCGCCGAGAGGTATAAAGACAGCCGAGACCTTTTAGAGCCATTAACGTAATCCAGCAGCTCAGAACTAAGCAAAAACTGACGATATTTGACTCGCCATACCATGAGCTCACAATATCGACTGCGAGTAAATCACGCTTACTCACGCGTGTGAGACCACGTGTGGCTGCCAACCTTAAAAAATAAAAACACCAGATATTTACCACAAAACTCCAAAGCGCCCCTTCTTCAATGACAGTAAATCATTCGAGTAGAACATGTCAGGAGCGACAATACCACCCGCACAAAGACAATACGTCGGGTGAGGACCTAGCGTATTAAAATAATAAAATTGTGGAGAGAAAGTTTGTGCTGCAAAACCAAATAATGTCATTATATACCATAATAAAGGCTTCAGTACAGCAACTATTTAAGTTGCAAAGGAAAACGCAATTAATTCTCCTATAGCAATGTCAAATTAATCATTAAAAGAATACTGTAAAAATAATGAACATATTTCCAGCGTCCCAATGCTTCCTTTAAGGTAAAAGAAGGCATACTAACTAGGCAGAGTATACATTCTGGAAACAGAAGGATTGGGGGCTGCCGGCGTGGCCCGAAGGCCAGCCAATCGGCTAGTACAATATGGCCACCCAAATGACCGAAACCGGCGCTTAGAACAAAGTATTACAATATTAGTGTAATACATTGTTTGTTTGAACTGCTGATTTCGGTCACTTGGGTAGTCATATTGTACTAGCCGATTGGCTGGCCTCCGGGCCACGCCAGCAGCCCTCAATCCCTCTGTTTCCAGAATGTGTATTCTGCTTAGTTAGTATGCCTTCTTCTACCTTAAAGAGAGTCTTGGGACGCTACACGTACTTCCCAAATTTGTTTTGAATTCTTATAACCTTGTGCATAAGTACTTATTCAAATGTGCTTCTATCCCATCAACTGAGCAATATGTTACAAAGCTAAAGCTTTTTGATACAGTGACCACACGAAGTAGTTCTCAAATGTATTTTCATTATTTGGAGTAACTTGGCGCAAATGTTCTTGCCTTCAAGGTTGTGGTTGCAGAAATTTCTTTACTCGACTTCCCTACAACTACCCCAAACACGTGGGGACTGATTGTTCTGACATATCTCTGCTGTCTTGGATTAAACGGGGGACTAGTGAGCATCTGTAATACTTTGTTGGACTGCCATTTTGGTTGTGGACCCAGGTGTAATAATTGTGGTGTTTAAATGCGCTTTGTAGGTCAGAGGCTGGAGGACAACTTTAACGTGGCCGCGGTCGCATGTTCTTCCTCTCAGGGGTCGGGAACGCTCTCGTCATAGAGACACGCCTACTGTAATACTTTGTTTGTTCGAACTACCAGTTTCGGTCACTTGGGTGGCCATCTTGTACTAGCCGGTTGGCCGGCCTTTGGGCCGTGCCAACAGCCCCCAAGCCCTCTGTTTCCAGAATATGTATTCTGCCCCAATACTATGCCTTCTTTTACCTTAAAGGGAGTCTCGGGACGCTACACCTACCGCTCTTGTTTCGCAAAGTTGATGAATGCAGACCCTGATTTTTCACGGTTACATTGTTTGTCATAAAAAGTTATAATTTTCGTAAAGTAGCTTTTGAATGTTGGCATTCCAGCTCATAATTACACTGTGCGTTTTAATTCTCGATCTTTCTATTTGAGACCCCGGGCCATGCCAGCACCCCTGTTTCTTCTGTCTTTCAAATATATACCTTCTGTCCTAGTAGTGTGCCTTCTTTTGCATTCAAGGAAGTCTCGGGACAACAAGGTATCAATAGAGGCTTGGAGGACGGTCTCTGTCAGCTTAGTATTTGTTTTCTATGCTATTAACCCTTTTTTGATTTATCACAGTAAAAATGAGCTACGAACTGTAGCATCCCGTGACTTTCCTGAAGCTAAAAGAAGGCATAGTACTAGGTCGGAATATAAAACCTGGAAACAGAGGGCTTGGAGCCTGTTGGCATGGCCCGGAGGCCAGCCAACCGACTAGTACAAGATGGCCACCCAAGTGACCGAAGTCGGCATTTCGAACAAACATAATATTTCATAGCCCTCTCTTCTTTCGAGCGTCGTCCCCGACGCTCCCCTCCGTCAGCCTTCCGTGTCAGCTATCACAACGTTATCAGTGATGCGAGAAGCACCCACGACCCAACCGTGCCAGTCATCGAGATTCGAAAGCATGTGTTCTTGTAGTGCCATCAATTCCGCGTAGCAGTCGGTGCAGCAAGTGCGCATTTCTCAGTCCTCCTCTCCCACGATAATGTGGCCCAATGAAAGATGGGGGTACGAGTCCAAGTTTTCGAATGGATCGACACACACACACAACACATCTTGTGATCCCAGGCTTTTTTTGATGCCGTGGGAGAAACGCGAGGGTATCGTGGAACCCTGATCGAATGGGGCGATCAGGCATCATGGGCAAGGGGTGCACGCGACCCAAGAATGCAAAGCATAGAACGATGCTATCGAGTGGCGTCCTGCGCATTCCACATCTGTAGACATGCATTTTGGCGAAGGCAGACGAGTTGCCCAATGGCAGAAGAGAGAACTTACGGAGGATACTTGACCACAACGTCACTGATCCCTCTTGGCAGTCCCACTGGACATGGTATTCACGGCTAGTGTCGCTTCAGTTGTTAATAGCTTCCTTGCAGAACACGAGAGTGAGGGAGATACCGAAGATGAGCTTCGATCTCAGCCCTCTTGTTATGGGATGTAAGAAATTCTCCCATCCGTTGCACATGCACTTCTTTCAAGCCGCCAAAGTTTTCCGCAAGCGGTATGGAGCAGGATAAAATCCATCAAAGTTGCGTCCGCTTTCCGCTGTCACCGATGTAGCATCCCGAGACTTTTCTTAAGGTAAAAGAAGACAGAGTACTAGGACAGAATACATATTCTGGAAACAGAGGGCTTGGGGGTTGTTGGCACGTCCCGGAGGCCGGCCAACCGGCTAGTACAAAATGGCCACCCAAGTGATCGAAACCGGCAGTGCAAATAAACAAAGTATTAAATGAGCTATTTTAATAATGGCTGGATTTTTGCAGCGCATGAGATTTAGACTTTGTAAGTGGTTTGAGTTTTGAACAATTTAATTAAATCCACTATAGATGCTTTCTGTACTTTTAGTGATGGAGTATTTGCGACCTACATCGTCTATCGTTTGTCCATTTCAGGCTGATTTTAGTTTTTAAAGGTATGTCATTATATACTTTTACGTCTTCGTAAAAATTTGAAACCATGGCTTTTCATAAACCAATCCACATCCAGTACATATACAAGCGTTTGTGTGCGTTGATAGCAGAGCGAGATGTGTGCGCCTACAGAGAAGACCAAGCCGCTGACAGAAGAGCAAATAGTTGAAGGATTTCAAAAGTTGCGTTTTGAGCAAAGGGCGATAGCTAATAAGATTACTGGGCTCGAAATGGACCAAAGGGAACACAAGTAAGTGGGCAGCTATGTGATGACACTATCTTGATACAAGTGATTTTATGAGTCTGCCATCAATGGATGCTAGTTGTTCTTCAGCTTGATCAACAGTTTCTTCAAAGACTAAAGAGGTCCCCAAAAATATTCCTCCTGATTTTTTCCGTTCTCTTGAAATTTGCTAAGTGATACAACCTGGATGGCATTCGCCTTTTCCATGTTTCCCTCAATTTCTTTGCAAAGGCATTTTTTGCTCTCATATTCGCCTTTCCACTTACAAATTAGCAGTTTCGCAGCATAATTACTATTGAAAGGCACCACCACTTTTGCAGGTACTTTATTTAAGTTTTTGTAATGATAACGTTCCCTTTTAGTATGGTCATCAAGGTACTAAAAAGCGTCGATTCCGAGCGCAAATGCTTCCGATTGATCGATGGTGTGCTTGTTGAACGTCAGGTCAAACATGTCCTTCCTGCACTCATAGAAAATGAAAAGAAGGCAAGTCCAATTTGTCCATTATAATGCTATAGCCAAAATCTGTGAAGCATTGCAGTTCTTCCGATCGGAAGCTTGTAATCGTTACTGCAAAACTAAATTTTTCGAGTAACTGTTGGGTTTGTTTTTGATTCTAATTGTGTGATTTGCTTGGTTTTTAAGTTGATGTGAAACATTATTCATTCTTTACGCGACCCATAGAGGTTTGAGAAGTAGGCGCACCTTGCTACGGTTCTGTTCCCAAATTGCCTTTTGTCTGTAAAAGTTTTCGCCTGATCTGTTGTGTCTTGGCGACCGTGGAATCACATCCCAATGGGAAAGTTGGTGGACCATCAGGATGTTGTAAACCTGATTTTGTAGGAGCCTTTTTGTTCTAGTCTTGGAAATGTCATCATATCTCAGTCAAATCCTTCAGACTGTGGTCTTGAATTTTGTTTACCATCCTCTCGCTAGCCGTTACTATGATGGATACTAATTGCATTGTCTATCAGATTTTGGTTTTCATCTGAATGAGTTGTAATTGGAAGTACAACTTATTACTCTATGCTGGAACATCACTGGGCGTTATTTTCAGGATGAAGTTTTAGTCATTTTTGGTTTAATCATCTATAGCATCTGTCAATGTAGTTCTCGAAAGTCCTTCCTTGAATCCATATTCGGCCCGTGGCAAATCAGTATTTCGTTACTGTTTTTAAGCATTGTGGCGTTATAAATGCTTGAAATTCTTCCAAGCAAAATGGTGGCGACGTAAGTGAATAGAAAAGCCAGCATCTTATCTCTTGTGCTTAACAGACACACACTTGCACTTGGCCACTTTGCACGAATTCATGCCCTTCTAAACTCATCGTGGTTTTGTCGTTTACGAAGATGCCGCAGTTTAATGCATACTCTTTTTTTACAACAGTTGGATTATATGCTTTCTTGTAATGAGTTGAACACTTAGGGGAGTTTTTAGTAGTGGCTACCCTACCTATGTCATTTTTTCTCTAATCGCTATGTTTTCCACATGCATTAAAACCCTAGTGCAAATTGTATTTTTTGTCTTATGGTTCACACTCCTCCACTTTGATGGGCGACTGCTTTTTGTAGTTCAAAGCACCACTAATCCGATCCAAATTATTAACTGAGAGGTTGTTTTTGGATTCCTCCGTGCCTTATTTAACAAAGCGTCCTTCTCTATCAACAGTCGACGTTTTGGTTCGGGTAGTCAGATATGCTTAACCTGGTTTTTCACCATTTCACATTCTCTTGTTGTTAACTTTTCGTGATCGTGATCACCCTATTTTTGCTATGTTTCCTCAATTTTTCGTTGTTAACGCTTTTTATTTATACATACGCGAAACTCTTTCAAACCATGTACCAGGTCTCACACGTTTTCATCATTTTTGACTTGCGCAAAATTAATGTGTGATTCTGGCTTTCCTCTGGTGTTTTTTGTGATTGAGTCATTTTGACCGAATCATCAGGGCTCTTGTAGAGGAGCCTTTTTTCTATTTGCTATGCAATTAGCTTCGCAGACAAGCAGGTGTACTAACCACTGACAAGAAAAAACATTTAGCGTAACGTAATGTGCTGTGTGAGAATGAGGTGATTAGCTCCACCTCTTTGCATTTGCGAAACAAGAAAAGTTCATCGCACCTCCCACACACGAATTCGCATTTCCGCCCCATGCCAACCACTTTTCCGTTGCCTTCTGGGTCCGCGAAGTGGGGGATTATTTTCTTTACAAGGAGAAAAGTTTATTTTGTCTGGACAAGGAATTAAATCATTTGGGGACAAATGTGTCATTAAGTCTAAACTATTTTCGTTTTGTTTTCCCTGCAACACAATCGCTGTTGAAATTGATGATGCTTTTGTATGATACCTCTCAAATGTTTCTTTTCGATTACCCGTGCTTTTCCCATGAGATGATACTGCATTCGTGCGTTGTATTCTCGTACTTCCAAACGTAAATTTCTCCCATCATCACCAGTCGGCGTTTATTTACGTATTTTACCCGTTTGGACTTGGAAGTTTACACTTTAAAAGTTGTTTTTTACCAAAAGAATTTTTTTGGCTTTTTGAGAACCCAATCATGGAATGCTTCTTGGTGTTTTTTTCCGAATAAATTGTGAAATAAACATCGGGGCGAATCTTCATGGCGGAAACTAAATTGTTTTATTGTAACTTAGTCCTAACGTAATATCAAAGGTGCGGATTTACACCTTTTCATGTCAGTTGTCCAACTTCAACTCGTGAGATTTTATCTGTGGTTAGTTAATCGTTTGTGGCTTGGATCATCCTATACACCTCTTATCACCCTTTAGAACTTTTCTAAGGTTCGAATCAGCGTGCCTGTTTCATTTACTAACTACAAGATCGTTTCTTCACTCTTTGACTGTGAACTCAGATTAATGGCCTCAAACCGTGATGCGGCCATTAGCGCTTCAAAATTAAGCCCCTTCACGCAGGCAGTTTTCCTATTAAACGGGTGTTGGGGAGAGATAAGCGAGTTGCTGGGACTTCCACGTTTTGCATAGTTCTTTTGTTTTTGGGAGCGCAAGGGCAAAAGCTTATTGTTGACCGCCACCGTCCCAACTTTATTTTCCCTTCCCAGTTGGAGTCAATTTCACTTGTGCTTGTCTAATGCCAAAGCCAAGGAAAAGGTGACTAGCTTCGTTTAGGGCTTGGAGAAATGCTACCAAGGCTATATGAACTTGGGGCCGTCTCTCCCTCTCCCTAAAGTGAGGTATGAGATCGTATGGGAAAGTTTTGCAGCATTCATGCGCCTTCCTGTGAGAGGTGGACTTCCTTCCATTTAACAGACCCACAAGGGGTCTTTTTATTGCACATTTTCGAGTCGTATCCTACTGAGTAGGTTGATAGATGGATAGATAGGTTGCAGTTGTAATTGTCGTTTGAACTTTAACAAGTGTACGGCTCTACCTGCTGACTACCATATATATGCACACACGCACATGCAAAGCAAGCATATTCTTTTGGAGAGGAAGTATTTTCATCGACTACCGGAATACAAATGCTGCTTCTTATCACAAGGCTTTCAGCAGACAATCTAGGACTGGTGCACTTTTCTAAGGTGAAAGGAATGAAGAACAAATGGCTAAAGTGGACTTTACTGTTATCCGGTGATAATAGTCCAGATGAAATAATGTTGTAAAATGAGGTCCCAAACCACCTTGAAAGTAGCTTTTTTTGAGGGTTAATGTGGTTTTCGATGTGAATCTGATATTTCATGTTTTTATTTGCTTCTAAAGTTTAGAGAATCTCGTTTCCTCATTAAGTATTGCTTGATTTGAGGCTTGTTTAAATAATTTTTTTCCTTCTCCATAGATGGCTGAGGCTCTAGAGGTTCTACGACGTCAGTTTGACGAGAAGGGAGTGGAACTGCAGGTCTATAAGGAGGAGCACAAGATCCGATTGGCTGGTGAGGACTCTGTTGACAATGGTAGTGGCGGCACTGGTACCAGTGCCAGCGGTAGTGGTGAAAAGGGTGGTGGTGGTGCCTCCTCAGCCTCCGCTTCCTCTGGAGTCCTTGTCACGTAGACCTGCTCCTTCCTCCCTCTCCCCGTCCCCTACATTCCACTCCCCCACCTCTTCACCCTCTCCTGTCCCCACTCTTCAATCTCTACTCCTGCCGCTTTTGTGTGAGCCCTCCTTGCCTGTACCATTGTGTACGCGCGCGCTTCTCTGCAACCTACTTAATTAACTTTGTAAGTAGCTGTTGCAGGTGTTGATCTGCTGGTGTTATTCATGCCTCTTGCGTCGGAAGGGCGGGCTGTTGCAACCAAGCTATGTGCAGGGACTCTTCGAGTCTCCCGCATTTCTACTGTCAGGTTTGTCGTTTTACTCAAAACATTATTCTCCGAACTCAGTCAGTCAGTAGTGGAACTCTAGGATCAACTTAGTAAGCTTTCGGATACTGCGCTGTCTTTGGAAAAAGAAGCAGGTGTGGGTGGTTGTTTGCAGAGATTCACGATGGAAAGGACTATCGAAACCGCTTCAATGATCAAAAGCTACCCCGGTCTCGAGTTTGCAAATCGCAACCACCGCATGGATCGGTAGAAGGCACTGAATCGCATCACAGTGGGAATGGTGTAAGATGTTGGGTGTTCTTCAACCAAGTGATTTGGCGACAGGAGGAAGAGAGTGGGAAAAGGGCAGAGGACTCGTGAATGCCACTTTGCTTTGAGCAAATCTCCCACAGGGATCAAAGATCTCTCACGGACTAACCTGGCAACGACTAAATTTGAGGAGCGATCGACGGAAAACCCGAGAAAGACGCTCAAGGGAGTGGAGGCCGCGTAGCAAGATAGGTATTTGCCTTTATATTCATAGCTATACCCTGGAAACCACGCTCGTAGCATCTCTTAGAGCAACCTCTCAGACCTACGAACCTGGGAATAACTTGAAAAGAAGACAGCTCAGGGCTTGGAATACTCGTGGTAACTTGTCGTGGGAAAATGAAGTAGTAAAGTCTTATCCGTTTTGGATTTAAACCAAAAATCTGGGTGAACGACTTCAACAGATTGAGTAGGGCACGTAAGTGCATACGATCTTACCCCAGAAGCATCGCATGAAGAGGGAAGACTCCATACAAATAAAGTGGATATTTTAGCATCCTCCACTGTGGCAGTTCACCCTGCCCTCACTCATAATTCGTTTCACCAGCTTTCACTTTGAAATCATCAGAATGACATAAGAGGAAGGGCAACGAGGAGAAATGGGTGGAGAGAATAAGTCACAGGGGTTTGTTGGGGTATGAGTAACTGAAGTCGATACACAGAGGCACGCACATACGTAGGAGGTAAAGTGAGTTCGAAAGGCGGACGTAAGAGCTGATCAAGTAAAAGTGGGTGTTAAAGTCTCACTCCTAGCATCATACACAAATATGTAGAGAGAGTGAGAAAGGGAGTGAACTACAGCTCTTCGATTGAATGTAGTATCCATAATGGCGGCAGAATGTTACATGTGTATGTGTGTGATTTTTGAGCGAAAGATGAGCGGGAAATGGACCTCCTCGGGCTACGAGGAGGCCGGCTACACCTAAAGCACGGGAGAGTGCAGAACTACTCGTCCACACCAAATATGGCTTCCATGCGTCGAAGCACGCTTTGCACAACCTGTCGTAGAACTGAAGGCTTCGAGGACTCCTCACTTTCGTCGGAGTACGCAGGTGCCTTTTTCTTTGGTTTCGGCGCTTTCCCAAAAACAGATTTCACCTCGTCATCATTGTCGCTGTCAGGTGCCGAT
Source organism: Taenia solium (assembly GCA_001870725.1). Classification (NCBI taxonomy): domain Eukaryota; kingdom Metazoa; phylum Platyhelminthes; class Cestoda; order Cyclophyllidea; family Taeniidae; genus Taenia; species Taenia solium. Next base: position 362,601 of record MIEF01007052.1, on the reverse strand, counting down.
CGCTTCTTCGCCGGCCCTTTCTCTGCAAGAAAACAAGTGTACAAATACTGCACTTTCTGATTAATTGCATTCGGTCACTGTTCGTGCACAATGACATGCGGGTGGAGGGAACTCCAACAGGATATAAATAGGCCACCAAGACTCTTCACAAGAGGCAGAACTTTGACTAGATCAAGCACAGCGTCAAAACAAAGATGACTTAACATCTCAAAAAAATCAAAATCAATCAGAGATGGAAATATACGTCTCCTCCCTTAGTCACATGTATAAAAACCAGAGAATAAGGGCTTTGTAAGGCAAAAGAAAAACAAAAAGTCAGAATGTTGGGCAATTTAGAAGGGAATATGCTCCGTGTGAGCCAAACGGCAGCAGAACGTCCAACTAGTCGTGAACCACTCGAACAAAGAAAATGGGAAAGCCAAAAGTCAAACGCTGCCTTTTGGCAGCATTAGGGAGTCGTCATCCAACTATAACCCTTCAACTAGGAGCCCTGAATGTGCACAAAGAGACCAAGGAGATGTGCACCGTTTTCAAAACACCTCTCCGCAATAACTTGCAGTAGGTTCTACGGATGACTGAATATGCCTACCTCATGGAGCAGACATTTTTGCGCCAGTCAGGCCTCACGACCCTGCGGCCCTATATGATGGACGTGACTCAAGGCTACTTACCTTAGACATCGAGTTTGACTCGATCTAAGAGCTGTGACAGCCAATTTGAAGGAGGTGATAAGGGTCCCGCTCAAATGAACTGCGATGAATAATAATTCGAGCGTAAACGCGCCACGTTGAATGGATATGTTAGTCTTGGTTACGAAAGCTTCTAAGTCAACTTTGACTAAAGTCACTTAAGATTAGCGTGTCATAAACCTCCCTTCTCATTTCCCATGGACGATGGAATAACTGGTTGAGATCTACATTCACTAGAAGAGGAAAAGCGAGAGAAGGTACAGTAACGCGTGTTTAAGGAGACCCCGCACGCCTACTGAAATGAAGGCCGGTGGAAACCATGAGCATCTGTTATATTTTGGACAAACTTTTGAGGGTTTTCTTAGGAGAAGAGTTCTTCACCCACAATTACACATTTTGCACGATTGATTGAAAGAGATACAGCGATGAACACTGCTGGATTGATTCACTCTGCTTCAGCAGCAATGCAGAGACAACTTTTCTAACTGCTAATTCTTTACTACATTTTTGTGGCAATATCAAGAGGCATTCAGACCTTCAACGCAGCATTCCTGACGAAGCAGATCTCTGCTTAAATCGACATCAGGAGACACCGAAGCCATGCTTAGGCAAGGCGATAGGAGAGACTGGAGCACCATGGGTGATTATTATTGTTATTATTATTATTACCATTAATTTTTTAGTAGGCACTGGTAGCGCCCTCGTCAACTCAACGAACCTGAGAGCATTGGGCTCAGAGTGATTTGAATATGCGCTCGGATGGTGGATAGGAGGTAGGAATTACTCAGTACCTCATCGTCTCCTGCCTTCTTCACCTTCCTTCCCGATTTCATCACTTTGGCTGTAAGAAATAAGGCGTGATTTCATTATGTCTTCGTCAACTACAGGCTCAATCTTTCAAAGCATATGTCTAATGGGAAGATGGAACAAGGATTCTCTGCACAAATCAAGTCCCAGAAAGATGGATCGTGCACTACTGGTTTGGCTCGGTACCTTGCAGAGATAAGCCTCTTTTTCCTTTTTCGTAATGAAGCTATTTTGTACCATTTTCAACCTCGTAATAGCGACGGATTCATCACAAAGGTTGTTCCATTCCAGCCAGTGAACAAATTCATAAAGAGATGTGCTAACCAAAAGTGGGGCCCAATGCATTCACAAACGAAGATGTCAAGGTTATGCGTAGGACAAAATGGTCAGAACAAAACAAGGTTATTACGTCACGAAACGTAGTGATTGGTAAATAATTTTCTTAAATTTGGAGATGAGATATGATGAGGTAAATCGCTATTGCATTCCATGTATTCGCGTAGTAAGAGGAACCACGGTCTTGAAGACAACGGTTGAGAATGAATCCGAATTCATTTCGATAGGGATTACCAATGCCACTGAGGGACTAAACGATCGCGCAATAGAGCATCGAGGATTGAACGGAGACAATCACTTGGCGCATAAGTGTAGAGAGAACCAATAAAGGCATGCATATTTAGCCCATCTAAGGCTGAGTCGCTTCAAATATGCCAATATGTAGAAGAAATGGTACATCTTTTATTAAATTTTCCATTACATGACCGCAAAAATTGGTTTGGTGGTTCGAAAGGGGACTGCTTTAGGCGCTGAAAGCGAAATAAAAATGATAAACAACTAAAAAGAAGCAACAAACAACGGGGAACTTGAAGCGAATCCACATTTGCCTTAATCAAGAAGGCAAGAGTTTCTTTTACAGAAAGAATAGGCCGAGACATTTTAATAGATCCTTCGACTAAATTCAAAGCCAACAGCTCACTTCTATGCGCCTTTTAAATTCGCCCCCTTTAGGCGAAATAAATTAAAAATTAATGTTGTTTTGAACACTAAGTGATGTGAAGTGAAAACTTGTCTCTTCCCTATTATTCATGACATTGAATCTTCTTTTAGTGGAAATAGACATTCATTTGAGCTGTGAACTAACGAGCATAGCAGAGAGACCATGATCTACATCAACGGTCATGCGATTACCGGGTTTGATCGATGGCTTAGTTTTAGTTTTGGGGGCTAAAATTCACGAAAATGCGATCAGAATGAAGCCTTCAGCATGCATTAAAGTAGACAGCATAAAGCTACACTGGAATTACTCGGATCGACGGTCGGTTTAGACGGCTTTGTGATTGTAGGCAGTTTCGCAGTCGTTGATTTCCCAACTGAAATGCACAAAATACCGGGAGACATTATACCTTTTCTGTAAATGGATATTTGATGGGAAGCATGGATTAGAAAGGGGATTAATTTGTCACTTTTGCCTTAGTCTCTCATCGCTAATGCAACATTACATTTGTAATTCAAAATGAATGAATATGAAACTTTATTGATTAATTTCTTAGCGCAACAAGCGAGGATCATATTATGATGTTGAACACAAACAAAAGGCTGATCAAATCATTTCCCGCCTTTGCGCTTTGCTTGAACGCAAGGACAAAATTGGCTTCAGTACTTCAGAAGTGGGGTTGCCAACTTTTTCCGGTGGAGGCGCTCCATACTGAATTTTGAGTGTTAAATTTATCCAAATTCTTATCAATTTTTGTAATATAGCACATTTGCGAGATTTCGATAAGCAGCCAATCAGATAATCGGTCGGCTCAGGACGAGCCAATAAAAAAAGGCCTTGAAGACAACTAGCCAATCAGCTCAAAGGTTAAGCTAACTCACCAGTCCTGGTGGGTGGCGGTGGAATTTTTCTGGGAGGTCGAGTCTTCTCCTGCTTGTCAGGAATCCCATCGCCGTCAGAATCCTCCTTATCATCAGGAATACCGTCCCCATCATCGTCATCATCGAGGTAGTCAGGGATTCCGTCATTGTCATCGTCAGTGTCAAGCAGATCGATGATGCCTGAAAAGGAGCATTCGAGTGAACATATTAGTGGTATACATGCCAGCAAAATTTTTTTCGATCCGAATTCTACACTGGCAGCCTATAACTCTACCTATACCATCAAACTCACTAGTCTCTCACCCCCACAGTAGGCTTATAACGAGATTTGACTACGTGTCCAGGGTCATTTCGAATCCCACAACACTACAACTGCACGAGGATTAAGTGACCTTTGGCGGGCCTATTAATGAAATCATTTGAATAAATAAGAGAACCGACATACCATCACCATCGGAATCCTTCATTTCCATCACATCAGGCACAGAATTCATGTTTTCGTCTTCCTCATCGTCTGGAATTCCTGCAATGTTCCAAAACAAGTTGAATCAGGAAATACCAAAGCATGTGTGCCACCCCTTGGCTGATTTCAGTGACCATGACCAATTTTCTTATAGTGTCATGTTCTGCAGAATTGCACTACAGTGAATTTAAAGGGGAGTGCAAAGAAGTGAAAAAATTGTTTACTCCCGCACCATCATTATCATCGTCATCGTCGAGATGATCAGGGATTCCGTCATTGTCATCATCTTCGTCAAGATAATCAGGGATTCCGTCTCCATCGGTATCCTTTGCTTCCAAATAATCCAACATTTGATTTCCATCTTTGTCCTCGTAGATATCCGGCACTCCATCGTTGTCATCATCATCGTCTGCCATGATCAAAATCAGAAGTAATAACACATCATTTTCAATGTTACCGGGACTACTGCTCGTTCAAGTTTAAAAAAATATCTGCTTAAAAGGAGAAAGTCTATGCTTTGACTTGGATGTTGCTGTGCCGCGGTAATCATCAGCATCATGCACCGCACCATTCATGCGACTTAGCTGAAACGGAGACGCTACTTAACCTAAATAAGTACAATTAGTGCGCATGATTATCCGCAAGTGCAGTGCACGAGGAGGGATCAATCACAAAGCACGTCTCGAAAGCAGACAGGTAGGTGAAAGCAGACCGTCCAAGAGTTGCGTGTGTGTGTGGGTGCATGTATCCACAGATAATGCTACGTGCGTGCAGAGCAGAGGGATATGGAGTACCTTCAACATCTGGAATTCCATCATTGTCGTCGTCTTCATCATAGAGGTCTATCACTCCATCTCCGTCAGTGTCTTTCATTTCTAAATGATCTGGGCGCCAGTTCTTATTTTTGTCAATCACTAAAAAAAGGGAAAGTAATTGGTAAAAGCATTCTGCCTTTTTACTCCAAATCCAATAAAACAGTAACTGCCAACCCACCCGTTCTAAGCATAACTTTGGGTCTCTTGGGAATTTTGGCAGAAGTTACTGGTGGGGATTTCCTTTTTCCACGAAAAGCTGGAGAGTCTTCATCGAGGTAGTCGGGAATCCCATCACCATCCTCATCTTCCTGATAGTCTGGAATACCGTCGCCATCAGAATCACCTTCAAGATCATCAGGAATTCCATCACCATCATCGTCATCATCAAGACTATCGGGAATCCCATCATTGTCGTCATCATCGTCTAGATAATCAGGGATTCCATCACCGTCAGCGTCTTCTTTGTAGTCGGGGATCCCATCTCCATCTGAATCACCTTCCAGGTAATCTGGAATACCGTTACCATTGTCATCAGTGTCTAGAGCATCCGGAACTCCATCATTGTCATCATCATCATCGAGGTAATCAGGTATCCCATCACCATCACTGTCTTCTTGATCATCTGGAATTCCATCCCCGTCATCATCATCATCTTCAGTATCTGGGATCCCATCGTTGTCATCGTCATCATCCAGATAATCAGGAATCCCATCACCATCAGAATCCTTCATATAATCCAGAATCCCATCACCGTCGGAATCACCCTCCAAATGATCCGGGATTCCGTTTCCATCAGAATCGTCATCAAGATAGTCTGGAATACCATCACCATCCTCATCTTCTTCGTAGTCAGGAATTCCATCTCCATCGGAGTCCTTTTCCAGATAGTCAGGAATCCCATTCCCATCCACATCAGCATCAAGCTGGTCTGGTATTCCATCGTTATCGTCATCTTCATCCAGATAGTCTGGAATACCATCACCATCCGTGTCTTCAAGGTAGTCAGGAACGCCATCACCGTCGTTGTCACCTTCCAGATGATCTGGAATTCCGTCACCATCGGAGTCTTCATCGAGGTAGTCGGGAACCCCATCACCATCCTCATCTTCCATATAATCTGGAATGCCGTCTCCATCACTATCGACTTCCAAGTAGTCAGGGATTCCATTCCCATCATCATCGTCTTCATCGTCATCGACTCCATCACCATCCACATCATCGTCTAGATAGTCGGGGATCCCATCACCATCTTGGTCTTCCATGTAATCGGGAACCCCATCTCCATCAGTGTCACCTTCAAGATCGTCTGGAATCCCATCACCATCTTCATCCTTCATTCTCCTCGCTTTTAAAAGCTTCCATGATGGCTTATTCTTCTTTCGATTGTCCTTCTTATCCATGTAATCTGGAATACCATCGTTGTCTGCATCTTCGAGGTAGTTCGGAATACCGTCACCATCCCAATCCTCAAGATAATCAGGGATCCCGTTGTTGTTAGTATCCTGCTGAAAGACCTCATCATTGAAGTCGATGTCATCATCATTATCATCGGAGGGAATGACAACAGGAAGATCAGTATCGATGCTGGCATCAGCATCAAGGTAGTTTGGAATGCCATCTCCGTCTTGATCCTCTAGATAGTCGGGAATTCCATCGCCATCAGAATCTTCCAAATAATCTGGAATACCATCACCATCTGAGTCAGCCTTTAGGGCGTCAGGGATACCGTCTCCATCCTTATCGATTGTTGATGAAAGTCTTGCCTGTTTGAAGTGAGTCAGTGTGAAGATACTTGGATCTTCATCCAGATAGTCGGGGATTCCATCACCGTCAGCATCTTCAAGATAATCAGGGATCCCATCTCCATCAGCGTCTTCCAAGTAATCAGGAACTCCATCACCGTTGGCATCACCTTCAAGAGCATCAGGAATCCCATCATTATTCTCGTCTTCCAGATGATCCATAACACCGTCACCATCACTGTCGACAAAACGAGCCAACTTTTGAGTTTGTTTGGGTACCTGGTGATGAGCAACTTCCAAGTCAATGCAGTCTGGAATACCGTCTCCGTCAGCATCTTCCAGGTAGTCGGGAATCCCATCATGGTCACTATCACCAGTACAAGAATCAGGAATGCCATCCTTATCCTTATCTATTAGTGCAATCTTCTTGACCTTATTTTTCATATAGTACCGACTGTCTTTGTCCATGTAGTTCGGAATACCATCTCCGTCCGAATCATCAAGGAAATTTGGGATGCCGTCATCGTCATCATCTTCCATCAGATCCGAAATTCCATCATTATCTGAATCAGCAACAGCGAGGCGTTTCCCATGACGTGATTTGCCGCTTTTACCCTTTTTAGCCACTTTTGGGGGCCGTGGTTTTGCCTTTACCTTTTTCGGAACAGTAGGTTCATCATCGAGGTAATTTGGGATTCCATCACCGTCTGAATCTTCCAAGAAGTTTGGGATTCCATCATTATCATCGTCTTCGAGGAAGTTTGGAATCCCATCCCCATCATCATCTTCCAGGTAGTCAGGGATCCCATCACCATCTTTATCACCTTGGAGGTGATCTGGAACACCATCTCCATCACGATCGACATGCTTTGGAAGCTTCTTTGCCTTCAAGACAAAAAACTTGCTGTCACGGTCTAGCATATTCGGTATTCCATCACCATCGTCATCTTCATAGTAGTCTAGCATTCCATCATTGTCGTCGTCAGTTAGGAAATCAGGTGCACCATCAGAGTCTGAGTCAATTTCCAACACATCGGGAATCTTGTCCCCATCAGCGTCCAACATTTTAATTAACTTCATATAGAATTGATAGCGCTGAGAAAACGCAGGAGTATCCTCATCAAGGTAGTTCGGGATTCCGTCTCCATCCTCATCTTCCAGATAGTCGGGGATGCCATCTTTATCTGAATCTTTCAAAGAAGGCCTAAATTTGGATACATTAGCCTGTTTGCATGATCCGTCCTTCCTAGAACACGCAGCTGGTCTCTTTGCGGCTTCAGCCTTGTAGAGTTTGTGATCCTTGTCTAGGTAATTTGGAATACCATCCCCATCATCGTCTTTCAGGTAATCATTGATGGTTTCACCTCTTGACGTCTGCTTCTTGCCTGTCTGCTTCGGAATCGCTTTGGGTTTCTTTACAACAGCTACTGAAGGCTTTTTAGCACTCTTTTGGAGTAGCCTTCGACCAAAAAATGGTGGAACATCATCTTGTACAAACTCTCCTAGTTTAAAGAGATCGAAAACAACAAGGATCAAAGACTCTCTCCAGTAGAGTGGAAATCTCGGCAAGATGTTAAAGGATCACTACCACCGGCTGATCATGCATGCGCAAGCAGTCGTCATGCTTTCGATGAAATTCGCCCTGCTGACATTCCATGCACTCATGCTACCAACATAAACCGCCTCCACGTCTCCTCTACCTTCTTCGTCGTCTCCAATCTCACCACCTTCACCAGCAAATGCACCAAAATCCCGCATAGAAGGGAATTGTTCAGAACCCTCAGCATTATCGAACACTAGGGTATCGTCATCAACAGATAGGGGACGTGCTTCGCCGTCTCCCTCTCCCTTCTGGAAATCATCCTCGAATTCGCCATTGTTAGATTCATCCTCCTAACGGTTAAACATAATTATGAATTCGCTAAGCTCATTGGAGTAATTTTACCGCGACTCGATGGAGGTAAAGCTTTACATCTCGTTTTTTACAATTTTTTACCAATTTAGCTATGCATCCCCTACCCAATCTAGGTAAAGAATCGACACGCACCGTTTTTACCCATTTAGTAGACGCGGTAGATAGTGTTTTTCTCTGTCTGGGTGTGTCATGTGATTTAGCATTTCTGACAAGTGTAGACGCCATTTGATGGGTGAATGATCACCCAGTGGTGAGGGGGAGGAGAGAGGGGAATGCCGCATAATGCTCCTTCAAAGAATGAGATGGGGAACGGAAAAAAGATGACCGCACCGGTATGATAGATGCCCAGCTAGCGGCACGATCATAAAGGGTAAATAGTCCCTCAAAAGATCAACGAAAATAGGAGACTTTCCGTTTCTACCTTCCACCTTTACTGATTAATGCTTCTACATTCCTTCCATATGCTAGTCGATCTGAATAAAACTGTGCGGAGGGGAAAGGATTTATTTTAGCGACACTGCGCAAAACATGTTGAAAGAGTTACCAACAGCTAGTGGGTAATTTATCAAAGTGAAATAACTGATAATCAATTTAAACTCACCACTTTAGCTTGTGATTCCACATCCAGATCCTCCTCATCAAAGAAGTTCTCCCCATCTTCATATTCCCCCAGATAAAGACCCGCCAGTTTTCTCCTACCCACCTGCCCTGTCGGTACATTCCCTTTGCCTGTGGGATTCTTCTTTACAAACGTTGCTTCTGTTTTCATCTTCTTTGGAGGCACAACCTTCTTTATTGGGGCTGCCGGTGTCACTGTCATCATCTTCTTCCCCATCGGATGAGTGATGATTGGTGGGCGTGTGCTTTTCACAAATTGGGTTGGAGTGGGTTGCAATACACTCGGATCCATGAGTGCACGAATACGGTGAAGCCGATGATCGACCGCTTCCTTTAACCGAGTCAATGCGTCCTCCTCTTCTGTCAGTTGACGCACCTTAATTACCTTCTTGATAGTTCCACCGAAGCTCCGAACCACGTGGTAGCGCACTGACTTATTACGATTACAATCAGGAATTCCATCACCGTTTGCATCCGGGTCCAAATAGTCTGGAATACCTGGAAGATGAAGGATAAAGCAATTAGATGTCATATGAATCTAGATGTCGCACCATCATTATCATCATCATCGTCAATGTGATTGAGGAGACCATCCCAATCGGAGTCCTGTGTTCGGTCGATCTTGCCATCGTTGTCCATATCATCGTCCTCTTCGTCAGGAATTCCATCACAATCCTTGTCACCTGGATCACCCAGATCAGCTGCCATTGTGTTTGCCTCGTGTTGTGCTTGTTGAGCTACAGAAAAAAGGAAGATATCGAGGATGTAGCGTGGTTAAAAAGAATGAACACGACGATGAAAAGGCACTGCATCCAGAGGTCAGTGATGAAAATGAACATTTTAAGAGGAAGGGCTTTTACTACGAAAAAAATGATAAACCTTTAGTTAGGATACACAGCTAACGTGTGGAGTCACACGAGGTAATTGTGGGTCATAAACTCGAAGAGGAATCAACTAAGACTAACCCGTCATGGCTTCGAGATTTTTGGGTTTATACATCAGGAAGGCCATATGGTCAGGGTCCAGATGATCGGGAATGCCATCATTGTCGTCATCATCATCCAAGTGGTCTGGAATTCCATCGCCATCGGAATCTCTTGGTTGGCAGTCGGGTATGCCATCACCGTTCGAGTCCTCGTCTTCCGAGTCTGAGAGAAATAATACAAATCGCCGTTAAATGAAGGCTTGATTCAATCCAGATTTGTTCCAGGCTAGGAAGACACTCTCATTAAGCCTTAAATTCCGCGATCAATATTTCTGTTAGATAAATTTCAGAATGCATTAAAAGCTCACCAGGGATACCATCATTATCATCATCATCATCCCACTCGTTGAGTATTCCATCGTTATCACTATCCTGAAGACACATACAAACAGTAATAATTAACGCCTCAATTTAAGCGTCAGCTCCTATTCGCCACAAATTTTCATATTTACCTGCTTGTTGTCAAAGAATCCATCGTTATCATCGTCAGGATCGATGATATCTGGAATACCGTCACAGTCGTGATCCTGTAGATGGTCGGGAATGCCATCATCGTTCATATCATCATCAATGGCATCGGGGAACCCGTCACCATCGGAGTCAATTCCAAGACCCCAAACTCCGTCAGTGTCGAGGTGATCGGGGATTCCATCATTGTCATCGTCTCGGTCGAGAATATCAGGAATTCCGTCCTAAAACCAATCAAAATATTGGAGGGTAATTTCGCATTCAATTCAGTTTGAGGTCTACCCATTCAATGACCGGTAGTCTAGTGAGCCAAGTCTAAAAAACAGAGACGATCATGAGAAAATCCAATTGTCCCCAAGCATCCTATTTAATTTCCTGACTCACTGTTAACTGTCGAGCAAAGCTGACGTCAATACCAAGCTCCCACCGACAAAATGAGATGATTTGGCATCTTAAGTGTGGGTCAAACTCCAAAGACTCTACAGTTCCATTTGATTGTACCTTCACTCAGCGTCAAAACCCATAGCTTCCCAGGACCTGAGGATTTTAAAAGCAAGTGTTCGCCCAAACTGAGACGGCTTATTACAACTTGAGGAGGAACAACAGCTACAAGATGAAGAAAAAAGCTGTAAAAGTTGACAAACTTCAAATGAACTCATTCAATTTATAGCTTAAGGACTAGTCGCGCTAGAAACGGCTAAAAATACCCGGAAATTGTAGCAATTTAATATTTTTTTTAGCTACTGCAAACATTTCGGTCGCCGCCAGTTGTACCTCCACTCTGCGCCCTCGGCTTCAAGCCACCCTAATAACCTCCTATGTCTTCTGTATGTCATCAGTAGTTCTTCTACATTTCGTCAGTTTATCACGATCCAAGGGGAAATGCGAAACACTCCAGAACCAACTCATTTCCAAAACAAAATATCTACGGAAAAATGAAATAAAACCATAATAATAAAACCTTAGCGGCATTCTTAACTGGAGCACTTTTGAAGTCTAAATTAACTTACATTATCGCTGTCACGGAAGAAATTGAAGAATTTGTGATTGGGATCTTTGAGATCTGGAATACCGTCGTTGTCATCGTCGGTATCAATGTGATCGGGAATTCCATCTCCATCGGAATCCTAAAGAACACATATTCTACTTAAATCTAAGCCAATAGCACGACGTTTATCTCTCCATTTCTCCTATACACTACATTCCCTGGAATACCAACACGTTCTATTTTCGCACACATCATAACTTAGCCGACGAACCCTTCCAAAAGTGTTTTTGACATTCACGAAAAAAAATATTTGCTTTGTTCGACGATAGCAAATACGAGACAAATAAATAAATCAGTGCTTTTTCTCCTTTCTTGAATAAGAAATAAACGAGATCAGATATCCTCGTCAACTACTGTAGCCATTCGAAAAATCACCGTTAAAACATACAAAACTTTTCCAGCAAGGCATAAGCAGGCCTACAGAAATGTAGAATAAAAAAGTCAGCCTTAGCCATCTTTGACTAGGCCGCAACTTCAATTCCTAGCTGCCTATTCGCTTTTGCGTGTGTTCGAGTGCATGGAAGCACTACCCAAAGCCAGGGGAAAAATCCTAGAGGTATGGAGAGGGAGAATGAGGCGATGTCTATCTTTCCACGGCTCAGTTTTATACTCGCCCTTATTGAACAGGAGAAAGGAGCACTTCCTACACGCCTTCCAGGCGCATCCTACCTAGCAGATGGATCGGTCCCAATTGCAGTGATTGACATGCGACAAGGAAACGAACACAACTGTGGCTCAGCATCAGCATAGATATGCACAAAGCATGGAATTTTGGGAAGAAAGAGGTGGTACGCGCCTTATAAATCAGAGGTGGATGGATTTTTGCAATAATCATCGATATATTGCCCGAATTATCAATGGAATAATTATTTTTTTCAGCGAGGAATCGGTTTTGTGGCAGCCTTTGAAACGCATGTTCATCTGCTATTACTCAGCAGTTTCTTCTACTTCTATTCTCTCCTTTCCATTCGATCTTCCACCATCAGTCGCTTTAATCATGAACGAACAAAATTATTGAGTAATAGGAAATCACGATTATAAATGCGCAAGAATAGAAAACTCTTCTGAGTGTGATGCACCGAGGTTCGAGCCGCTCACCGCCACCACCATCACCATTATCGAAACCCGCGTATTTAGACCATTTCTAATGATCTAATCTTGCAACCTTTTCAAGTGCTCTGTTCAGTAAATAGAACAAGGAACTTCTACAGCTTTGTTGAGAAGATGGATTCAAACTAAGTGGAAAGTGGCGGAAGATCGCGAGAAAGAATGTTGACACAAATTCAAAGGCTGAAACTAAGCAGCTGCAGTAAGCCAAACCAAAAAACAAATGGATTTCCCCACTGCTAGAGAGGAAAAATTACCAGAATAATGCAGTCCGGGATACCATCTCCATTTGCATCCAAATCTTCGATGTCGGGGATGCCATCATTGTCATCGTCATCGTCGTATTCATTGAGGATACCATCACGATCACTGTCCTGTAAAATTGAATTCGTTCAAGAGAGATATTTTCGCAAAATGTTTCCTAACTAAATAACAATTAGACAACCAAGGGGATTCACGTTATTTCACAGAAGGTCATCAATTCGCTAATCTCCACCATCGGTTCGGCCTGTGTGTGTGCGTGTGTGCATATGCGTGTGGAAGCGTTGGCTTGACATTCAGATAGAATGTTATGCAAATAAGATGGGGTTCTGCTGCCTCCTCGAATGACCTTCTTTCCGTTCCTACCCATCAACAATGAATTATTTTTTTTCTAGGTAGATTCAAGAAGTCGCATATGTTTGCAAATTGTGCTCCCAAAGCCTGGCAGTTAACTTGTTATACAGTTTGTGGACAAAAAAACAAAAAAAAACGTTTTCCATTCGATTTCCCCTCAAAGTCCTTTGTGATTTGTGTTTACATGCATTGCAGAGCAATCCTCTTCTTTTGCAAGGGAAAAGACAAGTAAACTACGTACTGCTGAAGAAACAAGAAAAGTGCTACATTTTGTTGAAGCTCTACCACCTCCCTTTCACATTCGAATAAGTCCAGATTTCTCGATGGTTCATCGAAACCAAAATACAAATAACTAAAGCAAGCAATTTGATTAGTTCGACCGCTAGCTTATCTGCGCATCGAAGTAAAGCTCGCAATTTGGGTCACTGGAAGCGGGGGCGATAACCCGGGCCAGGTCACAAACGACCGCTGATCTGCATAAATTCTGTCAACTAGGTATTTGACAGGCAAGGTTGCCACTCAACACCTTAAATAAAGTGGGATTGTGCAGTTCACCGAATGCAAAAAATAGTTTTGTGCAAATCATCAAAAAAATGTGTAAGGTAAAGGCAGAGTAGTGTCTAATACAGGGCCTCTGCTATTGCGGTGATCCTATCGACACACACACACACGGACCCCAAGTCACTCTTGCCGAACTCTGATAAGCTTTGCTGCACCCCGGAAATGACTTGGGGCGTTACAATGATGCGTATGGATAGGGAAGTGAATTTCACAGTTCGATGGGCTACTTATGCTGTGACTTGAAGATACACCGTAACTAAAAGTGACGAGTGTATCAAATTTGCTCTCCCTCTTGTAGTGACTCCTCGACTGATGCAGCTCACCTTACGAAGAAGCCTGATGCACATCCTATCGCAACTTCGTGGATGGCTTTTATTTCCGATTTTACTTAGTAACAAGGTAGCGTCTCAGCAATCTATTGGAGCATAATTTTCATCTTCGTCCCAATGAATTTCTTCTGCAAATGAAAATTTGACTTTTGATATCAACATGAGGCTAGTAGTTAGCCACAGGGAGAGAATTTACAAAACACCAGGACGCCATAAAAATTCCTATCAATTACCGTTGAAAAGGAAATGAACTTAGCTTTTGATTAATTACCATCACATTGAAGGCATTTTTAAAAGGAAGATTCCAGCTTTGTTTTTTGCTTACCTGTTTCTTGTCAAAATACCCATCGTTGTCATCGTCGGGATCTAGGTGATCGGGGATTCCATCGCAGTCACGATCACTCCAACCAACAGCAGCCATCATCTTGTTCAATCGCACCACATCGTCCAAAGTTCTTACTATAAGTGAAATGGTATCATAGTGTGGGACTTCAATGGGTATTAAGTTACCTACTTTTTAAGCTAAAACACGAAATCCATGCGATTTTTTGGTTACGAATCGTCAATGCATTGGGTTGAATTCACAAAATAAAAACAGAGGGGAATGGGGGAGAGGGCAGGAGGACGAGAATGTTCAACCGCTTTACTTTTCACTATCAAAAGGAATCGAAGGAGGCATGCTGATTGGTTGAACACGAGTAGATGTATTGGACCTCACGGTTTGCAGCGCTAGACGGGAGCCTTCAAACGACACATTCAAATGCAGCAAGAAGTTTGCGTTCGTTTAAAAAACGAGCAGAGGACAAAAAGATGATGGACGTCGAGGTGAGACGTGCTACATTCCATGAGGGATGTGAAAATTCTATGAAACCTTCGCACAAGAGTTAACATTTATAAAGGTATTTAAAGTTGGCCGGATTTAAACGTATTCCCATGACGAAGTGTACGAAAAAAAATGGACTGCCAAGTGGAGAAGTTGACATTTATGATTGGAAAGGGTTGGCATGGCCCAGGTCAGTATTTGTCGCTTTTTCAGTTAAGCTAGGTATATATCTTGGAATTTCTGTGTTTAAAATACACCCAAACCATTTTTCTAAAGTTTTTCTTGGAGCTAGAAAAAAGGTGCACACTTTTTTTTGGCAAACTGGAATCTAGAATTGATTTCACACGTGAAAGTTACTTTGGCAAAAAAGATGAATGAAGTTGGACGAGAAGCAATGCGGGAACGACCCCAATCCCGAAGATGACCCTGAGCCGGCCAATCAAAGTGGGGAAGAGAGAGAGGGGGGTGCGTCACAAATGTTTTGCATATTTGGGAGGGCGGTGAAGGAAAGTGGCCGAAAGGATAGTCACACAGTTAGCTCTGTTTGTTGCTTTGAATTTAATGGCTTGAGGAATAACAGATTACACGTCTTAAGTGTAATCGATGCCAAATTGAGGCAGGTATTTGGGGATCGTCTTTGGTAGGATAAAAAAGAAAAGGTTAGTTCTAAAAGTTGAATTATTGAGGCTAAAAACAGTTACAGTATGTTTTTAATAAACGCTGGAAAATTGAGAATAATTCCCAGAAAGAGAGACCGAATTCAGGACGAATCTCGTTCTGTAAGGCTAATTATTTTATTGACATTGATTAGCATTTACGCGTTTAAAGACTGTAAAGACTGACAAGCAACGGAAACTGGAACTACTCTTACTAAGCAATAAAAGAAACTGCGACCTCAAAGATTTTTTCCGTCTTTTTTCCAAATAAAGGTGAAATCAAAGTAACACCAATCCTTGGCGATGGAAGTGGAAGCAGTATTCCAATGATGGACACAAACATTTCCTCAACTTATAGCAAATGCTGGCAGATTCTACTTGTGAAACATAAAAAGGGCTTCCCCCCTTCCCCTCTCTATTATATTGGCCCTCCTCACCGCCATAGTGATGGCCTGAAGCCAGTGATATTCAATTTCCTCCAGGGGACAACCTTTTACCCTGCATTTACAATAGCACTGGATGTCATGTGCACGTGGAACGCGGATACAGCGGCAGCAACTAGCACGTACGCACAAACATGCAGGGGGAACATACATCGAGCTAATTGGCCGTTAGCAGGGGGAGCAAAAAATCGATAGGGACTAGGGCCACACCAACCGACCAATGGGAGAAGTGCAGATGGGAGACAAAATAGCTGATGGTCTGCGTGATCTGATGTAGCGCGTTCGATACGACTGTGCCGACGACAACGTCGAGAATGTGGCCAAGTGGAAATTTGGCTACTGAATTCGCCACCTCGTAATGCCACTACAGGCGCGAGAAGTGAGACCCTAGAGCTCCACATAATTAATTGGATGGTTAAAATAGGCGCCTTCAGGTCAAAACTCCGGTGCACTTTTTGAGAGGAAGCATTTCCATGTTTATGGAATTACCCCCCATTGTAGGTTTTGGAGGGGAAATAAAGGTGACAATATAAAAAAGATTGCTTTTTAATGCGGAATGCTTGAACCTGTTAGGTAGGAGCAGGTTGAGGTGATAACAAGGAGTTCCCGGGAGTCCAGTTATCTCTTATTCCCTTATTACTTACTCTTTCATATTCGAAGTTGGCCAAATGAATTCAAAAATTGAACCTAAACTCCATCTTACACATTATTTTACACTTTGTTTGTAACGATTTCTCTGGAAAAAGATTTTATTTGTCTTATAAGTGGAAGTAATCATTCCGGTAATTGACAAAACAGGGAAATTTAACATGCCAAAAAACTTTCATCGTTACAGGTACCAATTTTCAAATTGGTGGAGCGTCAGCTGCTGCGACAGCCTTATCATCCTTGAGCAATGAGGATTTGCGAGAAAAAACGTTAAATGCCCCATAGGGGTTAGCAGGTCAGAAAAAAACGTTCCACCATTTAAAATAATAGTGCTCCAAATGAACTAGAGAGAGCTACAAGGGCTATGATATGCCAAAGCAGAAATTCACAACTCGACCGAATAAAGAATACTATGCAGTGAATTTTAGACTTCGATGAGGAAAAGGTACCGCAGTAATTTAAATTGTTCACCAATTGTTGGGACAAACTATAGCACAGACAATCGACACGTCCATGCAGCGGAAAGCCAAGGCTACAGATCGTGTTTGCGTGGACTTCTAGAACATGCATACTCTTTCGACGATTTAAAAAGACTGCAACAACTTCCCAAGGAAATCGTTAGTCGAATCATGCTTCTAAGATGCCTAGCTCGACAATTAGACGCAGAGATAGAAAGAGAAAGACAGACATCCAGACATGGAGACAACTTACTGCACGTCTTTCCGTGTTCACATTTCAAATCTGTAAAAGTGTGAATCATTGCAGGCATGTGTGCATGTATGGGCGGATGGAGGAGTAGATATGTGGTGGAATGCACAAACAATGTTATCCACTAAGCTAGATAAGTATCAAGAATAGTCCTTGAGAGTGGATAAATATAGGTGATTTACAAACAGAGTAAAAGAGCACATACATTCGTCGATGACGGGTTCGAGGAAGTCGGGGATTTGGTCACCATTTCTGTCCTCCAACATATCGGGGATCCCATTATTGTCGTCATCCAGATCCAAGTCGTCTGGAATACCATCCATATCGCTGTCCAAGACCTTCTTTTTGTTGCCGTAACGCAACTTCAACTTATGATCTGTGGTGTCGAGACGACAGTCAGGAATTCCATCGCCATTGGCATCTTCGTCCTCCTTATCAGGGATTCCTGTTATGAAAAGACTTAAGGACTAGGCATCCTCCAATCCTTCCGAAGATCAATAACAAAATTTGGATATTTAAAGCTAGATAATGTTGAAACAGTCAAATGCATACACGAATGTATTGATGAGTTTCGAACAGAGAAACCGCATCAACAATGATATGATCGCTGAGGCAAATCCAGAATGTTTCAACGTTCTTAATAAAAAAGGCCCAAAACAGCATCTTATCAAACACCTCCACTTGTAGTTTTGAAATCCCTCCATTATTCAAAAAAACGTAAGAAACCACATAGTCCAAAAAAGCTGTGATTTTATTCACCGTTCATTTGCTTAGCACAGGCCCTAGGTTTCATCGAACGAAAGATTCAGGCTATTTGGATTAATCATACCGATCGTATGCAAATGAAAAAAATACCTCGAAAAAGAAAACCTTCCTATGTGAAAAAAATTTTGCAGTTGTTTAGTCTAGACCCACCATCGTTATCGTCATCGTCGTCGATATGGTTGAGAAGACCATCCCAATCAGAATCCTGTGTTCTATCCAACAGTCCATCGTTGTCAACATCATCGTCCTGGTCGTCAGGAATTCCGTCACAGTCGTGGTCTTCGTAAGTGGGCACCCAAATCCTACTATCATTTTTTTCCGCCAGTTGATGAGCCTTCACTCGTTTGTGTGTCACAGGCTCTGGAGACCGTTTCAGATGAACAGGGTTTAGTTTTTGGGGCTTTCTCACTTCTTGTTTCGAAGAATAAGATGTTTTCTTGGAAATCTTTGGTTTAAGCGCAGATGATACAGCCTTTGCAGGTTGTTTTTGAGTTATTTTCGGTGAGGATACCTTCTTCGCCTCCAGCAAGTTTCTTTCGCCTACTGTTACGACAAAAAGGACCAAAAGTTTAAGAATACATAAGGTGAACAAAAGGGTTAATACAAACCACTGGAGCAAAATAACTCACATCTAAAATCACCTTCCTCATTTCCCTTCTAAAAATAATTGCAAATTATTAGGCCTGTAGATATCTTTGCACTATAACACAAGGAAATCTATGGCAAGGAAATTTATCCAAAAGCAGGTTAGTTCTCAAGTAAAAGTGCTGCAAGATTTATGTACGAATTTACTAAAAATATACCTAACAGTACTAAACAAATTCTCAGTACTAAGAAACTCAAACTCACATCAGGTTCATTGTTGTCCAAAGGTGCGTCCACATCATCGAGACTAACGAAAAAGCAGTTTTTAGAAATGTCTCACTTACATTAAGCCCTGAGGATAATAAGGTTCACATGAAATATTGGAGAGGACGCCTAAAGCGATAACAGAAGAGATCTGGACGTACAGAGGGATAGAAAAACTATTGAAAGAAAGAATCCGCCGCGCATAGCTGAGCCCACTTATCAGTGAATTGGGCTTATTCGAAAAGTCGTGATTGACGAGAAGCTGCAATGTCGAGGTCAACCAGTTATTAAATTTGATTAACTTAAACAAAGACTTACATAGGGCTCAACTCAAAAATAGTACTAACGCTTTTATTTTTGCATAGTTTTTGCTTTATTTGTTGCGCAAAGCTGTACAATGCGTAAAAGAGTCACGCTTTTATTATTGTAGCCTATCCCAAATTGATTTGCTGCACTTATCTGTATCTTGGACCACAAGGTCATCAAGAGAATAAACCATTTTAGTTTTTATTAATTGTTTTCATGACATTATTATCCATTATATTTAGCTTCGACTTAAATCTCTTTTCTGCTTACGTTATCAGTGGCGATCTTGTTTTGAATCGAGTTATGGAAAATTGACCCATTTTTTAATAAAATTCTTCCTAAGCAATTTTAAATTACAGTACTCAAGTTGTGGCGTCTAAATACTTCCTTGAACGCAGAAGAAGACAGATTACTGGGGCAGAACATATATTCTGGAACCAGAGGGCTTGGGGGCTGTTGGCATGGCCCGGAGGCCAGCCAACCGACTAGTACAAGATGGCCACCCAAGTGACCGAAGTCGGCATTTCGAACAAACATAATATTTCATAGCCCTCTCTTCTTTCGAGCGTCGTCCCCGACGCTCCCCTCCGTCAGCCTTCCGTGTCAGCTATCACAACGTTATCAGTGATGCGAGAAGCACCCACGACCCAACCGTGCCAGTCATCGAGATTCGAAAGCATGTGTTCTTGTAGTGCCATCAATTCCGCGTAGCAGTCGGTGCAGCAAGTGCGCATTTCTCAGTCCTCCTCTCCCACGATAATGTGGCCCAATGAAAGATGGGGGTACGAGTCCAAGTTTTCGAATGGATCGACACACACACACAACACATCTTGTGATCCCAGGCTTTTTTTGATGCCGTGGGAGAAACGCGAGGGTATCGTGGAACCCTGATCGAATGGGGCGATCAGGCATCATGGGCAAGGGGTGCACGCGACCCAAGAATGCAAAGCATAGAACGATGCTATCGAGTGGCGTCCTGCGCATTCCACATCTGTAGACATGCGTTTTGGCGAAGAAACACGAGTTGTCTGAGAACCTGAGAGAGAAGGATTACTGGGCATGGTTGATTAGAGCGTCGCTGATCCCTCTTGGCAATTCCACTGGATCTGGAGTTCATGGCTAGTGTCAATTCAGTTGTTAATAGCTTCCTTGCGGAACACGAGGGTGAGGGAGGTGCCGAAGATGGACGTCGATTTCGGCCCTTCTGTTATGAGATGCCAGAGAATCATCCATGCGTAGCACATACACTCCTTTCACACCGCCAAAGTTTACCACAGGCGGTATGGATCAGGATATAAATCCATCAAGGTCGGTTCCGCTTTCCGCTGCCACCACTGTAGCGTCCCGAGACTTCCTTTAAGGTAAAAGAAGGCAGATACTAAAGAAGAATACATTTAATCTGGAAACAGAGGGATTGGAGGCTGCTAGCATGACTCGGAGGCCAGCCAACAGGCTAGTACAATATGGCCACCCCAGTGACCGAAAACGGCGGTTCAAACAAAGTATTACACAAGTATGCGGAATATCGATTTTAAAAAAGGTCGTTAAGTTGATGGTAGAAGCAACGCCGTTTGATTTTTCTTCACTAAACTTTAACTCATTTATGGTTGATTTATGAAAGGCTGGGATATATTAGCTGGATTTCCTAAGGTATTTTCCTGAATGAAAATCGCGGTAGATCTCACATTTGCAGCTTTCTTGATTTACGCTAAGAGTTAAGGCCTAAATCCCATCTTCAACTAATGGGTCGGCTGATTTGCATAAACACGCGCCTCACCTGCACACCGTGAACGGCGGGTCCGCCATACCTCCCTGAAGCGCTAAGTTGACTCGACGTGGCTGTAGTTGACAGGTCTTAAATAAGTCAATAATTTATGAATGATGCTTTTTTCATGCATGATGATGATAATGATGGAAGCAGCAAAGAAGATTTCCGATCCAAAACAAAATTTGAACGCCACTTTTAATGGAGATGTAGTGAGATATGTGCACACATTGAAGCGAATTAGGAAAGAAGGGTTTCTGCTATCTTCTTGACACTAGTCTCTATTTATTTGGATAAATAGGGTCTCTTCATGAATATAATACGCAAACCCTCTTGTCGCCACCAAAGTCCACCTGACCAAACTATTTCTGGGAGATAATTTCTGCCACATGCTACACCCTCACAACCTACAGCATAAGAAATTGGATTGGAAGCTTTGACAGCTTCGGCACCGAATTAGCTTTGCCATCCTGTAAGACGACCATGGTGGAAATATATCCACCTAGTTCCGCTGAAACTTGAATAAGTGGGATTCGGGGGAGCTCACACCCACAGACGGGCGCTTTGCCGTCTGTACTATATCATTCACACCTTCCGAAAATGTGGTAAATATCTAAAGTTCCTTTCCAAGAAGTTTTAATAGGGCATTATAGCACTGTAGGCCCAAAGCATTGCGAAGTACTTCTTCACTTTATACCGCCTGGCAAGGCGATCTGACCACGGTAATGTTAGCAGATTCGTATTAAGTGGTACACGATGAGCCTTGTGGGACACTTTCCCCTCGGAAGTAGCTAGAACAGCTCAGTCAATCGGAGGAGCTCACACCTCGTACCACACACAGCATTAAAAGGATGGAAGGACTGACAATATTGCCTCAATTTTAACTACACCCTCCATGTCGCTCTGTTGAGCGTTAGTCAGACTCCAAATGAGGATATTCACATGACCACATGTCAAACAGAGCAAAAAGCTGGCACGATCACGACAAGTTGTACATTAACGCACACTGAAAGAGATTTAACACCAATTCATGCACCATCCAAGTGGCTCTGGGCGCAAAATGTCACCTGCTTTTAAACGCATTTTAAACAGACTTCTCGCAGTGTCCATCTCATCTCTCACTCTGAAATGCCAACTAGAAGAGATAGCAAAGTTTGGACAAGAAAAATAAACAAAAATACCCATATAACTTATTCTGAGGCTATAAAGGATAAGGGAAATAGAAACTGCGATTGAGTAGAGGGGCAACTTACAAATAGTAAAGGAAAGGCAAGGATTGTTTTCAAAATAAACCTAGATTCAGTCAAGAATAGTGAGAGGCGTAGCTCAGTGTTTCCCTTATTTTTCATTTAAGCAGTAACAAGCAGCGCAGTGGAATCCCGTTACTTTGATGCGCTAGAAAAATGGAAGTTGCTACTCCCATCATCAACACAGAGGAAAATTCTAAGGAGGACGTAGTACCAAGTTACGCAATTATAAAGAAGAACCTGAGAACTGAAACTCGCTAGTTGGAATTAGAAGATGAAATGAAACCAAAAAGCCATCAACACGAGAGGATAGAGAGAGTCATGAGCGCAAGAATGATAGAATAGGTTAGTACAACCACAATTAGTTGTCAAATCAATCAAAAGTGAGGTAAAAAGGAGTGCACCACCAAAGCGAGTCAGTTACTCTCAGGCACAAATTTCACACTTTCAATCCGTTCAGAAATCCCAAATGATTTCCACAACACTCGCTCTTCAACAAAGTGCGCACAAAACCATGTATTCCAGCAACTGTGAGGGGAGGAGAAGAAGGAACGCGAATGGAAGGAGGGAGAAGAGAATCAATAAATGCCAGAGAATGGAGTGGAGGAATGAAGCCACTACTGATTGTCGAAAGGGAGATGGAGTTGGTCGAGAAAAGGCGAAGTGGGAGGAAGGAATTACTTTTTCTTTTTCATGGTAGCAGATGCGGCGCCGGACAGATTCCCCTGTTTCGCCTGCTCTGCCAGTTGTTTGCGTCGCTCGAAAGCGGCCATCTCCTCGGAAAGGATGCGTCTTTTCTCCTCCAGCTTCTTCCTCTCCTCTGCATGTTGCTTCTTTATCGCCTCGAACTTCGCCTGTAGCTGCAAGTCAAGAGGGAAGTAATATTAGTAACGTAAACGATAGACGTCCAAGTTGAACCTGAGATACCGCGAAAGTATCGCGCACGGCAGCAAGTGCTGCTCGCCCTAGCCAGTCCAAAGCAGCCAGTTAAGCATAGCAGTTGGAAACAGCATTAGTGGGTGCGCCAACAGGACGGCGGTGATAAGGCTCCTTGTGCACGAAAAGCTAGCATAGAACCCACTAATACCTAATCACACCGAAGGCTTCTGAGCAAAGCTAGCGTTTCGAGCAAGACAGCCGAACCTCCGTTGCGGCTTCCGATCCCTCCCCTTCCCCCTTCCCACTACAATATTCATTCCTGTGAGCTCATAGTTCGCCAAAGAATTCCATAGGAGATGTCTGCAATCCCAGACCAAGGCCACTCAACAGGACATAGACGCGCGAAGGTGTGATCACATCATCACGAATGCGCTTGCTTGTGTTGGCACTTCATCTAGCTCCCTCGAGAGTGCTTGAATTGGAAACTCCACAGACCCTGTCGATCTGAACTACTATTCAAACAGCAACTTAAGTTGGAGTCTTTAGCACGGACGAAGGCGCCAAACCCGTCCGTTAAGCCATCCGTACTTTCAACAAGCACTGTGTTGCCAAAAATCCAATTGTTTCGATGTGATTCAGGGAATAGTCACACCTGGTTCATGATGCAGAGTGCAAAGGCACACCCAACACCGATCTCGCTACGCAGGACGACAATCAGGGCTCTAAAATCTTCAGCGACAGGCCATCAGTTGTCAGTACATGGTACGGTATGCATGCACGCCTGCCAAATTGTCTAGAACAGAGCACGAGCATCACGCTCGAATATAAAGTCCCAAACAAACTGCATTATGGCGACGCTTCAATCCAGTCTGGGAACGAAGCTAGTTGTCAGGTACTCATTGTGTATCAACCTGGTCCACGTTCCGGCAGCCAACGCACTCTGCTCTCAATCGTGTTAATGATCTTAATCGTGCACCGTCAGGGTCAAGAGAGGAGAAGACAGCTACCAACGCCCTACAGAGACCCACGCC
Organism: Taenia solium; assembly: GCA_001870725.1. Classification (NCBI taxonomy): domain Eukaryota; kingdom Metazoa; phylum Platyhelminthes; class Cestoda; order Cyclophyllidea; family Taeniidae; genus Taenia; species Taenia solium. Next base: position 338,444 of record MIEF01007052.1, on the reverse strand, counting down.
GACTTACAAATCAAATTTAAATGATTCTCCCCTAAGCCACTAATCACCATTCGAGGCGCTAACATGCCAAGGCTTCACCCAGTCTACACAGCAACGATCCAATGGCCATGAAACATCCCCACAGAGCAATTACCAAGGCCTCCAATAAAATCTTGAACAGACGCTGACATAAAGTCTCGATCATCAGCCAAGGCACAATCGGCATAACCGACGTTCAATTCGGAAGCGGCGCCTGTGAGGTATCTAAACTGAACATGCTCCTTCACTGATGGGCGTAATGCAGAGTACTTCCCAGACAACGCCTCTTCCGACCCAAAGGTTACCGGGGGGAAACATCTTTAGTGAACCATCCTGTGAGCTTAGACGACGCCTCGGTGAAAAATGCGATGCCCAAGGACTGTAAGTCGGCGCTGAAAAAGGCATCGCTGCCCTTTTAAGGGACTGATACAGGTGCCTATATACCACCAAAACGTTTGTTTTGATATCCTGGCATTCTTCACTTTCGTATCTGATACCCGAGACAAGTAAATATTCCTGAAACTTAGCGCACACTGGGTGTCGCGAATAAGAAGCCGGCTGTTCTACCATGTTCCGACGTCCGCTGGGATGGGTGCGTGAACATATCAGAGAAGTACATCAAAAAGCTAATACAGTTCCCACTTCTTTTGTTTGTTTCTGTGGATTCTAAAAGCCTTGTTTGATTTGAACAGTCTCCATTGACTCAAAATTGGTAAATACTGAGGTCATCAACATCAATGTCCCTTAAGCACATAGTGGACTAGGGACAACGAATGACGATGAGGAATACCCTTACACCCTAACAATGGGCAAACGAACACACCACTCACAATATCTGCAGATGAATCATCCCAACCGGCCGCGTACCTCTAGGCTTACACCAATATATTTCATCAGAACTGCAGTCTGCGTGTACGTGAAATGCGAACAAGTTTGTTCGCTTGACGGAGGCCGAACAACAACTGCAGAGATCTAACGACTCACTCGACAGGATCAAGTTTAAAGGCGCGTAAGGGAATCAACTTGGAAACGGTCAAAATTATAAGTCAGCGCGAAGAAAGTGTTACTCTTAAACGCAGCGCGAAAGCTCATACCACACCGGGGATTGGAAGAGGCGCCACCCAACACAGCCTCCGTGTTCTCCTAATTGCACCTTCGCAGTCTTGGCAGTAACAGCAAACAGACCCAGTCCGAAAGGAGCACATGGATACAGACGATGACTAAGTCGACTTTTTGCTTTTAGAGAGCAAAAGTTTTACTGCGATAAAATTTGTAAGCGCCCAACCCCACTGCCTTACTTTCGACTGACTGACTTAGTCCCGCGCGTCTTCAAGTTTTATCGACCAAAAAAATTGTCACAATCGGTTAGCCTTAAACAAAACAAAAGTAACGAACGACTCCAATTGTGGTGTCCTGACGTCCATTGCTCAGGAGTCGAAGAGAAAGCAGTAACACACTCCCTTGCATATCGCCAAAATACAAAGGCTATTTGAAAAGGTATCCTCACTGTAAAAAATCTACACTGGACGATGCGCTTTCGGAATGCACGCGAAACAAGTGAAGGACAAATTGTTGACCCTTGAAGCTTACTGTCATCCACTAATTCATGGCAGGTGGGATACATTTAGTAAGCCGCCTTCGAGATTCTCCCTCCCTGGTGAATGCAGGTGTAAGCCAATTGTTCTGTTATCTGTTACATCAAACATGACTGATTGAAGGTTCTCGTCAAGTTAGATATGAATTATTGTAGCCGGTAGCGGAATATAACTCCCCAGAGAGGGTTCAGACGACTGTATTAAAAACAGCATGACAAAATATGGGAGACAGCAGATTTGGTTAATGTCTGCAAAAATAGATGTTGGAAGCGTCCTCAAAGTTGTTTTCTAATTCATGTTCAGAAGAGAGGCAAAATTGAGATCCAATGAGAAAAGACTGCTCAAGACAAAATAACTTAGAAGGCATTCCACAAACACGGGACTCGAAAAGCCGACCGCATTAAATTTTCTAAGATTTATCAACATATTTGAATTGAGAAGTCTACTCGTCGTGGCGGACAGTCAATGGCAAATTCATTTATGCCCCGCGAATGAGTTTATTCCACGAGATTATGCTCCAGAAAAAAAAAGCACCGACGATAGCATCATGGTAAAGTAAACTATGCGGGTCCATTTAGTTCCTCGTGATGAAGGCCTTCACAGCGGTGGCGTGAAACCTCGCCCGCTCCCATCATGCCATAAACCCCAGCTCCTCGACCGTAGTAACCGAGCCACTTGGACACTGGCCTTTAGGGCAGTAGCCTGAACTTTACCGTGGTGGCAGCACGGCAGGACATTGGGCACCTGTTGCCTTCATTGACGCCTCAAAGAAGCTTTCCATCAGCACCATTTGAACAACTCCCTTCCTTATCAGTAAAACTCAATCGGACTCCAGCTTGCTACTAATCAGTGCTAACTAACTACCAACGACAACTCACCTCGCGTTCAGTCTCCTTGAGAACCTGTTCCTTCTCTTTCACACGCTGGACAAACATTTGACGCATCTCCTCCTCCTTCTGCTTCAATTCCTTTTGCTGCGTCTCGCGACGCTTCTCGTATGTCTCCTGCAAAACATGAGGCATGAGAGTGAGAAAAAAAGTAGTACGACTAATAAAGGCGGCCCCTTTTGTCGAGAGATTTTATTGGTAGGGATGAGCTAAATCACCTCTTTATAACTCCTATCCAAACGAAAAGATGAACGATAAATAGGGGGTTATCTGCAGAGGCACAGGGAGAAGTTCGCCCTAGCCGAAAGAGCGGCAAAAAGCTTTCGTGAGATGAAAAAGTATTCAATTAAGAGTACATAAAAACATTCACTTCGGGTAACGACAGATCTGACCTAGGTATCCTCCTTGTAAAAGATTCGCAAATGCTGTAAACAATTCTAGTAATGCTAAAATATTTCACATAGGGCTTCAGGTGACTCCACTTTAAACCTTTTAATTACCTCTATCACATCTTCCTCAAAAGCTACGGACACGAAATGACAGAACAAGTATAAATTCGAGCCCTGAATCAAACAAGCTCGACTGACAATAGAGGGCACCGTAGTGACAGACTGATGCTTTATAAGGGATCCATTCTACAAATCCCCACCAGTCCTAAGAAGTCGTGAACTTTTTCAGTCCCACAAGACATACTTACAGGACGAAGCGCCCTAAAAAAGGCACCATAGTAATTAAAAGGGCTAACAGATTTAGGCTAAACTGTTTGACAGAAAAAGAACGCTAAAGTTAAGATAACCTAAGCATTCGTTTCAACCCGTTCCCAGCGTTAAACGGTCTTCACAAACACCCTAAGCGACGGAAGCATATTCCATTTTGCATCTGGAAGTACAAACTATTTTCAAGAAGTTCAGGAGACTAGAAAGTTAAATTCACAAACTGTTACGATCGCAACGCCACTGAAAGTCGTTTAAGGTGTCACCAACGGTACTTTACCCAAATATATCAAATGGGAAGCCAACTGAACCCACTCATATGCCACATGCTTAAAACCCTCAGGAGTCAGAACAGACGCGAAAAAATAACGGTTCCTTCCAACCAAATCAAAGATCTTGAGGGAGAAACAAAAGTCTACCTGCAGTGAAATTTTCTCATCATCTCTAAATCCCATCTCCGTGAGACGGCGCTTTCGATACGTTTCATAATGCACTGTATGCGTTCGCTCACGCAAATCTTCCATGTTCACCCTCAATAGCATCTCCCGCAGACGTACAAAGTCGCAATGCGCCTCGTTTTCTACCTGCACACAGCCCCAGGGGTACTGACGTACGCGCAAGGTACGTCCATTCACCTTGGCCTCCTCGGTACTGCCTACCACCGCAAAAGGTAGCATCTTCTGTAATAGAGGAACAGCGAATGTAAGGCAACGCTAGTAAGATTAAAATGAATGTATGCATCAGTTCTTCACAGCGCAGATCTCCACACCCATGAGAAACTCAAGTCTCACCCAGTATCGGACATTTTGACTACACGTCGCAGATATTCGACTAAAACTCCTGCACCAATTACGCCTCAACTTAATGCCATTCAAGAAACCTAAACTACGGTAAGTTAGAGGTCCGGAGGGAAAGGAAGTAAAAATGAGAGGGACATATTCACGCTGGGATAAATGAAAAGTACACCGCTTTTCAGGCTACAACAGACCTTAATGTAACGCCTATCTTTTACAACTGCTACCATTAATGCGTACAGTACCAATTAGACAAGGTGCAAGATTTTTGTGTAGACATGAGCAGATGGAGTTGCGATAATAGAATGCAATCGGAACTAGACTATCGTAAGAAAGAAATGAGTCCACAAACAAGACAAGCGCTGCCCGTACCTAAGTCGCAAGCAGAAGCCACCTTTCCTAAAATGCCAAACCCATCACCACCACCACAGAGAGTACGTGCTGTAAGGAATAGGCTTGACAGAGGGGAGAACAATGGTTAAGCGTCCTCATTTCTCCTCTCGTTCGTGATTTTATCAGCACAATGAGTATTCGGAGCATGCGACCTCAATTGTTCATTTAAGAAACAAATTTGCAATTTATCTTCGTGCATACGTGCATGAAGAAAACACTCGGCCTACCGATCAGCTAGATCAAAACAAAGCCTCCATATATACTCTCTTCACAGACGGGCCTCAAATGAAAGCAAATATTGCAAAAGCAGCACTGTCACACCAACATTTACATAATCGAACAGAAAACAAGTATCGGCGTAAAGCGAGTAGTAAAAGCTGATGATGACGTCTCCAGAAAGGCACCCCTACACAAACCAAAAACTGCCATTAATACAAAACTTGGCAAGCAAAAAGTGACCATCCACCCAGAAAATTACTCCGATGGTCCAAAAACTTTGAACTTATTCCAGCAAATGACTATATGTGTGGCACTTTTTGGCGACATTTGAATTTCACTGATTCTCCAAAATAATCGCCAGCGTGCTAATTCCTCTCTCTAGCACAATGCTTCTACCTCAAGTGGCATATTTCGCCAATAAGGAGCAGTTTTGTGCCTTTCATAATGTACCGACAACAGCAGCAACAACTTACATTTGTGTTCTCATTCAGCTCGCTCACCATCTCATCATCGGTTGGGAATTGATATAGACGAATACCGTTCGCCTTCACCTCCGACATCACTTTCGCCTTAAACTTCGACAGCTCTGCCTTCGTGATGGTGTCCGACTTGGCGATGATCGGAATGATGTTCACCTTCTCCTGCAACTTCTTCATTGCAACCAGATCCACCGACTTTAAGCTAATCTTGTTGTCAAGATTACTTCAAATACACTTACCTGTGTCCAGTTGGAGCAATGAAGTACAGACAAACATGAACTCGGGTATCATGATATGTGTGCATTGAACGCTTAATTTTTAGTTCCTCTTGCAAGTAGCTCTCATACTGCTGATCCAGAAATTCCACGACGCTGTCAGCACTACAAATGATCACATTTTGCATCAAACCACTGCACAACAAGCAAGCAAACCTGTTCTCCTTATTAATTTGATCACCAAAACCACAAGTCTCGGTGACAGTCAGCTTCAGTTTAACGTTTCCTTCTTTCAAGTCTTCACATAAGCAAATAACACTCAGATGAAGTCAACTCACCGTACGTCTTCGATTTCAACTTTACGTCTGTTGAGTCATGTGAGGAGGGTGTAAAATCAAACTTCTGATTGAAAAGAGTTTCAATGAGGGTAGACTTCCCTAAACCAGTTTCACCTATTTCTATCCACGAACCCTGCAGTAACTTACCAACACATAGAATATTAAATACGAATCCCTCGCTAATAGACTTGTCGACAATCTGGTCAGGCAGACTGACGAAACCCACATGCCCATTTAGTGTGAGTGTTCTACAGTCGGAATTCTACACAAGTGTAAAAAGCCAAATACTGCTGTACCTTTTTCTTCAGAGTGTCAACAGTCATTTTGACCGTCCCTTTGTCTCGCTAAAACCTACACTCAACCACACTCAGTAAAGGTCACGAGGGGCAGCAGCATCAACATTCCTAAATCTAGCATCCCAATAAGTAATTTGAAAAAATGTATTACGGCTGACCACGCGTTCAAAATCCGGAATTTTCGTTTGCTAATACAAAACGCCATGCTGTTGGCTTTCTTTAAGATGGCTGAAAATTACATATTGATTAATCAACCAAATTTGCCAAAGCATATGCATCTATCCTCAAAAACACCTATTAGAACAAAAATTCCGCTTGTTCACAGTGCCAGACATACATTAGTTTCTAATTATTTTACATTAAGTGCTGTTGCATAATTCACAAAACCAGGTAACGCCATGCGTCTTCACTGAAATCGTAAAATAATCAGATTGCACCAAAGGGGCACATCGTTAATGCATAGAAGTGTTTCTAAGCCAGCAGCATAGTCCGAAGTTCTACCACAAAATAGCACTACTGGAATATTTTAAAGAAGTTTCAACTTGTTGTGTTACTTATGCAAGTAATAAAGGCCTTACCTTTTCGCTTTTGCTTGACGAGATGGCCTCCGAGTGATGACAGCAGTTTTCAGGCCTCTTACCCTTGGGGAAGAATCAGGAAGATACATTAAAACCATCTCAATACACAGCTGCACGACCTAACAAGTAAATATATTTCTATTAATATTTTGACGCTACACGTTTCTTCCACCACATTAGGCCATAATTGCAGGAAGAACGATTGGCTTTCAATGCACAAATAAACTTTGTACGCACAAAATTAAGCACATGGTCAATCATCGTTAAATATAGAAATAACCAAAGCAACGAATTTCATTGAAAAGTCTACCCTCTATTCGGCTTCAGCCACCAAAACTAAGCAGAGGTTGTTTATTGACATGTTAATTTCGTCCACAAGATATTTGACCCCACCAATGATGATTTGCTTTGGCGCTTCTTTAACTTCTGTAATACAGTTACGCCTTTGAATTGCATTACAGACCAGGGGTTCACAGGTCCCCTGACGCTTAATTTTGGACTATACTCCGCGGTGATTGCGTTTCCTATATCACTTTATTACCGCTCTTTCGTTCCTCATTTGCCTAGATGAATTGCACGTTGCCGAAGTCGTGAAAAGAGCGATGCTTTTTTTAGTAATTGAGTTAAGTAACCTGGGCGGTCATAAAATGAACTACCCAAATCATTCAAGTCGGATGACTTTGCAACTGCTCACTGTCACCTGCCCTTCAGAAAATCGGCGTAGCCATCGTGAAAAGTCTACACCCCTTGGATTTATTGCATTGCAAATTTGTAGCTACTTATTAAGTCGGAGTCGGTTGCTATGTTTTCTTAGAAGTCATAATACTTCCTGTCAACACGAAGGAAAAATGATTATTTTGGAGAGAAGGAGCGGGAGGCAACAGATGTGACAAAGCCTAAGAATCGTGCGCAGTTGTACACAAAGATAAGCGGAATGTCAGACCACTACAATTTAGCTATGCTAAAAAGAACAAATTAGGGCGTTTTCTTTCGTCATGGTCTTGATAACATTCCTCCGATTAAGAGATAACTTAGGCCAAATTTATTGTCCAGGGATATGATTTAGGCTTACTAACTCAACAATGGATTTTATTCAAGTATAAAGTAAATATCCATGTACTTTATCAAAACCTCCTACAAATCTTGCAGTGTTTACTCTTCACTAATGCATACACACACCAATCAACGACAGCTACTTTCATTCTACCTCCTTTTAAGCCACCGACCATCACATTTATGTTGCGTATCACCGACGGCCATGGATGTGGACAAAGTTAGGAGTCTGCTCTACGCAACCTTCTGTTTCGCCTTGGTCTTCTTCATCGCCTGGCCGGTAGCATTTTCACTGGCTGCTATATACGTCCTGTTTGTTCCATTTGCCGCCTGTATTCCCCCCCTAGAGTTGTGTCTGGATGACATCTTAGGTGCCCTGAAATTGCCACTCATCTGGACCAAAAGAGCCATCCGCAAGGAAACACGCTGCGATTAAGCAAATGTGGTCTCGCCCTCCACAAACCCTACAATACCACTAACCTGGAGTAATTTTTTGGGAAATGTGGTACATTTGTGAATATTATTCATTGCCTACTACTCCTTCGACTTCTTGCCCTCCAACTGCATAGTGCGAACGCCATAGTTGTAACTTTCCTAAAGAAGTAACAAACATCCCAAAGTGGTACTAAATATTTGTGACGTCTAGGTTTTAGTCCCTCAATGCGGCGTCACACATATTATGTGGGATTTGTCGCCACAAATTTGAGAAGATGCAGAATGGTGAAAGACATTGTAAAAAGGCATTTCGGCTCATGGTGCCAAAATACTTCAAAAGGGAGAGATTTTTTTTATGCTGAGGGGACGGGTTTTCTTGAAATGCCCTAACAGCCAACTTCCTGAATCAACGTTCTTTCATCCATGCATTTAACCATCTACTTCGAACTTCCTTTGCCTTTCATTGGAGCCGCGCTGCAAACTTGGGTCATACATCACGTCTCTAATATTATTTTTGTCCCTTTGCATACATTTTACTACCATTGGACCCAAAAAAACTAAAATGGTCTAGCAAACAGGCATCCAGATCAGTGGGGCCAACTGAAATACTGCTCGCGTCTATATTTGTGCATACGTCAGGTCAGTCGCGGATTTTGGTGCAGTTATTGAGAAGGAGATGTCAGATTAGTCATAGACCAAACGTCCTTTTAAGGCGTGAGTCGTAACGCAAACAGTTGGTGATGCCTCGATATTTTATGCCCCTGATCAAAGGGAAGGGGTTAAAGTAATGTAACTTGCCTGACATCACAGTGCCCTATCTTCACCTAGTTGATTGGTTCCATTTTATCAAAGCATCCCAGTTTGTGAGTGAGACTGACTGACTACATGCGATTTATTATCTAAAATCGTCTTATAACCAGGCGGCCCTGCCAAAAAAAAACAGTTTCATGTGACATGATAACTCCAGATGACAGGTTAAGATATGCTTTTAGTCTCGTATGCTTCCACCTCAAATGTCTGCCAACTAAGCCTTCTATTTAGATTGGGATGGGATTGTCAGGTGCAAACGCCTAGGAAATAAGGAACAGTTGATCTTGACTCAAAGTCAAGAGAAATATCACCAGCGGCATATGGACAATGAGGTGGAAAATTAACCCACTACACGAGTGACAACGATGGCGAGCACATTCCCTTCATTAAACGACATGGGCTCCAAAAGTTGTTTTCGAACACCAAGGTTGCCTTCGGTTCTACTTCCAACACCAGAAGCTACTTCACTACCGATTCGCAACCGCCGCAGAGGTAAGAATAGCCCCGCACAGCGAGTTTTATCCCAAATTGCCATCGACTATGTGGAACAGAAACCAACCAGACTCCTTCCATTGTGCCCAAATGGATAACGAGTAGGTAAAGACCCTTTACTTTAGGCACAGAGATCGCCAACACAACGTGGTCGCAAAATTTTTCCGCGAGCTGATAAATTTCTCAAGAAATAAGTGTCAGAAGTAGGCTACGATTTCGCCACACCCATTAGGGCGATAGATTCACTAATTCTATCGCCCGCCTCTGCCTTGATAACCATGTAACGAGCAGACTGGCCAGTTGAGGACGTTTTATCAAGACCGCACAGGACTGGCGCCCGTCCCCTCCTTAGAGGCCGCCAACGGCCGCCTCTTAACGAGCTTCGTGCACGGAGGCCGCTTCTGGCTTGCGTTGTGTATTTAAACAAACATGCATGGCAAAAATAAAAGTGGGGATTTTTCCCAAAGGATGTTTGTGAAAAGATAATGCATAATGTAGAACGCTTGATTGGGTAATAAAAGACATCAGTTTGACATGGCAAAAATTTTATCCATTGCAATTAAATATTTTGCAACTTACCTTAAATTATTACTGCTGATGTTTTTGTTCCCAGGAAACACTGAAAGTTATTAATTATTAAATGACATTAAACATTGGTTTACGGATAAGGAATGGGTGCCTTATCTAACTGAGTTGATACGTGTTACGTGAGGGCCAATTTTATTATTTAACTTATACTAACGTGCAAAATACACAGGATGGGTAGGTCTTGAAAATTATCCTGTGGGATCTGGTATAAAACTGTGAAGTTTTGTCATCGTGTGGCTTTATACTTTAAAAACTTTTGATGACAAAGTGAAGTCGTATCGGTTTGGACCAACGCCACTGTTCGGCCGGATGGGCGGGTAGGTGGTGCGAGCCTCCACCCGGTGCAGGCCTGGTTTCACTTAAAAGTGCTGTCATGTGTGCCATGTTGAAGCGATCTCAAAGGTCGGGCGGCGTGGGGAGAGGATGAATGCAGCACGGTACAAATTAATTCATCATTACCAGTTCATTACAATAAATGAAGCATTCAAGGGTGGGAGGTATGGAAAACTCCAGAGGCTGTGCAAAGCATGAATGGATATCCTGTCTCTTAACAATGACGCGCAGGTGAATTCTTTCTCTAAACAAAGGAGAAATGATAATTATGCCAATGCGGAATGTAGTGAAAGCTAAACATTAAAGCGGCATAGATGGGTAAAAATATAGTTTATTACACAAAGCTGAGCGGTATTGCAGTGCTACTTTGGGGAATCAAGGAATTGACAAATTTTCTAAAACTTTTCAGTTTGATGATGTCGCGATTGCATGTGTTGGCTTGCAAAACAAGTTCCAAATTTGTAACTTGAAACCACGAGGATAAAGAGAAATTCACTACACAACTCTCCCATTTACATTTAAATTAAAGTGGTGATGAGCAGAAGGATTGCGAGTCATTCCTGGGAATCAGCCTGAAATAGAAGGCAAAAAAGAGATTTACAAGGTTTTCCAGAAAAAATAAGAAATTCGATAACTGTATGAAGCAGCTGTCAGGAAACTTCGTGCATCGGGGCACAAGCTTGTCGCAGAAGCATCGCCTCATCTTCATGTCCAGTCAGAGAGTTGACTGTACTGGGCCTTTTGCTGCTCATGAGAGGAGACTCAATGAGCGCGGAGATATGCCATGCAGGCGAAGTATCCTGTTAGAGGAGTGACACCCATCACTCGACAGGCGTCATGACCCACGGATGACAAACTTGTGGTGTACTCCAGGTAAGCGTTACCCTGCCTGTGTTTTTCAGAATGCATCGCCTGCCTGATATATTTATTGGCACTCTCAATGCTCGACATCTAAGCCTTTTCAACGACAAAGGTCCGCTGGTGTGCGAACCACGGCTTGCACAGCATGCAAGAGGGCATCTTACGAGGCTTACACCTCAGTCTCCTTGGGGAGAAACTTAAAAATCTGCAAAGGACTGGCTTTTGGAATTGGCGTCTCGTCACTTTACATCATTTTAAGCACCGGCATCTTGTAAGTGCATGGGTTCTATCTCGACTACCTGCATATAAGCTTTTGTTTTCTCCTTTAACTGAGGATAGATGCATGGTGTCAGTACCTAACTTTGGCCCTGAAAACCTTGTAGGAGAGCGAATAATACGTTTACTCCTCCAACGCACCTTAATCCTTACTGGGATTCCGCGTTACGATTGTGCATGATGTCTTCCTGAGGTCACGATCCTCGACGCAAATGCTTCTAATCTCAAGTAAAAAGTATAATCAAGTATCTCCATTATGTAGGAAAAACGTGATTAAATAGAGATAGAGGAGGCGACGCATATGCGCGTCACGAACTGATACCTCTCCTTGCAAGTAGTGCATGTAATGATGTATGAGCAGTGGCCTCGTCCACTTGTCAGTAAAATCGGAATATACAAAATGTATAAAGCAATTACTTTTCGGTAACTTTTATTCCAATCGGAAATCTATCCAGATGTAAGTTAGCAGCACTGAAGTCTCTGTCGTATCCAACAGCTTATCAAATTTGTCCGGTATTTTCATACATGGCGGTCGAGTTCCGCTGGAGAAGGGGAGAAAATACTGCCTCATGCTTTTTGTCATCCCCCTTTATTTCCCTGATGGCATATCTTCTGACAGCAAATGAGGATTACCTCGTCGTTCCGCATTTTGCAGCAGATCATCGCTTACAAAATTACTTGGATGGTTAAAAGCAATCGTTTTTGCTTCCCTTTCTTATTTTTTTGAAAGCGCGTCCTTAAAAGATTACTGTGGCATTCCTTCAGCATCCTCCTTGACATGATGCAGTCGCAAATATGGGGAGGGAAGGAAATGTTCCGCGTGCTGGCATTGAAGGCGACTACACTAATCATACGTAAACGCCACACGATTTTATAGGTGACAGCGTTTTATGTCAGTTACCGCTTTCTACATGGAGAATACAAAGTCAGTGCCAGGGTAATCGTATGTAATACAAACGGTCGCAGCGTCGAAATTATTTTCTTTAAAAATTCATTATGGTCAAAAATGCAGTTTAACGTTATCTTCGATGCATTGCCACTGCAAAATGTAGGTTTTAATTTAACTGTTAGTGATGTTTTTTAACTTTATTCTCATCAAACTGGGTGGAAACGTGGGAGTAAACGTGTTTCAAATAAAATGAAACGGTAGTGTTGTATAGCGCCTTAATGGAGCCTGCAGCAAGAGCTGAAGTTTAAGATCAGAAAATCAGAAAAGCAGTGCATAAGGCTCCACTTGGAGAGGTTGCACACCCCGCTATTGTTAACGGCTCCTAATGCGTCTTAATTTGCTCGAGCCTTTCCTTCACTTTTAGGGTAGCCACAGCACTCTTCTAGCAGTTGCATGATGCTAGTTGGAATATGTACATTGCCAGTAACTACACTCAATCCTCAACTGGAGCACACTGGTTACCTTTGGAGAGCTATGTAGCATGATTACGTGCACAAACAACACAAGTATTGGTGGTCCTGGAATGCTTTGAGAAGCATTGACCAGACTACACCAGATTGTTTAGATTTCTGCTGCCAAACCCTGGTTTCATTCCCAACAATGCTTCATTCTACCCACTTCTGTTTCTCAATTAAACTAGCAACAACACACTGTACTTACTTACTTACCAATCCCTTTTCACTGCTGGAATTGGGCGACAGATGAGGTTAAACAAGGTTTTGTCACTGCGATTGTTAACTAAGAACCCATCGCAATCTTCATTACCATTTTGATTCTTTTTTTAAATGCGTTGGTTTAAGTTTTCGTGTAAAATAAGTTAGGTTGGTTCTATTTCCTGAGGTTAGCGCATTCATTTTCTGTAGAATTGTTAAATGGTTGTTGTCAAATTACGCATGCACGTAGAAGCAGACGAATACACTTAAAGCCTTTTGCTGATGCTTCTAAACTTTGATACACTGCATGAATAGGGCTTTGGATGGAAGTGAAGAGTAAAAGGCGAAGGTTTCCCAGAGCTGACAATAAGCTGATAGTATTTTGCTGATGGTAATCTAGGATCCGTTCATGGAGTGATAAGTTCTTCCATCGCAAATAGTAATGGCTCCCATAGTTTCCTCTATTCCTTCCTTCGTCGAAAAGAGTAATCCAAGTAAATTGCAGTGCAGTCGATAAAGTCATGTGTTTCTATTAAACGAGAGTGGCCCAATGACGGGGACACCTCTTGGCGCAATTGTCGACGAAGAGGCTTTGGCTGGATAAACTTCAATACATCATGCATCTGACTAGGGGCTTGGAATGAAGTACGTGCAGTGCTCTTGAACAAAAATACGCGGAGTGATCTTGCAAGTTTGAGTGTCAAGTATGCTTTTATGTCGAGCTACCGTTTTGTTGGGCAGTTTCATCACGTCATCAGTGAACAAAGCTGTGAATATAAATAGTGATTTATCACAATACCAGGATAGTTTTTTACCTGACTTTGTGAACATCTGACACATGGGGCGGATGTCATTATCGAGCGTTGACCTACTCTTACATGGATACACCTAGTTCAATTGGACGAAGCATATAAAATACAATTTACTTTAATGTTAGGTAATAAGCGTTCATTTGCGGTCCTTTATAAATTTCGATGCCAACCTTTCCCTTGCATGCATTTATGCGCTTTGAAGATTTGACATTTTATTCTCTATAAACAAAATTATAGGCAATAAAGCAGTCACAGTAAACTCCGTACGTGTATGGTTGGGAAAAATTGCGCATAGTCACGGGACAAGGTATTAAGATTTGAATGATGCTGGCCTCGGAAGGTACTTTGTTAGGGGTGAACCGGTTTTAGTTCATGTCCGACGTCCATCAACCCCCACCAGCGATTCAAGTGGGCGAGCTGCTGTCTTAAGCCTTGTGACACCCAATTAGCCCAATTCCGTTTTGATGAAGGATGCTTCACGCCATGGAACACGTACTGAAGTAGCAAATTGTCATCTGCCTCAGCAACAAACAGAGTAGGAGGGATTGGGTCATTCCCAAGTTTCTTTCAACAGCATTTGTTAAAAGTTGCTTTGAGCTTAAACTTTTGCAAAATAAGATCCATTTTGGGCCAAGATTATAAGCAATGGGCGCACTTTATACAATAATGAAAGCCTGGAGCAGGAAAGCTGTAGAGTGGCTGTGTTGAATACAGATTTTGTCGCCAATTCAATGCACAATCAGTAAGCTGTCATAATTTTGATATGTCTACATCCTTTGAGTTGCAAAATGGAAGATCCTTTTTAATAATGCAATTCATTGAAAAAAAATGTGTTTTATATTGAGCAGGATTAAACTCTGCATGCCACTCGATTCTGCTAGAATAATCCAACTTAGCGTTATCTAAGCAAGAAAAGCAAGCTTGTCAAATACTAACTTATCAATCTCGAGGAACCTATGCGTGACAAGGAGACCTACCTCAAAGGACTGGTCTTCGAGGTGACGATAACACAATAGGAAACCCCGATAGAAATCGATCTCAGTGGTAGAAGATGAAAAATTTGGATGCAATGGGGATCACAAGCATGCAAAGAGCCACAGCTCAAAAAATAAAATCAGTTCCATCGCGAGGGTGGATGGATGTGCTTGTGGTTATGCCTATAAGGGCATAAAAGATGATCTTATGAAAAATATTCATGGTACTGTTGGGCGTGTGAAAATGCGATGAAACGGTCAAATTTGGCCAATTCACTTATGAGATGCTTTATTGCTAGGTATTTTTTAGTCGCTCTGGTTGCCACCAGCAAGTTGCATATGAAATGCCTTAAGAAGGTTAGAACCAACTCTGCTAATCCACTTCTATTGTACGTTCAGGCAGCTTATTACTGCTTTCGGTTCACACGTCGGTGACCAAGTATTGTTGGTGCTGCTCAGCAGAAATAATGAATTCCAGTGAACTAGATCCACAATTTCGGGATTACTTTGCGCATTTATTAGATCGTTGATGAACTTAACAAGGAGATGTAGGCTCGTTAGGAAAAACTTGTATCTGATAATTAACAGACAAATTGGGTTTAAACAACAGGTATTTAAAAAACTGCAGGCATTTTTATCAAAACAAGGTCATTTCTCCTCTCTTGTGGTCAGTGTATTTCAAAACGACTAAAAACATTGCGTAACCTTTGCCTTGTGATGCGACAATGACTCTCTTATGTAATTCAGCTTCAATTGCCATGGCAGCAAGTACCAACTTGTGACTGGCTGCTAGGATGGCAAATCAACTTACTGTCATGCCAATGCATGCATAACTGCCAAAATTAAAGTGCATACACTTAAACTCACATTAAAAAATCTTAACCCTCCTCAAGAGAACTCAAGTGCCAAGAAAAACTTTATAAAAATTGACGATAATAAGGCGTGCATTAAGAATGTGAGGCTTTAATCTTATAATTGTGCACGTTTTATTTTTCTTCCAGCTTTTCCTTTGTTGTCGTAAGTCTTGGAAACTCCAAATTTTTCAGCCCAAATAATGTCTCCAACACGAAACTTGCCAATGCCTGATCCTACAAACTTCATGGTATTAATCTATTCTTAAAAAATATTTGATTTTTTAATAAAGATCAACCACTCGCCCCTTTAGTGAGTAAAAATTCAAATGCATCGCTCCCGAAAGTGTCGGACACTGCAGAAAATGAAATGGAAAACGTAATGAAGTTGTACCAAGTAACTCACTCTTTTGAAATGTTTAAATGCAAAACTTACATAACGAGATCAATCTGCTGTTGAATTTTACAAGTGAAATAGGCTTCAAGCCACACCTATGTATTCCACGAAGACGAGTACACTGAGTTGTCGCATGTTCAATCGAGAAGATACTGGAGGACTTTCAACAATAACTCTTTGTCCCTTCCAGCAACTAGCACATATCCTTTGAAGTAGGTGACTCCTAGCAGGTAGCGTGCCTGTAACAACGGATATGCTCAACCAATCTTCTACCAGCATTTCGACATTGCATGATACCATTGGATGCTTGAGACCTTGATAAATCGCACTAACAACTACGATTCTGTCGTCTAAGGTATTAAATACCACCGCCTCATATCGTGCCGACAGCAAGTCTGGGAGTTGGGTGAGTCTAAAATGAGTGACAGCATTGTCGAACCTACTCACCGTTAGTAGTGTTTATTTTCTCACAGGCGGAAAGTCACCATCCACTGTCGTCTTAACCACCAAAAGTAAAAGTAGATTTATTTCTCAAAACTACAGCATAACCACTGCGTTGATTCGTTATAAATGGCCAGCAGGAAGTGAAACCATCTCGGTGGTTCACAGACAGCAGACTACCTTCCGTGTTTGCACATCCAACTGCACAAAATCTACCTCGAAAGTAAGGGATTAAAATGCCATTTAATTTGCCGCTCGTTATAGTCGCCTTCCCACTGAAAGGAATTGTAACATTGAAAGATTCTTCCGGTTGTAGCTGCGGAGACGTTAGCTTCCAAGCTCTTGAAGTCTTATTCCGACTGACGATTAGAAACACCTCTCTAGATATTTGTATAAATTCAGCATATTGTGGAGGCTCAGAACACCAAGAAGATTATAATAGCGGTATTTTTAGATGGCAGCAGGTGTCAAATGATCCATTTACTACCCACTGCACACTTCCAAGGCGTTGGGCAAAGTAAAGAATTTCGTATTACGCCTCACACCACACGCCATAGATTTTGCAACAATTTATCTGTGAATGGGCCTTTGATTTAGGTAGAGCGAAAAAGGCGAGGGCCGTCTCACAGTCGGCATTGTCGTTCGCCAGGATGGTGCAACATGATTTATTCACTTGTCAAATGTTAGACATAAAATACGGGTGGATTTCAAAAGTGCAGCAAACAAATTTTCTCCTCGTCGACAACAGCATTATCAACTCGGTCAAAGCGTCCATCAGTTGGAGGAATGTGATGCTTTAAAGTGTTCAGATCAGCTGGTCCGCTCCTCTATTGTGGCAAAGAACCGGTTTCCTCAAAATAGACATACCAGACTTTTGAGCACTTTTCATAAAAGTGCAAGTGAAGTTTATGAAATAAATAAAGGTGGAGATGAGGTTAAATTGATTTTAAAAATGATGTTTGTTTGATGTGTGATTAAGAAGGTTAGCTTTATGAAATGATTTTAAGAGGCGTTCATTCGCATTATTTAGGTGTGCTTTGCGGGTTCACTCAATTAGGATCTTCATGCAGGCGCTGTAGACAGTTCGGCAACGAACTAGTCCAGATAGGCAATGGCAACGAATAGCACAACCGTATGTACCAATAATATTCCTGCGGAAGGCAAAACAGAAGCAGTTGCCGAAGTTCGTTGCGATTTACTAATCCGTAGCACATGGTCAATCCTTATCGCGTCAAGGCTTATCACCGAGCAACATAAAATTGCATAGGGCTCAGTCAGGTCGGGTTTGTTTCCTCTCTCACCAGAGTAATGCCCTGATCTTCACTTGAGTTGATAGAGGGTAGAATAAGATGGCAGGATGTGCGTTTCACACGCACAGAAGGGCTGTGGGATGATGTTATGGCCTGTAGTCCACGCTGCCCAGCTGAAGTTCAAGAACGGAGCTCTAAGCGCCCGCATAACCAAGACGGAGAGTTAAATAAAAAACCAAGTGTTACGTTTGAAGCAAAGACAGAGCACATTAATTAACAACGCTAGACAATCTGCACAGGTTTAATCACCTATCATGCACTGCACCCACTCTCTCACTTTCCTCAAGCTCACCTGAAGGTCCCTCAATGCACACTACATTTACGTTTATTCATTTATTCCAACGCTACTCGTGTCAACCGTAAAAAACACTGCCGCGCTTTTGTATCACAATTCCTTAATGAAGTATTCAGATGACAATGTAGATTTCAATCCCAGACGCAGATTTTGCGTCTTCCGTGAACAGGGCAAGCTCATTGATCTACGAATTACTGTAATACTGTGGACATTATTTTAATGCTTTTACCTCTGGATAGATAACGAGAAATGCGTTGAGGCACATCGGCGAATCTTAGCAGCCAAGATTTCACTTCTATCGAAGGCCCTGACCACTGGACAGGGCGGAATGACCGTCTAATGGAGGCGATTTTCCAAAAAGTACGTACAAGTCACTCTCCCTTCATCAGCCTTATTTCATTATTGTTGAGGTTGTTATCAATTAAGCATACACGGGTGGACCCACAATCTCTGCAGAGAATACCACAGAACTGTATCTGCTAGCACATAACCACGGCTCTATGAGGATCGTCTCCTGGTGTGTGGAGTTTCTAGGAACGAGGTAGAGGAAGCTTTTATCAATGTCAAAAATCAACTTTTTGAAGATATTCCCTTGACTATGTGGCGGAGGTGTGTTCGGTAGCCAATGCCACGTTGAATTGTGGATTGATCGAACTATGCATTGCACTGATTGTAGAACATTTTGAAAACCTCTGCTGCCGAAAAGAGCTACTAGTGACGACAACATTCGAGTATTCAGAAGTCCTGCCGGAGCACTAACAGCAAGAAGACGTGGGTGAAGTAACGAAATTTATAGCGATTTCCAATTGGCTAGAAGCAGGCGTCGATGAATGTGACTTGGAGGAAAGAGCGAAGGTATTCACGGAGATGATTTCGAGGACTGAGTTGACGAGGCTGCTTCTACAATGCCAAACCGACTTACAGACATCCGTGAGGGGATTTCCTAAATTGATTCTTGTAGGCAAGCACAATGAATGTGTGTATGCTTTGACTGACGTGAGAGCAAGAGGTGGATTACTTTTGACTTATGAGGTCACACGAAAATACGAAAGGGATGAGAGGTTTTTTGATGAGCAGGAGGGATCTCATTAGTAATGTAAAATTCATGAATGAATGCGGAATGGGCGTGTAGATGCATGTATGCATGGATAAAGTTGAATATGGGATGTGATGATGAATTTATTGAAGAATTATAGACATAATTAAACCGATGACACTCAATTCAGTAGTCTGTCGTCCTTACTTCTGCGAGACACCCTTAACATAGCTTCCGTTAAGATTGCATAGATGGTTTTTCACAAAATCTTGGGATTTAGTTAACCAGAAATGCAATAAAACAGAAGCTTCGACCTGCCTCCAACTGTTCCTCACTGAGAAAGCATTCAAACCACTTCTACCATCACAGTGGCTAGTCCTTCCAAAAACACTATCTGTTTCGACAGGTGCTACAGTTTTATAAGATCTAATGCTCTAGAAATACCGCTTTTCTGTTTGCCTTTAATACGATACTTGGTAATGTACTCCCTGAGTAATCACAACGGAAATATCGTAAAAGGTGTCTCCCAGAGATGTTGTATAGCGTTGTCACCTAATTAAGCGGTGTATGTGGTTCTTAAGTAATTCATCAAATCATGCACTTTGTACACAACCAGTTACCTTATAAGTGTACATCCATCCACCCATCCCGCATTCACTCATCCATTCACTTTAATTCTTTATTTATCCATGCACCCAGCCTTCCATTAAGGGATTCATTTATCCATCAATTCGATCGATTCCGCTTGTTGTAAAGCCTTTCGTCTTTTACTCATATTCATGTGTCTTTATAAATTAAACAGTCACCTACCATAAATAGCTCACCTTTCACATCCACATCCTTCAAGCTATTCACCGTGTCACTGCGCTTTTCTGCGAGAAGCAGCTCTGAATATCCCTGAACAAATTTTTGAAATTCAGTTTGATATTGTGGATATTGTGAATACCTATGTGAATACCTTTGCCCTTACCTCCAAATCGCCCCCTTCGAAGCCGCCTTCCAGCCCTTTGGAAATCGCTCTAAAATTTGTTTCCTTACTTACAACTTTCAGTTGTCTGTTTTTTGAGAGGATCTCGAAGTAATCTGTTGTTGTTTTATAAGCGTTTCTAGTCGCGAACACAGGTTTTCAAAATGCTCTGCCATCAGTGGAATGCGTAGGTCCATCAATTCACAATTCAAAGCTGCATTGACTACCGGAAAAATCTCTGCCACATTGTTTAGAGAAATTTTTTAAACAGTCAGCTTTGCTTTTTAGGAATGTAGCTTATACCTTGTTCAAAAAAATCTACACCAGGAGACTATCCCTCTAAAGCCGGGATTATGTGCTAGCAAATACCGTCCTGTAGCATTTCCTGTAGAGATTGTAAGTCTACCAGTGTTTGCATAATTGATGAAAGCCTCAACAATTCTGAAGCAAAGTTAGTAAAAAAGGGAGTCATTTGTACGTACCCTTTGGGAAACCTCTTTCACTGGATTGCCATTTCATTTCGTTCAGAGGTCAGCGTCTTCTGTAAAAGTCGATGCGTCATCACACATTCCCATCCTTTGTCTAGAAGTTAGAGCTCATGCCCATCGACCCACAGTGATTCGTGGATCGATGTGCTTGCCCCGTTGACGGAAGAGGCAAAAGTTGCATCTGCGAAAGAAGTTGGCATTCTCATCTGAATATGTCACTGTCTCTACCAATTGCGCGACAAGGTGCTCTTCACGTTTAACTCAAGATGCGTGGAATGCGTGAGTGAGCAAATGTGTGCCGTGCCTTTATAGGCCTTTGGATGTCCTTGAAGTATCACAAAGCAAATCAATGTAATTAATATTTTCGTGAGAGAGTATTGCAGCGTTAGAATTCAGGAAACACGTGTTAAGTATTTGCAGCAGTATTTTCACAAAAACTAATTTGTAAGAAAGTTTTCAAGAAATGTGGATGCATTAGTCAACTAAGAACTTGCGATGAAGTTCTGGAACGCGTATTTCATGGTACTTCTTCGAAGAAATAAAAATGCTTTCGTCTTATTAGACTTCACGGGGTCAACGAATCGTTCATAGAATAAAATGGGGATAATAGGGAAAGTAGATAATCGCATGTAATTCACCTGAAAGGAAGACACAAAAGACATAACGCTCGGGTGGAATAAACATATTAGGCAAGCAGAATGGGTTGCGGCCAGCTCCTTCGGCAAAGACAATGTGGTCAAACACGTTCTAATAACAGAAATTGTGAGCTAAAAGTCTGGTAGCTTTCTGTTCTTCCTATCAATGAACAGCTGAATCGTGGCAGTAGTTCCTATTGTTCCGACTCCGTGCACGGGATTGTCTCGATCTTTGTAATGGTTAAGAATAGGATTTGGGAAGAGCACTTACGGTGTACAGTCCTCCCTGACATTGAGAGCAAATTTGGAGGTTCGATTTGGTGCGAAGTACAAGTCGCTCCCTAAAGGATGTGTCTCACCGCCTTGGAAGGTGAGGGCTTCCTTTGTGCGGCGTACTGTGGGTGCCTAGTAGAAGGCACCACTAGGCACTCAGTATCAGCTTGTGCCTAGTTGAGTGCAAATTGAGGATGATGAACTGGAGCGCGGGTGAGTCCACCATGCACCACTGGACAGTAGGTTAAAGTGAAACTAATTGTCGAATCGATGGAAATCTTACAGTGGCATCGTGTAGCAGTGAACAGCCGACACAAGTGCTATTCAAAGCAAGTCAGTAGTTGCCCCCACATCATTTAACTCTTAGAGCAGTAAGTATCCCTTTAAATTGTGTGGAGGAAATGCGGTCACTGGCGTTCAAGTGGGTTGAAGGCCTTGCGCATAGATTACAGTAGATTATAATAGAGATATGCGATTCTGTGAGTTGGCAGGAGTGTGTACCAGTTATCCCTTTCGTAAGCAGGGAGAATCTGGCCCATTCTTGCAACTCCCTTCTATCATTAATTTCAAACATCAAATGCATATACCTTTTATCACACTGCCATGTAATTGTTAGTCCCCAATCTACTCATCCATTACATTTTTATGCATTTAGCTCTACCTTCTAAATGCTCTCATCTACTCCAGATAAACCAATGGATAACACTTAATTGCGAATGATTATGGTCAAACCTTCATCTATTCTACAAGTAGTGCAAGTTGAATTCTTCTCGCTGGTAAAAGGAACCAATCAGTCACTTCTCAGTTGGGTGAGTTCTAGCACAAAAGTCACCTTTTAAGAGTCTGAGCATTATGAACTTGCACAAAAATGACCTGAGTGTATGCGAACTTGGAGGGCTTAGGGCAGCATTGCCGGATTGATTACAATGGCCCAACTAGTGCATTCGTGCATTAGACGAGTGGGAAAAATAGTGTCAGTCTGAACCAATAGGCAAGCAATGAGAATGAAGAATCACTGTTGTCTTTTGCCTCAAGTAAATAAAGCACCGGGGCTAATGAAGATCATAAATAAATTATTTTACTGGCTGGGTTGATTGGAAAAGTGCTTTTCTCTGGCTTTGCAAAGAAACGTAGAAATTGATGGTTAAATTTTGAGGTGAGTTAATGATAGGAAGCTGGTTAGATCATGGCTGAGAGAAGTAATTGCTCATAGAGATACCTCTAAGCCTATATCACGGGTCCATCGAAAAAACACTTTTATGCAAACATTGCAAATATCTCTGCAAAGAGCGAAGCCGGATGATTTACGACCATGGGTTAGTGCTGTTTCAAGGTTAGTTCCCAACGCCCTTTAAGGTTGCCATGGCTAATCTCAGCCACTGCATATGCCCTCCTTCCATCACGTCAAGGGTTGTCACTAAAAGATAAGGATCACCTAGGCTTGGAATCTTTTTCCATTGCCACCGCTACAGTTTGCGAGTCTTCGCTGAAGCCGAAGGTGGGTATGATCCGAGGGCAGAATATGCACTGCCCAGGTGCAGAAGCTCTGGATGCCGTCAGCAAGTCCTGCAGTCATTGCTGCCTGGATAAAGCACAAAAGCGCAGACTTCAGCGCAAGCGAAACCACGACGAAGAGTTGGAAGGCAAATTCAACCATTACGCTTAAGCACAATCAAGGCACACAATTGAATATCAGTTAGTGCAGGTCTGATCACCACTTTTTCATTGCACCCAATCTCTCGGTTTCTCCAAGGTTATTTGAGGCCCCTTAATGCACGCTACGTTTATGTTCCTTCACTCATTCACACGCATCTCGTGCTAATCATAAAACAACATTTTGCCACTCTTTTACAAAACAATTTACTGGCAACAAATGGAAATGGTGACGCATTTGGATGAGAACGCAGACTTCATTCCTATTCGCAAATTTCGCGTCCTCCGTGGACAAGGGAAACTCATTGATCTGAGAATTACTGTGAGGTGACGGCAATGGGTGTTATGCTCCAACTTTTAGACAAAGGATGGGAAATGTGTCGAGGCACATCGACTGGTTCTAGTAGCCAAGTTTCCATTTATGCTGAGGATATTAACCTCTAAGGAGGATGAAATGGCAACCCGATGAAAACAATTCCCTACATAGTACGTACAAATCACTTCCTTACTTAAGATTTTTTTCAGTATTGTCGAGGTTGTCATCAACTACGCATACACAGGTAGACTTATAATCTCTGCAGGGAATGCTATACGACTTTGTCAGCTAGCATATATTCTTGGCTCCGAGGAGATCGTCTCTTGGTGTGTAAATTATCTAAGAACGAGGTAGAGAAAGCTTTTCTCAGCGTTGAAAGCCGGCTGAATAAAGAATTTCTCTAGACAACGTGACAGAGGTGTGGTCGATAGCCAATGTCACTTCGGATAGAGGATTGATGAAACTATGTATTATACTGCTGGCAGAACATTTTGAAGATGTGTGTCTGCAAGGGGAGGTACTGGTGCTGACAACAGCAGAGTACTTCGAGATGATACTGGAGAGCAAACAACTGAAAGGCGTGAGTGAGGAAACAAAGTTTCGAGCAATTTCAAAGTGGCGCGAAGCAGGTTTCCATGAGTGCGATTTGGAGGAAAGGGAAAAAGTATTTACGAAGATGATATCAAAAATTAATTTGAGCGGGCAAGCTTCACAATTTCAAACCGACTTTTGGACATTTGTGAAGGAATGCTCCGAAATGTTCCGTGCAGGTAAGGGCAGTGAATGCGTGAATAGTTTAAAGGACGTGAGAGTCCTGGATAAGCAATTGTGGTCGACGGCTATTTAATTAGTAAAGACACACGAAAATGTGCAAGAGGCGAATGACGTTCGAACAAATCGTATGATCAAATTGATTGATGAAGGAATACATTAGTTGGAAGAAACTATAAATGGATGGATGTAGAATTGAATGGGTGCGAGATTGATGGATGAGTGCAGAATGGGTAGATGGATGCATAGAGGCATAGGTACGAGTAGAAAAAGGGATGAATTTGTTCTGAGATCATAGATACGATACTCTATTTACATTTTCTGTTATGATCGTTCAGCAGCCAATGCACCAAGTCGTGCGATGAAGTCAAACAAGGACGTGGTCAAGCAGACGATTTGGCCTGTCTCCAAATGTCCGCCACTGAGGAAGTACGTGAATCACTTTCCATATCAGCACGACTGCACCTCGAAAAAGTCGACTGGCTGATTCAATAAGTGCTCATATCTTTTAAAGACCCGACATCACAGAATTGCCTTTTCCATAACTTCCATGGCATTCTGCACTTTCACAATTTGGTAAATCTTTAAAAATATTTAGAGAGGTGCTTCTGCCCATCGGTCGGAATAGAGCTTCCAAAGCTTTGACGCTGACATCTCTGCCGCAGTTACAACCGGACGAATTGTTCAATGTTACAGTTCCTTTCCGTGGAGAAGTGACTGCATTTGACGGTGAATTATATTTATGTTCTTATTCTCCCACTCTTAAGGTAGACTGTGTGTCATTGCATGCGTGGGCACTGAAAGTAGTCTAACGTCACTGTTCTACAGAGATGGTTTCATCTCCTGTAAGCCTTTTGTAACGGGAAAACGCAACGATGATGCTGTCGTGTAGCGGGAGGGATCGGTCTTCATTTTTGATGGCTGCAATAGTGGATATTTTGTTTCTACTTGCGAAAGTTTCGACACCGCCAATGGCGTGTGGGTTTGATGTAGCTAAGTCAGGCTTTCTAGTCTCACCAAACTTCCTGATTTGTATGTACGATGTGGTACATCGGCGTTGGATATCTCAGGAGTCGGAATCGTAGTTGTTGGTGGAAGGTTTCGAGACTGTCCACAAACGATGACATCAAGATATGCTGAAATGTTGGTGGAAGATTCAAATGCTGCAAGTGGTTGGCGATGGATCAAGCTCAACCAGATGTTACAGGAGCGCTATCGTCCAGGAGTTGCGTGCTTTAAAGGATGGGTGGTGGTTGTTGGAGGGGATAAAGGGGTTAAGTGTTGAATGCCTTCCACTGACATCGACCGATCAGGCGAACGGTCAGTGGACTCTTCTTCATGGATTTAATACGGATCATTTTAAAGTGTTAGGTGCTAAAAAGGTTCAAGTGTCACCCAGTATACAGAGCGATCTCTTTGGTTTCTGACGGCTCCCTGGCACACTTTGCGCCTTCCAAAGTCCCATCGCTTGTCACATTCAATGGCAGGTTGATAGTTTTGTGTAAGTTTCTCGTTCAAACCCCCTAGAAGTGTGAGTTACTCGGGAAACGTGCTTTAATTTTTAAATTCAATTTCTGTAGTACCCAACGCTAACGGAGGCGACGCATATGAATTCTTACTTACTAAAGAGGTAAATTATTGGTTCCTATTTAATAATTAAGGATTTAAAATGGTTACTAATGTTGTACACTTTGTAGGACAAATCATTGGCAAATTTGGAATAGAAGCCACTATTTCGGCTGGACATTTTAGAGACCCCAAGGCTTTTCTTAACAAGAGAAATGCTGGAAGACAGTTAAAACAGTTGCGATTTTAAGAATATATTTCCATCTTTCGAATACATGGCTTTGATTTGCCAAAATCTGCGGAGTGGTAATTTTTGTGTTAGAAATTTTGAAGTGTGGCAAGGGAAAATATACTGCACTTCACTCCCGCCAATCCTTTATGTATTTTTATAATGCTACACTAACGCAACATCGTGGAAATGAATCTTAAGTCAACTGTCAAGACAAGTTGATGTATAAGCTCTTCGAATTGATCCTCACTAGTTGAGAAATGGAAGCTGCATCACATGGACCTAATGCACAATGATTGGCGAATTCTTATGCGATTATTAAGGCACTTGAAGGAAGAAGAATCGCTGTTGCATTGTGAGGTGAATGTCAAATGTCGCTTCGAACATTCAAGCGTCACTGACCAAAACGAAGCGAGGAATTCGCGTGCCTGAGGCACAAATATGGGGCATGAGCTCACCTCACCTGAAATGTCTTCTGTCATCAATGAGGGTGGGTTTACTTCCACTTGCCTGTCAGTCGGTGGATGGATTGATTTGCTGTACTGCACATGGCTATACTTGCAAATTTAATCAAACAGCAAATAAGGGTGTAAAGACATTCATTAAAGTGTGGATGTGATTCACTGAAGTTCACCATTCCTCCGTGACAGCGGCAGCAAAAACCAGCCGTCGGTGTGTATTGAAGACAATTGTAAGCCTCTGACCATACAACAAAAGCAGGTTTTCAAGATTGATTCTAAATTAGCATGAATCTCTCCTTTGCATAATTTATGTGTAATTTATTAGTGTTCACTTAATTAGTAGCCACAGTAACTGGGAAAGTGAGCATTTTCACCTTCCTTTTCCGCCTAACTCGATCACTCTTGTCCACAGAAGATGAGGCACTGCTACAAATGTGGCGTCCAAAGGCGAATTGGAATGTAACAACTGACCTTGGTTGAGGAAGACCCAAATTCTATTGCTTTTGACCCAATTAACTCGTTTCTGATGCATGAAACATTTATTATTGACTGATCAGTGGCATTTCACGCATTTGTGACGTCGAGCCACTGTGTCGCATGTATATCGTGCTGGTACAGGGTTGCGTTAGCATTGGGCTTTGCAGTTAAGTTCGCCATCACTACCGAGGGAGAAGTGCTGAATTCACTCTCTTTCTCCTCATGGTTTAGCAAGCAAATTTTTAAACAAAAGACGTACTCAGAGGATTTATTGTTTGTAAATCTTTAAGTCCCTTGACTTAACATTATGCCGCATCAGTTTCCCATGATGATAGTGAATGATCCACTTGGGGGATGGTCGAGCTATAATGTTTGCTATAATGAGTTAAATTTAATGATAAAAATGCTAAAAGCAACTTTTTCCCAATCTATCGAATCTGCTCACACCAAAAGCAATTCGTTAGTGTTAATTTTAGTGTTCAATTACTTGATTTCAGATGCATTTTTAAAAACACATTCACAGTCCTACTGCACATCGCTTATAACCTTGGCGTAAAGTAGATTTTACTTCTAACAAGAGTGTAAGCGCAAAGCGACTTTTAACAATTACTCGTGAAAGAAACTTGGGAATGATCTATCCAGCACTGCTGTGTATTTGTCAGTGATAAGTCTCCATTTGAAGTGCGTATTATGTGCTGTGAAGAGTCAGTGGTTTGCATCAACAGAATACCATCACGCCAACTGGGTGTGAAGGGTTGTAGGGGTGCCAGGTGACTCACCTAAGCAATGGCAAGGAGTCGATGTTTTGTAGGACATGTCCTGAAAGCGAATATGATAAAAGGATTAAAAAATGGATAAGTTTTTTGTCTCTAATAGAGTAGAGTGTATGGACCAAGACTGTTCATGCGCTTACCTTTTGCCTCATAATCATGTGCAGTTTTCCTCAACGATGCATACTCAAAGATCAACATAGATATCGTGAGTTGGTGGGACAGTGGGTGGAATGGATAAGAGGCAAGGCAATCGGGGCAAACAGTTTAGCGACAATCATTTGTGTGTTTGCGCGTGCTTGATTGTTATACTTTGGCTTTTTAACCCTTTGTCGTAGTTGCACGGACAATTAAGGCTCTAGTTTTGTGCCGCTGTTGGGCAGCATGGACTCCAAGTCATACCTAGCAGCCTCCGGACATTCAATACGAGGACAACAAATACTCCGCGCCCGTAATATATCCTCTTTCGACCTCAGCGAAGACTCGTAAATTGCGGTCGTGACAGCAGAACACAAACTTTATCCTAAGAAGGACCTACCCTGATTTTTGCCGCGTGGAATCAAGGCATGCTTTGCAGTTAAGAGAATCCATACCCATGAACATGAATTTTGGCAACCAGACATTCATTGTGCTCTGTAGGAACGCTACTAACTACTAAGGTGACTACCTATGACCATGAACCATCCGAGACAGCACGCTATGGAGCTATCCACAGTACCTGTACGAAGTTGCTCATCAAATAAACCTATGACTCGTGCTTAATTTATCTACATGGATGGTCAATGATGCGATTTTTTTGTCTTTTCCCCCTTCACTCATCTCAATGGTTCGTCATTTGGGTGTGTGTGTAGCACTTGAGACTAATTTGCGTGTCCGTCCAATTTTTTTACACTAACTAAGTCCGTTTTGCCAAACCCAAGAAACAGATCTGTTGAGTTTGACTCGATCTCCACAAAAACATTTTAAAATAATGGACAGTTCATTCATTTCCCATGTTAATTTTTAATGGTTCTCTTGCGCTGCACAGTAGAAATCAGGAATTTATTTCGCTCATGAACTGCGCACTAGCCTAATGTGTAGTTGCTCTAGTTAAGTTGGCGCTTTCCAACTGTCAATGCTTCTCTAAGCACTTTAGGTTCACCAACACTCGTGTCGCATGTGCACAAACTCACAATACAAAGGTCCTCAAAGGCGACTTGTGTGTGCTTACTGGTAATGCATACATTTAATTAATGCCAGCTAGCTGTCAGAGGAGTGTTGTGGCTGGCAACCAAGCGAAAGAAAGACGCCAGCCAAGTGTCGGCGCATTTGAAGACAGTAATCAACGTAGAGGTGTGCAACTTCTTCAGGTGGCGCCTTGTGTAATGGTGGCATTTATCAATGGAAAAAGGTCTGATTTTCTGTGTGTAGGCCCTCTCCCTTGGCACAAGCTTTATTAAGGTGTCATACATCGTAGTTATTTCATCTGAAATGATGCACTTCTACTTCGTGTTTCAAAGTAAACAGATGGTGCTACTATTGTCTCGACTGGTGAATGATTTGGTTGCATCAATGGGCTTCCGTTATTTTTAAGATCAAATTGAGCCAAAAAATGCAAGGTGACTGTGTGAGGCCACCACACCCACCATTTGTCCCACTCTTACATGTCAACGGATGTGTGAGGTGTGGTCAGTCATTGACACATTTACAACGATGTCCAGAGGTCCTTGTGGTTTTATTCTATCCCTCCCTTTTATGCAATTCCTAAGCTCATGGAATCGTAGAACAGAACAAGCTTACTATAATCTCATAAGGCAGACATGTTATAAAAGTGGAAACATGAATTACAAATGTCGATTGAGGAATGGGAAAACTTGCGAGGATCCTTCCTCATCAGCCAAATGCAACAATGTTTGGATTATTTTCAACTCTTTGCTTCTGTGCTGTTGGCACTTATTCAGTCTTTTAGGCATGTCAGTGACCTTACGCGAACATTCTCCACGTCCCCAATGCATATTACATCCCATTATCATGACAGCGAAAAGCCAACTAAATCGTGAAGGTTGAGAAAATAGGCAATGATCCTTAACAGGAGGTTTGAGAAGTACTTCTACAATCAAAAAATACTTCCTTGATTCGTAGAATTGTTAGTAAAAGTAAAGCGATCGAGGGGACCCATGTTGACGCTGATGGATTTATTGTTCCGTCTCTTATCATTCCTTCGACCAGATGCTTTCCTCTCCCCTCCAACAAAGGAGATGGCTCGGATCCGCGTGCCTCTTGGGTTTTAGGATGCTTGTTTCTTACAATATCAGTTGCAATTTGAGAGGATGCTTTATTATGATCAACACTATAACATGTCTCGAAGGAAGACTTGGAACTGCCATTGATGAGTGACCTCTTTTGAGTGGATTTAATCAATCCATACAAAATGTGACCTCATTGGACCACTAGCCATTAGCTACAACCCACAACATTACCAAAATTGGAAACGCAACCTCTTGGAGCTATTTAGCCGCATCTTTCGAATTTTGAGCAACTTTCCCACGAGATAATACGGAACTGCTAAAGCAATGAATTCAAACCTCAGCTTCGTTGCACGTGTAGCAGTCAGTGCGTGCTCCCACTCCTCCACAACAAGTTGCAGTCATTTAGCTTACCTTTAAAAAAATTCCACATTCGAACATTGCCAACTATATTTTAAAGTAAAGAGCAGCAATGGATAAACTTCTCCATGCTTTTTTAAGGAGAAGATCATCCGAGTGCTGGCATTGGAATGTATTAGCTTCGCATCAGGGTGAGATACACCAACAGCTCTACAGTTGATAAATGTCCGTCATGAAGCTTCTAATGGGGTGCTCTTGATAGTTTCGAAATTGTACGGCTGACGTGCAGTCTAATTTCATTCCACTCCTCCCCTCGGCTATCCCTGCCATTCAACGATTCTACTGGTAGTCTTATAAAATGTCATTCCTGCTGCCTGTCACTT
Source organism: Taenia solium (assembly GCA_001870725.1). Classification (NCBI taxonomy): domain Eukaryota; kingdom Metazoa; phylum Platyhelminthes; class Cestoda; order Cyclophyllidea; family Taeniidae; genus Taenia; species Taenia solium. The sequence continues at coordinate 307,779 of MIEF01007052.1, read as the reverse complement.
AAGTGGCAATGTGTTAATCCTTCGTGATCGCATGCTACACATTTAGCCTTGCTTCCCCAACAATGGAGATAACTCTTGTTTAGGCTGATGGACTTATTTCCCAAAAAGGGGAGCGATTTGCATGTAAAAAAATATTGGAAGATTTTCCATTCGCTTCAATTTGCTATTGTTTGCCAAAACGACAGCTCTACTTTGAAGCAAGCTGAGTACACTTTACGCTGAACACATTCGTTCATGAATGCTACCGAATTTGCAGATGGCCCCTTCCCCCACTGCTACTGATTACTTGGTAGTAGTGATATGGCCGCCATAATTCGACGCTTGCTGGGCTGTAATAACCACAGAAGAAAATTATCCCTTTTTGCGAATCGCACAAGGAGATGCACCATTATAAATTGACGCCTTATGCTGCACATGGTAAATTCGCTGAGTACATAGCTTGCTGCAGATGTTCAAATGCTGCTTGCTCAAATAATTTCGCTTTTCTAAGTAGACGAAACTCTGACAACATGGAAACGATTACTGTCCTCACCTAATAACAAAGAAGAAAAAAATGCCAACAGATTTGATCACATTAACTGTAGCAGGCAGAATACCTTGATACTAACTTTATTTCATGCCCGTACCGTGCCATGCAAATATGCTCTTTTTATCAACTGTGACCAAAATCCCACCGAGAGGACGCTTTGCTCACAAAAATAAAACCAAACTGATTTGCAAATCTTCATTGGCGCCCCAGTTCATCATCCTCAATTCGTACTCAGCCAGACACGAGCTAATGGTGAATGCCCTGTAGTGCCTTCTGCTAAGCACCCACAGTACACAGCACAAAGGAAGCCTTCGCCTTCCGAGGCGGTAGCCACCTCCTTTGAGGAACGGCAAGCACTTTGCACCAAATCGAACCTCCAGATTTGCTCACAATGTCAGGGAGGACTGTACACCTTAAGTGCTCTTCCCAAATCCTAGTCTTGACCACTACGAAGATCGAGACGATCCCGTACACGGAACTTGAATTGCCGTTAGCAAATCCGGCGAAGGCAAAGTGGTCAGACATGTACCCTTAACCAAAATTGAGTGTTCAACAAACAGCATGCCTGTCATACGAGATGTACTGAAATGTATGATAGATTAAATTGTAAAAGCATCTGTTGTCCCATATTACGTTTCACAAAAGTATTTGAAAGTTCTGCAGAAGTCAGCCCGACTCCCCTAACCTACTTTACCCCTCTAGCGATGGACGAGAAGGGAAATGTTACTGTATTTTCTTTATTTCTAAATGCAGTGCACAGCGAAACATTTCTGTGGATTTCCACTGAGGCGTAATCTCCATCGGCTAGATGCCTTCCTCTCCTCCGCTACCTTCTGGGCTAAAGGCGGTGCCTGGTCTTCTGCCACATGTGTTCAGTGGTTTTCAGTAGGTGGAAACTGATGTTATGCCTTCACAACTCGTTTAGCAGGTGGTGGGCCATTACGACTTTTCTCTCCCACACATCACATCACACATGTATGCATAGAGAAAGAGTCCCATTTTAAGCATAAAGCTGTCCACGTCTTGCAAGCGCAAAGCGGATTGTGGGCGTTTCATCTAAAGAAAACGGAAGCCATGCATCGTCATGTGCCACTGCCTCTTTTAACGCATAACACAACACAAAGGCTGCTTTTAATCACGCCACATCGTAACAAGTCATAAAGTGCTTTGGCCACATGTCTGTGCTTCGGATGAAGCGCGCAGAAGACTTAGGGCACTCTTCGTCCTCGAGGTTTGCGTCTATTTATCAAAAATTACCAGGTGGAATTGGATTTTTTCTTCTTCTCTTTCCACCACTTATCATTTCTCTCCACCTATATCCACTTTAAGTGAAATAAATTGACAAATGCCTTTATCTTCCAACTTTGGCCAAAAAAGACGCACGAATTGGAACTGGTTGTAAGAATGGCGGATCTTTTGGAGCCCAATTCTTTGCTGTGATTCTTAAGCATTGATTGGTGGTTCCAAACCCTCACAAGAGGAAGGAGTTCAATAAAACTGACGATCTAAGGCCTAAAGCACAGCCTCCGAAGATAATGGGCATTAGTTTTCCTTGCTGGCCTATCCTTCTCTAGTGTGTCGGCCATTCACTCTGGACCAAATTGATTTAGCCATGATGTGGAACAGAGTCACAACCATGTGATAGTAGATTAAGAGGGAACTACTTGGTCGCCACAAGGACGTATCACTAATTGTGTTTAAAAAATCTTTTTCTAGGATATTTAATGCGGATTTACCCTAAGCCGAATCATTTGCTGTTAGGAATGCCACAACGATCACACATGTATTTTCAAGTTTATGGAAAAGGAAGAGGATGGAAATAGGAAGAATAAAATCATATTGTTGACCTACAAACTACACTTGGGGTGTTGTTACAAGGTGAATGGAGGAGGATGTATATCCCGTTATTTGCACCAGCCTTCCATACGGATGGCCTCTTTGGCCCAGAAGAGTGGCAATTTCAGGGCGCCTAGAACGTCATCCAGGCACGACTCAAGGGGAGGAACGCAGGCGGCGAATGGAACGAAGAATACGTAGATGGCTGCCAATGTTAAGGATACAGGCCAGGCAATGAAGATGATTAAGGCGAAACAGAAGAGCGCGTATACTATGCTCCAGACTTTATATCCATCCATGAGCATTGATGGTGTGCAGTTTGAATGTGACGGTGAGCGACTTTAAAGGTGGTAGGATTCGAAGGGGTCAATGCTGATTGGTGGAGAGAGGACCACTTCTGACTTACCTATTGGTCAAGAGGCATCAGACGGCGTGCATGTGGATGCGTGTTGAAAGTACATAAGCAGGTGATAGACACTGAAAGTCTGGCTTGATGTTTTCCATTGTGTACATAGATATTCACTTGGCATTCGAGATGACCCCTTGGATGGGTTAGTAGGCCCCTGCCTGGTCCTAAGGAAGGAGCGATCATGACCCCTGCGTGCGTGCCAAGCACGCCAAGTTGTTTATAAGATGTGGTTTGGCATGATAATTGGTGGAAATGACCAAGCGGAAAATATGACTAAAATTACGATTTAACCATTCTTAAAAACCAATCCACTACTTTTGATACTTAACTAACGGTTCTTAGTATTCAATGTGGTCCCATCTAAGGTAGTTTCATGATGACACTAACCACGCAAACAGGCGATATTTCATCAAATTTTTTTATTAATTGGTAAGAATTGACCCAAAAACAGCCTTACTTTTAGCTTTTAAATATGTGCCTTTTGTTTGGAACAAAGGTCTATCAAATGGTGATGAGCTCTAGTTGCAATAATTGTGGTGTTTATATGCGCTTTGTAGGTGAGAGACGGGAACACAAGATCGACTATATTAACCACCTTTTTTCTTAAATAAAGAGATGGCCAAAAGAACTCGTCCTTCTCATACTAAGGTGGAAAGGCAGGAAGAGGAGGAACGGGAGAATCCCGCTACACTAGTCACCTCCTCCATAGTTGTTTACAAATCAAACGCAATCGACAGGGCGGATCGAAGACGATGGGATTCACAGGAGAATTTGCTCACCATTGGTATGGATTTGTATTAGAGGGTTATGCACCCCAAAAAGATTGACTTAGTAAACGAATGCAAAGTCGCCCAAAAGGGGAGGGTAGTGGCATTCAAAATTGCTTTAATATTATATTTGAATGTGTGGTTATTCATGGAAAGACGCGTGAACATGAATGTTTGGTTAAACCAACTTGTTTAAAAATAGATATATCAAATGCATTGCGATTATATTGTAGTAGCTCAAAAAGCGTCGTATACAATGCAGTGATTTTTACGCCAATAATAACCAAAATTATGTTATAAAATTGCGTTAGGGAGTTACTTCTTTTTGAATTAATGTTTTTGTTGTGAAGTGAGTAATAACAATGCCGTTGCCTTTGACGACGTTCTGACGGCCTTTACAAATAGTGTTTTGTGTGGATGGTGTAGAGGGATTGAAGTGGTCAGAACGCTTGTGAAAAGCTTTAATGGGGAGGCATATTCGCCTTCCGTTCGCACAACCGTGTAGGCTTCCCATTGTCGAACAATCACATTAAATGAACGTGTGGACTTAACTAGTCTATTAAATAAAAGCTGTTGTCAAGCTCACCTGTAAAGGCTTCAGATCCGACTAGTTATGCGTGAATGGAGTAGCGTAGTGTGTGCTGGTGGAAGTACTTGAATCTGAAGGCTGTTTGAGTTCTTTTTTATCAAAGGTTTGACGATGCGGCTTTTTCACATGGTATAACAGATATGAAAACGAAGTCCAAGACGCATGATGAGTTGATGCCATGCGCCTTTTATTTGCCTGTTTGCTGACTTAAAGGAATAAATTATAAGATTGAAGTTCACTGTTTCCGAAACCTTTCATTTTGATAATCGAACCCGTAAGGGCAACAAGTTTTTCTTTTTGAGGTAGTGTGACATAAAGGTAGCTATTTGTAGTCCTGTTCGAGTTTCACAAGAGTAGAGTGAGAGCATAAACACAGGTTGCTGTTGGCGTCGGTATGTTGCAGAGGGCATAAATCTGCTCCGTACCGGCAAAGCGAGTCTCGGGAGAAAATGAAGGACAAGCACATTGACGGTCGACAAAGTTTCAGTGTCTCTACAAAGTGTCGTAATTATTCTTAAAACAGTTTGGAACTAGTTTTTGTATCGTCAAAAGGTGTAGAGAGTGAACGGAGTAAAATTTATTTTAATTGCTGACGGGCGCTTCTGACAGTGAGGGTAAGAATATAGTGCTTGTGTCAAGATTTTCTTTTTGATAACATTATTGATACGTGGCTTACGTTTCTATCCGGCTGAGTGGTACCCGAAATCAAAAATGGAGGTGCAAATTTTTCACTTTTTCCTAATAGGGGATATTTTGTTTTGGAGGGGATACTTGCACCATGGAGTCAGTCGAAGTAGATGGATGTGTCTCGAGTTTGCCTGTCGGAAGATTCAAGTTAGACTTACCTCCAAATCGTGCAGACACCTCGTCTTATCTAACATGTGGTGTATTAGGAGGGTGTGCCACTTAAAAATGGTTTGAAATGGTGATTCTACTTTTCAACCTACTAAAAAATGGGTGATTTACTTCTTCAGACTGGCAAGTAATCCCTCATTGGTGCACTGCCCACCGAAACTGTCATTGGTCGATTTCCACCAGTTTTTGGTCCCAATAAATTGGGACAATCAATTTTCCTGTTGAGAGAAGGATGAAAGTAGACATCCGGTTACTTCAAAGCAGACCCATGAGCCTTGTGGCCGAACTAGCCTCACACCGCACAATGATGCAAGTCATTGGGTACATCAATCAGGCAAGAATGAGCTTGCATTCATCACTGCTCACATTTCTGATGAGGCGCGTGAAGAACGTGAGGTATATTATGATTTTTCTCGAGTCTTATACCTGTCTTTTTCATGAGTAGCTGATGAAGGCGCTCATTCGCCTTATGGCTTAGTTTACACCAATTTCTCTTCACATCTCCCAAGCTTCTCGCATTTTAACTCCCCGCTTGGTGCTGCTTTCAGCTGACTGTTTAGACATGGCTTACATCCCCACAAATCGGTACTGATCGCAAGAATGCCAGACCTTATAAAATATGGCGCACCTATTTTGTGTCGTGAACCCTAGACATCGGTTTTGTACTGCAAAACCTCTTATAAGGATAGCAGGGAAAAACTCAAAGAAATGTACCTTATGGTGAGGTTGGAATGGCTCTGCCCCTTCAAGTAGATGGAAATAAGTCGCCACTGACATCTTGCAAGTGCCCGCTGGAAGGCGTTGTAGTCGTCCATATTAAACACAGCGCAAACTTTTTGAACTGTTTGAGAGGTGTTGCGTGTAGAAACACAAATTGAATGACTATTCTCACCCGTCTTTTCGCTTGTAGCAAATAAAATATTACACAGATTATGTCAAGAGCGATCATACTAAAATGTGTCGATGGTCCCTAGATTTTACTGGAAAAAGGAGAAGCAATCAATTTTGCGCTATGCCACCATGGCGATGCATTTCACCGTTCTAGAAATAAGAGATGTAGAAGTTACCTTGGTTTGTCTCTTTAAGAATGAGTATTCATTTTGGAAGCGAGTTCTTTTGACATGAGAAGTAGGGGATTTTTCCAAAGCGTGATTGTACTCAGATGCAAACTTTAAAAATATCTGCCATGTCTCCTGAGTATCAGGGGTAACATGCACTCGGGAGATTTGTGCGGCTTGATGGATAGCGCAGTGTGATGGTGATATCAGAAATACATGGTAAGGGAGAGGCAACTCATGAAAACAGTTCGCATCACTCTAAATTATGTAGTTCTTTTTTCCCAAAGCGCTTCTAATCCATGATAGTGCGTTCTGTTAAATATTCTCCCACTGTATGTGCATCTTCAAGTATCTTGCTACCCTTTAGGAAGGAGTAGGAGATGTGTGCCCCAGATTAAGGCTAAAATGGCTTCAAGCCCGGAATTTGTAGTTCAAATGAAGAAATTGTCGAACAGGTTGGATTGGAGCAGAGGGACAGCCACTTTAAGTGTCTACTGAAAGAATTAAGTTGTTCAGACTGTGCAGGTAGTGCTTCATCTTGGCAATTCAGTGGTGCTGGCAGTAAATCGTTTCCCATACTACTTGGGAGAGAATTCCCTGAAAGATTGCAATACCGTGGGAATGCTACTCACTTACCTTGAGTAGCATTTGTGCCAGCTGTTAAATTTGACACGATGTTACTAACAGAATTCAGCAGGAGCGTCCTTTCGACTAAAGATGCGCACCAAGAGGTCAACCTGTCAGTCCGTTGTACGAGTAAATCAAGGACAAGGACCAAAAGCTCCATTGCGTTGCCGACTGTCTAGTCATTTTCATCACCACGAATGTCGCGATGACGTGAATCCGATCAAATGAGTGATGGGTTTGATTCGCCCCTTCCACTGCGCCTACTGGCTCTCTGCACCTAACAGTTCGAGGTAAAAATAGATTAAAACTATGAAAAGAAGCTGAACCAGTTAAAAAATTGCTTTACGGGGAACCATTTACACCACGCTTAACTTTTCCCACACTTCTTCTGCAAAAAAAAGACCAAAACCTCCTTCTCCTTCAGTTTTTCTGGAAGTTTACTTCTTCTTTCTTTTTGAATATTCTAGAAGTTCTAGATACGAGCGCTCTCTTTCAATCTCGTCGATTTACCGTGACTGGCTAAAATTACCCTCAGATGGATTTTAATTCATTCTAAGGCTAGGATTAAAGTGATCCCCCATGGATCCTCACTCCGGGTCGCCAGCTTACGCCACTCGTTCCGCCATCTCAGGCATGCGTATCAAGAGCGTAGTCCTTCGATTTGTTCGGTGCCACCGGCACATCATCACCGGACTCCAAAAATGGCAATCTTTGGGTCACATCGAAAAGATACGTTAAACTGTGGATGCAAAACAAATTTCTCCACTTCAGGAGTTTTTCGGCTGTAAGTGAAGTGGATGTTGATAGAAGGCGTGATACCCTTGGTTCACGCATCAGATGACGAAGTGGATTTTACGTGATTGATGCATTAACGGGGATGTGGGAGGAGTGTAACATGCGTTTGTGTGTACGTTTTAAAAATGCAGGCCTGTCGCATGCCTGACGCACACTTCCGTTTTAGCAGGCATTCTATGGTGCGAGAACAAAGCTTCAGCCATGCTGGTAGGATTTGATACGGTTTTTAAAACGGCACTGATCTCTGCTAGGGTGACAGTGATAAGCGAATCACATTGAAAAGAAAAATCACCAAATCTTAGCATCAGAGAGGGAAGGCATTTGTTGAAGGGAGTAAAAGAAGTCATCGAGGCCACGTCTAACTTCAGCAGAGTCGTCTTTTGCGGAACTGTCGCCAGAATTGCGTGATCGGGCAATGCCATCCTCACTTTCTCTGCAGCCAATTAGGTTTCAGCTAGGTGACCCGGGGGGTTTGAAGTGAAAAAGCGATGAGGAGGATTATCCTAATGACGCTTAGCTCTCTTTACTCAATTATTAGATCCTGCATCCTAGCCCATTTTAGGATAAGCTTCGGATCTTCGTTGATGTTGTTAAGAGGAGGAAACTCCATTACCTGGCCATTGTCTAAGGCCTTACTTTAATTGGCTTAGGTGCTAATAATTTTTCCTCGGATGGAAGCACTTTTAAAAAACCGTAATCTATTTTTGAGTTGGCATTGAAGTGCACCCTTATTTGTCATTTGTACTTTTGTGTGATGCACGTGGAACGGCTCGAGCACAACAATTCATGTGGTTTCCTTCCACCTGCGGGCCTGGTCATTCAAGGCCACTGATCTGAGGGCAAGTAAAGGGCTAAAAATACTAATCGGATTAAGGAAATGCCTATTATCCAAACGGCATTTCGAGAATCCACGTATCTCTTCCGTTTCCATTGGTCGGTATTTAGCTTGGGTCTTCCCCAATGGAAGCGAAAGGAACGAATAGAGGGGGGTAGGACGGGGATTCGGACCTACGGCTGCCATCACCAAAACACTGGAGCAGCCAAGAAGGGAAAATTTTACTTGTTAAGTTCAAAACGGGGTAAAGAGTAGGTCTTGCATTGATTTTTATGCAAAATGAAGTGTCATACTGCTGCCAATCTCCGCAGCCTTAATTACGTTGAACTAAATTGAAGGAGGTTGAAGACTCCACTTGACTAAGTGAGAAAGGGCTCCAACGTACATGGTTTTGTGATGACACAATTCCTAAAGCTGGTGGTTGAGTTTGGACGTCAGTAGTTGCGTTCACCGTCACAGCATGAAACTGTATTAGACAACTCTTTAAAGTGGGTTAATTACGTACCGCCTATGGAATTTCGTGTTGCCTTTTTCGGTCCACAGAGATACGCATCGATCATTTAGTTTGTGGTAAGGAATACTTGATGCGCAGGCGATTAATTCTCCTCACCTGTTCCCTCGGCCTCGATTGCCTCCACAAACTGCCCTGAATACACGAATTGCGGCACATCCTGGTAGTCAAACCATCATTATCCCTGCTGCCATGGTACGGGCCTTTTGATGTGGAACAATGCGACCGCATAATTCTACCTTATAGCAACGCAATAATGCAGTGGAATTTTATGAAGCATTTTAAATTCTCCCTCCCTTACCGCATGGCGTCAATGTTATGGCTCGACACCCTAGAGCCACTAATTCGCCCTTCCGCAATGCAATAAGAATCTCGTGCATTCTTCGATTCAATGTGATTAATTTTTTAAACAGTCATTTTTGATTAGCCCTTAACGAAGATCTTTTTATGATCCTCTTTGCTGATAATTCAGGCTTAAAACTCTCCTAGTTTGTCGTTTCCTTAAACACACTCGTAGAACTTGAGAATTGGAAAGTACTAAGCTTTAATTCTAAAAGAATGCCAAAACATATGCATCTAGTCGGACCAATAAAGTAGGAATTATGTGGTAATTTGTAGCGATAATATGTACGCACCACCAAAGGCACGGTTGGAGATACCGACAGTTTCGCTACAGCATTAAGTTTCATTTTGCAATCATTAGCTTATTAAAACCGCAAAGTAAGTAAGAAAACATTTTAGAGGGAAGGATAAATAATAAATAATTTTAGACCTTTGTTAGTTAGCAAGTATTTGCTTTTGGGTGCTGCGATAGGATTTTAAACACGTCCTCTTCTCCTATTTCGCTGTGTTTTGAGTTTTCAACTGAAATCTTGCTTCTTTTTATTTTCCTACAAAACGGCATGATCGGAAAATTTCGAGCCCTCTACTTCACCTATGTGCACCACATTTTCTTCTCGCCGTCTGCACGAAAGTACCGGTATTGTCGTACCCCGGGTGTAAACAGTATGAGTTCCGCTGCACATAGGCCTACTTCCGGGCACAAAAACATGGATTCATAGCTTTCAAGATTCAATAGAAGGTTAATTTACCCTAAAGAGTAATAGGCTTATCACTGTTACAACAAAATGGGCTTCTTTGTCTGCTTAAGACGATTGACGTATTTATCAACACAACGAACTATTGAAGGGCTGAAATCGACGTCCAGCTTCGGCATCTCCCTCTTTCTCGTGTTCTGCAGGGAAGCCATCAACAACTGAAGCGACACTAGCCGCGAATTCCAAGTCCAGTGTACCTGCCAAGAAGGATCAGTGACGTTGTGGTCAAGCATCCTCTGTAAGCTCCCTCTCCTGTTCTCAGGCAACTTGCCTCCCTTCGCCAAAATGTGCATCTACAGATGTAGAACGAGCAGGACGCCATTCGATAGCGTCGTTTTATGCTTTGTACACTTGGATCATGTGCATCCCGTTCCTTTGAGGCCCGATTGCCCCATTCGCTCAGGGTTCTACGATACCCTCGCGTTTCTTCCACGGCATCAGAAAAGCCTGGAATCACAACTTGTTTTGTGTGTCTGCATTCGTCCAAAAACTTGGATACGTGCCCCCATCTCCCATTGGGCCGCATTATCGTGAGAGAGGAGGACTAAGAAATGCGCATTTGCTGCACCGAGTGCTACGCAGAACTGATGGTACTACAAGAAGACATGCGCTCGAATCTCGAAGGCTGGCACGGTTAGCTCGTGGGTGCTTCTCGCAGCACTGATTACGTTGTGATGGCTGACGCGGGAGGCTGACCATGGGGAGCGTCGGGGACGACGCTCGAAAGAAGAGAAGGGCTGTGTAATACTTTGTTTGTTCAAACTGCCGGTTTCGGTCACTTGGGTGGCCATCTTGTACTAGCCGGTTGGCCGGCCTCTGGGCCGTGCCAACAGCCCCCAAGCCCTCTTTTTCTAGAATATATATTCTGCCCCAGTACTATGCCTTCTTTTACCTCAAAGGGAGTCCCGGGACGCTACAATTGGAGTAGCATCGCCACCCACTGCGCAAGGCGTGTATTTTAGGTGATTAAATCACCACACCCTCGTGTCTAAGCATCTCGGGCAGCTTTGTACTTTGTGAACCAAGAAGTCACGACTATTTTGATGCTCTTGTGAGCGTGTCTTCACGTGGTTCCCATAGGAGCTGGAATTCGCAAGCAACCCCTCTTGCAAAGGTAGGTTAACCAGAAGATTAATTTGTTTGCTTGCGTTAAATTTCCGCCCGTAGAATCTAAATTAATCAAGGTGTTCAAACTGAGGGCAGATTAAGGTTGGTAAGGGCGCCACTAGATTTTATTTGCGAAGAATATTACTAAAGGTACCTGACACTCACTGACAACTAGTTCAGTTTGGTGATGCCCTACGTGGCTGATGGAAAAAATGAGCCTACGGTGATGAGATTGTTGGGCTTTCATGATCAAAATATCTCCTTCGTCAAGCAAGCAGTCACGGAGCAGTTAGCTATAACGCGAGTCAAAGTCTTGCTGAATTTCATGCAGCTTCGCAACGGTTATTAACCAGTGCTCCAAGAAACGAGCCAGTAGGGAAGAGGTGATATCGCTTCAGGCAAGAAATAACAAACTGGTCATTTAAAAATACACATCTTGCCCTATTATCAGTCAAAGCCGTTATACGGTAAGGGGAAGGCGAGAAGCATAATCATGGTGGGGCTGAAAAGGGTGAAGCTCAAGAGTTGAAGCAAACAAAAGTAAATAAGGAACAGTGGCATTTTCTCACATTTAATCGAGGCTGCAGTCACTTAGTGGCTTCATTGCAACTCCCTTTTTGGCCCAAATAAGTGGAATTTTGACGAATATAAATATTTGGTCAAGAAAATCTTCAAGTGGAGGTACACAGGCGGCAAAAGGCAGCAAGAAGATGTAGACACAGCCCAGGAATCCAGCAATTGGCCAACCAACGAAGAAGACGAGAAGAAACCAGACTATTGAGTAGAGCAGCCCAGGACACATATCCGCCATCTTTTGGAAACCCTCCGGTTTATCTTATCAGTATTTATGCAACAGGGCAGCACTTTTTATTGGTTCTCGCGTCGGAAGGCGAGGTTCAGGTGCGTTTGGCCACAGTGCTGCGGCCTGATTGGCTGGCACCATCATGCAGTGTTTATGGCGGTTCAAATGAAATTGCCGAATCGGTGTGCAGGTGTTTGCACTACCTCTTAAAGGACGATTTATTTCAAAAAGAAGTTATAAAGGACTTTTTATATCCTACAAAGTTCACCAAGTCGTAAAACATAAGTATTGTAAAGTCTTTCCCTGGAAATGTCTTTTGTACTGTGAGGAAACTAGTACGGCAAACAATGGGGAGGATAAATTGAACTTCCAGTCGTAAGGTTTATCGATGCCTACCGAGATATGATGATCAAGGTAAGGTTTAGCAGCCTCACTGAGGAAAAGATGGATCATCTGTAGTTAAAGATCTCCCGTAAAATGGGATTAAATTAGGAACTCTAACTGGAAGTGCCATGTCCTAAAAACCCTTCCTCTGAGGCACAAAGCAGATGTAAACTTAGCTTTCTTCACAAGGAGGTCGGAGTAGTATCATCGGGAGAATGTGGATAAATTGGGGTAGCATCCCTCTGCCTCCCTTACCCCTCCGCACGCTACGTAAGAGTGGTATGAAAAGACTTCAAACAGTCTTGTGAGAATAGGACAGGGTTCTCACCGGTTACTACTTCGAAATTTTACCAATGGCAATCCTTTCTCTACAATAAATTTCATTTATATCGCATCAAATGGGTTGGTAAATTGATTGGTGAAGAGATAAGTAGGCCACGTTCTTAAGGGCTCTTTAACTTTCAGTTAATGATCCATTTGCAGTAAATGGTAGCGTCCGCAGTTCCTCCCGCATATTATCACGCACTCAAACAAAGCATACCCTTGTCACGATCAAGTGGGTCTCACATTGAAAGTGTGAAGTACGGAGAAGATCGTCTGGCGAAGCTAATGGTGCATATAGGCGCAATCGCATCTCGCATCTTCTTCAACTCTCCGCAACCCCAATAACGCCATTCCATTAAATGTACATTACTAGAAGCCACGGCAGAGCATACTACTGATGAACTTACGCGGATCACTTCTTCAACTGGGCGTAGGCCGAAGATTGGTGGAACCTTTTCAGTTCTTGGATGTTCGCCTACCTTCTCATAATGGACGGGTAAAAAACCTAACCAGTTGAGGTAACTTTGGTCCCTCCAGAAGCAGTATCAATTCATGCAACCTCAGAGAAGGTTATGGAGGGGCTGCAAGACTACCAACATTCATGAAAGACCGGAGCACTAGTCCAATGGTTCACCAGTTTACTTAAACAAGTGCCGATTTTACTCTTCTTCAATGTGACCCAATGGCTGCCTTGTTAGCGGAAGAACAGACCTTGCCCTCCCTCATGTCGATCGAGTGGTGACAAAAAAATTTATCGAGGTCTATCAAAAGATAACTAAGTGAAGTTAAAAAGCTTCTGTCCTGCCAATAATTTTTTGAAAAATAGGAGATGACATCCCACTCCAGTTGGCAGTCAGTGAGCGGTGTCTTGAGGACACCCTTCTTTCTGGACAAATCTCTAAAATTGGAAAATACAAGCAGCAAAAGGCATCAAGAGGATATAGAATAGGGTCATGTAGGTAACAGTTGTCCAGACAATGAAAATGGCGAGAAGGAACCACACAGGGGAGAAGAGAATTCCATGGCAGATTTCCACATCGTGCCGAGTTGGAACCATGTCACATATGCTCTCTCCATTTGGGTGCCTACTAAACCTAGCAGGCGTCCGCGTTTCAATTAACGGTGAAATGTCTCCCAACTTGAGCTCTCCTTGCTTGGCTATTGGTGGAGGCAACCCATGATGGCATCTCCGAGGTGTCATCAGTTAATTACCAATGCGTGACATCTCATGTCATTCAACTGAAAGTGTTTTTCATATCTGTTTAAACAAAGAAAAAAACTCAGAGGTTTTGGTTATCAAATCTTAGAAATATGCAGCACTTACTAGTAATTGACCAAGAAAGATTTTGTGCTATTACGTTCGACCTCGGGGTCATTGGGACCTTGTAATATCTGCACACTTTTTGCTTGTATGCATTTGACGGCAGATGCACCGGCAGGATTACTGCCATTTTACATAGTCCTGTTTGTTTTTTGCTTTTTGTTAGGTACTGCAACAGATTGGGCAACAAAAATTACACAATGACTGCTTGAAATAAAACTGATTTTTGGTTTGACGAGCCTTTACATGATCGATGGGAATATGTCAACTTTTATTTTTACAGGAGGAAAAATAAATTTCTTCATTCTTTCGCTCATTCTAATGACACCTCATCGAACTCCGAGGGATTATCATCATCCCTCTTCTGGATTATGTGATCCAGCGGGGCTTCGAGCAGCCAGCTGCAGCATAATACATCAAGCCTCACCACCAGAACCGATTTATCTGCAATTCTTCGCCCCTTTTCACCGACTCTCTTCTCCTTTGTTCAATTACCTTAACTTCTCGTGTTCCTGACCTTTTAGCCAAACTCCCAGGAGGCTCACCAATCGTGAAATCGTCCTTAGGCATATTTTTCTCACACCAAGCATATAAGCTGACATCCATGCACCTTCCCGCAGATCCTTGAACATGAGAAAATTCTGCCCACTTCAATCCACCTCAACCCAAAAATCGTGGCCCCATTTGCTCCAAAGTCAAATGGCATAACCATTCGACAAGCTGAAATAGAAGTAATAATCGTCTACACTCCTCACTCTTGGGGGCGACATGTGGTTGCCTTATGAAGTGAGGGTAAACTTTGCAGATTGGTCTAGATGGTGAACAAGAGTGGTAGTGATTAAACACTCGAAAACTCGTGTGCTCACGACCGAAGTGCCATTGGAACGGAGACATAAAGCTCAAACCTGGGGACGTCTACGTGTTCAGAAAGCGTAGAGAGCAAGCAGCAAAATGAATGGTCTACAAATAATGACTATACTCCATCAACAATGACTCCTGTAGTGGTGGCAAACATTCATCACGTGGAGGATTTGATGTTGCAAAAATTGGTCCAAAATTTGTCGTGAGCTTGTGCAAACGGCTGGTGATGGAAATTAGAAAATTGAAAAAGCTGTCGTGCGCCAAATGCCAAGCCTTGCTGGAAATTCAGGTCAGGCAACAAAATACTAGTCTGTCCAAATTTGCCTCCCGGGTACCAGTTAATCGGTGAAGATGGTGCAGGAATGTGGAAGAGGATTACGTTACACAAAGAAGTGCAGGAGTAGTTTTAAATCGGCCACGGGTTGCATAAATCTCTCCTCATTTACTAAATGATTATTTGATATTTTGACGGTTGAAAAGACTTGGTTCACTTTCGTAAGCCTTCCATAACTCGAATGGATAGGAGTTGAGACTGACTGTTTTCCGAATCTCCAAAGGCTGCCTTCCTGTTATCTTTGGGATTAAAGATTCGGAGGAGGTGTGATGTAATGCGCGGTAACAGCGCGCATCGCCAAGTGACTGTTACAACAGCTTGTTCCCGGGGTTGAACCTCACACCCCTCAGTCCCCCACCACGATGATCCATCACCATGTATCGCTGGTGCCTGGTTAACTGTGCCAACTGCTTGCACAATAACAACAGCCTCCACCACTGTCTAGAGATTTGATGCAACACTTTGTTCGTCACGGTTAAGGCAACTGAATAGAGATTGCTAATCTCATCTTGGTTACCACAATCTATCCACTAATTGGTGACAATAGGTGTGAGTTACCGCCTCTTTGAGCGTCAACTGGTCTGTCTTTCCATCTGCGTGATTGTCAGCCTCTTTATCTGGCATTCGCATCAATATATGCTCTTGATTTGCCACGTGACGTTTATTTCGGAGTGTGGGTTGACCAACTGTTTGCCTGACTGACTGGCTTTAGGTGAGGAGAGGAAAGGAACGGCTTTCAAATCATAGCTAAAAGTTAAAAGATGTATGACATTCTAGCTTTAATAATAAAATGTATCACATTCACGCCACTTTCTACTTGGCAACCCGACGGCAAGTACCACCCAATTATTACAGGAAAATGCTTGTATTATCGTGTATGTTGTGGATGTAGAGTCAAGTGTAAATCATGCGCCTCATTCATTTATCTCGTGGAAATAGTAACGCACAGCCGATCCAATCAATCCACTGTCATTCCGATGCCAAAATCTCACATGACACCAAAATTAGCAAAACAAGACTACAAACGCAAGCACACCAAGGAGTGTCAAACTTTGGTGCGGGAGAATTTGCAAATCATCGCACTTGAGGTGGAAGAGGGCACTGCACCACTTTGTGATCAAGCCCCTCCCTCCACCCTCCATTCCTCACCCTCTATATCCTCTATATCCACCAATTGATGGGCCTTGACTCACCTTCGTGAATCCCGTGCTAGACAGGCATGTGAAATAGAACGACCGTTTAAATAAGCAGAATTGAATAGGCCTATATACAGGATTTTTTTGGCTCCTAGAATCATAATGTTCCATGTAAGTGGAAGGGAGCAGATAGTGTGATTGGGCATAATTTAGACCAGTGAAGTAGTCATCTTTTAGTACAACTGTTTCCCTCTTAATATAGGGGATCCGGTTTTGTTTACCAATGCTATGGAAGGCGCTACACAAGGGCCGAATGGATGCACACGTGGTGTCGTGGTATTGTGGGAAGGGTGAAGGGTGGAGGGGGATGGATTTTTGGATGTGTGGTATGGACGATGGGATTGCAGTGCGACTCACAGCTTTACCAGATTCAGTGGCGTCAGGATGCACACATCCTTCAAGTCATACTGATGCCGCACAACATGACTCCATTTTCAGCGTGTCACATGAGGGGAGTATACAAAGAAACGAAGAAGAGGAAGAAATGAAGACATTGTTGCCATAAGAAAACTTTGAAGAGGTGAAAGTGACTTCGAGGAACAGTTTCGTATAGTGATAAGTGGTAGGCATGTGCTAACCAAATTTGACTCAACGATGATGTGGAGGTGATTTATTAAGGTGGCACTCTGCAATTCTTCAACTGAGTTGCACCGACGATAGTTGAAATTAGACAGCAAAAGAACGAATATAACCAGGATACTGAACAATTTAATAAGCTCTGAATGGGTTGGTGAGAAGCGCGCGACTTTCGCTTAGCTCTCAACACCGCATACGCGTACACAAAAGGCGGACAAATGTATTTCTTCGGTGATGAAGTGGTACCTGCCACCCAACTGTACTAGCAGTGAAGGTATTATTTAAGGAAAGCGATGTAACCATTCATGTTTCGCTATGACTTGAATGCCATTCAGTTAATACTTTAGTCAAATGATCGATGAAATGTGAATTGATGAAGAGACAGGCAGGCTGACGAATAGCCACTCAGACACCCATTGTCAATATTTCGTGTACATCATGTGACTCTCAAAGACGGGCTTAGCATCCTCCACCCAACTGCCACTACTGTTATCGACTAAGTGTTGCATCACAGCGTAGGAAGTCGGTGTTGTTGTCGTTGTTGCTGTTGTTGTTGGCACTGTTAAAATAACTACCAGCGTCATGTGACGATGGTTCATCATTCTGAAGGGTAAAGAGGCTTGTGGCCTAACTAGCGAAAAAATTTCCGAATGGAGCGATTCATCCATGAAAACAGGTTGTTCAAACACATAATTGGTGTTACCACACCCCATCCGACACTTCTTCCTCAAATTTGGCAAAAAGGTCATCCTCTAGAGCTTTGAATCGGAGCTCAAATCCGTCCAGAGAGCCGTCAATCACAGCCTCTATCCAACTGATTTTGCCATCATTTCAGATCTTCTCAAAATCTCGTAAGGCAAGTATCAGCTTCACCAATGCCATTCATTTATGGCCACCCCTCTTGGGCCCAACAAATAGAGCATTCCTGTGACTTTTCTTTCACGGAATGCATGCTCGACCTTTGCGGATTTTCGCACTTAGTCTAACTGGGAAGGCGTCAGTAAAATGGAATGATTTCTCCGGTCCCTTTTCCTGAAGTCTGCGGAGACGATTACTGTGAGTCGTTCTGTAACTAGGTATTTTGCTGCCAATCTATTGCATCTTTCTCACAGATACGAGGCGGGAACCTTTTCTCTCTAAACAATGAAATGTTATAATTGTCCACTTCTTCTTATCGACTAGTATTTTTATAAAGTCGTGACAATCCGATCAAGAAAACTTCAAGTATTCCTTTTTGCCAAAACAGAAGATCCAGATTATTCTAACACTCTATTCACGTATTTTAGCATGTATTTATCCAAATTGTAAATTAAACAAGCGTTTATGTGTCTGAACAGTGGAGGAGGGACTTTCAAAGCGGTTGGCTTACGTGTTCGCCGAGTTGAGCACAATTTACTACCGAAGCGCTTTCATCGTCTAAAATACATCAATAAATTCCACATAAGAAGAAAATTTTGCTTATTAAGAAAACAGTTATTTATTCAAAGGGGTGTTTTGAGCTTCTACAAAGAGAAGCCAATAAAGCAAAGCGTGACACTGATTGTGCCACTGGTGCTTTCCAAGAACAACGCATAGTTACGCATGGAAAGCAGGATGTAACAATTTGAACTGCTCTGATTGGCAGTGAGTGATGAAGGTGAGGAGGGATCGACGACAGCGGCGGAGAGGCAGGAAAAATTGACTGGAGGGTGGTTGTCCGATCCAGACGGCGGTCTGAGAGGGGACTCGTAGCTACCCCTTTTTTGGCCCATGCAAGGAGTAGTTTAAAGGTCTTCAACAGGTGGTCCAGACAATTTTCCAGAGGTGGAATGCAGGCTCCGAAAGGTATCAGAAGGATATGGAAGCATGCAAGGATGGAAGCCACTGGCCACGCGATTATAACTAACAAGGCGGAAACAAATAATTGAGTAGAGGATCGTTGGACAGAGATTAACCATTTCTGTAGCTCCGAATTGCCTACCTTTCATTAGACTCCTTTTATTACAATTAGTTCCTTCAACTCGAATTTAATTGGTTCTCAAGGGACTCGAATTCTCCCTTCTAGGAGGTTTGTTTCATGGACGTGTGTCTGTAGGCTATTTGCTGCCTACTTTTTAAAGTGAGTGGGACTTAACTGAATCAAAATATTCTTATTAGTTTTTAAAGATTATTCATCATTCGAAACATTTGCATTGCTACTATTTGCCTCACTGTTTGTTTTTTTAAAACAGATGCCTCGAAAGGTGGATAAAACAAAGTTACTCTAAAATAACCGACTCAGACTGCAACGGCGGTGAAACAGAAGCGTGGTACATCATTCCATCAGTGTCATAGAGGAATACAAGCAGATTTCCCCTAAGAGGTGGCTCACTGTCCAACTGGCCGCCCAGAGGTGAAAATATTAAGCTTCTTGCTATATGGGGACCCTTTGATTTGTTTACTTTAGTTTATTGTGTGCTTAGCCACTTATTCATTGTCGAATGAGTACTTATTAGCATTTCGAGGCATTGAAACTGAAAGTAAAAAAACGTTTTTTTAGGTTTCCTTACTAATAAAATACGGGATTGTGGTTGTTTTTGCAATCGTAGTTGGATATAACGGTTTGGTGATTACCAGAGTCCCTTGGGAGGGAATCTCTGAAGACACGAGATACCAGAACGTGGTGTTTGCCACGTTGATGGGGCGCGCAGCCGCAGCAGCAAGGCCTAGAAAGGACCGCTTTGCGCACCTCTCACTGACAATCCCGAACACGTTGCGAGTGATTTTGGTCCTCACATAGGGGCGCGATATAATGGAATACTTCACTGAGTCGACTGAGGACTTTAACTAAATTATTCAACTGTTTTGCTGCCATATAAGTGTTCATAGCATTCCTCCAGAAATTAAAGCAACCTTTAGAGTGCTGAATCCCAGTTAAACTAAGAAAGCACAGGAATTCATTATGCTTATGTTCAGCTGTGTAATAAATTAATAATTTTACCTTGGGTGAAATTACTAGCTCTCTTGGGGGTTCAAAAGATCCTGGGCACCGCGTTGGTTGTAGAGGCAAACAAAATCAAGCCATAGGGACGCCAACTGCTGTTTTTGTGGCTTCAGCTATAGTAATCGTAAAATCTTTGATAGAATCATATAATCTTAAAATACGAAAACGTGAATTCGTGAGAAAAGGGCGGCTGTCGCGCAGGTGGCTGCTATTATACGGTCTGCTTAAGGTAAAAGCCTCAGATTCAAAGATTCACAAATTTACGACAATTGACAATTGTGGGAAGTGACGTTTAGAACTATGTTAGAGGAGCTATGGCTTTGTCACTTAAGGATGGGTCCGCTCTTAACTGTCTCTAAAGTGTACATGAGTCCTCGGAAAGGTTGTAAGTGGATTGTGCTGTAGACCGAAAGCACAATTTGCGGAGATCCAAGCAATCGAACAAAGAGAATGAAGTAAGTCACTGTATAGCATTGGACTGCCTACTGATAAAACAAAGAAAAGGAAAAGATCCTTGCAGAAAGCAAATTCGCAAAAAAGATACTGACAAAATATGATAGGCTTGTAGATGCTAAAAGCAAACATTAATTGCGCAGAGTCGCTCTGGATCTTTCCTGAGGAAGCAAGAAGGAATGTAAGCAGAGGAGCAGTGCAACAATTATGTTGCCATATGCATTTAGCAGGCCAGACTAGAAAGGAAAATTTCCAACTGGTAGCGGGCACACGTGGTTCCTCTCAAGAGTCTGAGGCTTTCCTGTCATAATTAATTCATTCTCATACTTCTCTGTCTGTGTCATGCTAAATACGTCTCATAACACTCAGCTTTCTAATGGCAGGGATAGAAGAAGGGAAGGAGATTAGAGAGAAGATTCCTTTAAAATCAAGGCTTGGATGGTTGGATTTCGACGAAGAGCTGACGTAACAATAAGCAAATTTATGCACTGTGATTCATACAACTTCCTTATCTTAGGTTGGAAATATTACCCTCATTTGCTTCGTTTTTTACCATAAGAAGCAGCAAAATAAAATTTTCGTCAGCAGCAAAATGGGCATTCGTTAATGGTAATTGGTTACCTCGCCACTAATGCAAAGCAGCAATAAAACAGAAGTATTGCCGGCAAAGTAGCAGGTACTGTAAAATTACATAAAGACATAACAAAGGCATCGCGAATTTTAATCAGTGCCCAAATTATGTACAAGTGTTTCGTTTCGAGATAGTTCATTGGTCAATCGAATTTGTTAAGCTATGCTTCATTTTCAGCTTCGTTTAAAGTGTGCTACGGGGTCTACTGATCCTGCTTTTAATGGCGGACTTTTGTGGATATAGAGTCGAAATAAAGTCGAATCAATTGGGAGCAGTTATTGGAACTGTAAAGGCTTACAATGACAATCAAATTGACCTGATCGACACTACAGTCAATGGCCATAGTGTTCCCGAAGCGCTTTATTCCGTCCAGTACGGGGCTAGTCTTAAGTTGTTAATCGTCACTTCCATATTTTATGATGATAGACTTTTCTACTTTTGCCTTTTTTGTTAGTGAATCTTGTTTTGGTTAGTAGGCCTTCATTCCAGTAGTTTTTATTATCCTCTGGTTTCTCTCAGGAAGAGTTTTATTGACCAATTGAAAATTATTTCAACAACTCGCACTTCATGCATTCAAAATAAGTCTACTGGCAGCAATCATCAGACTCCCTCAGCTCGTGATCTCCGTCGCGAAAAACTGCGCAACATTCCCTTTGCCTGCACTGCCTACGTGTGTGATCGGTCACCTCCCCGAGTTGCCAAAACCCCTCACAGTCAACAGAAACCTCATAAGCAGAAAAAGCTTGAGAATGGATTGGAGAAATCATCTAAGGACATCAACTCCAGTAAGGATGATGGTGGTGGTGGTCTTTTCCGCACATCGAGTACCAGTGCAGCGGATCGTCGGAGCTATCGTTCAAAATCGAGTAAGCTTATCTCTGCTCGAAGTTTGAGGTTTTAAAATTCATTCCAATGACGTCATTTTGTCTGAAGTTGAGGGCCTTAATTCCGACTCTGCATCTGGTTTCGAGAGCGACTCAGGGGCTTCTAAGTTGCAAAAGGTTGATCAAAGACACACCAAAACTCGAGGAAAACACGGTGCTTCCATGAGCAATGGATGGGATTCTTTGCGAATCGAAGATTTTATCGATACGGATTTCGATTTTGAAGCTAATTTGGCTCTGTTCGATAAGCAGGCCTTCTATGAGAAAACAGATGCAAAGGAAGGTGGAAATGGCAAGAGCGGTGGGCGTCTGCACAACCGCTTTCCCGATGGTGAACAGGTTCTGGTGGAGGGTCCCGATGGAGTCGGCTTTGAACCAGTTCGTGAGTTTGTTGTACTCTTGTAATTTGCTCGATGTCTTATTTCATCAACGGACTGGGCTTTGTGCTTTTGCAGCCGAGTCAAGGATCAAGACATCTACACCGTCGAAGGCTTGGGAGTCCCCAGTAACTGTTCCTACTATGTGGTATTCCGCTACTGGTCAAAAGGTGCCTTTCCTCGCTCCTAGCGTCCACGAACGTGTCTTGAAGTTCCTAGCTACTGGGCAGGATTCAGCGGGTATGGTGGCACCCCTCTCCATAGGGCTAACCTGGGATCGCCTCACTGAAATGGCTGGTTTGGCGGTCGTCAATAGCGCCCTCTCTTTCCTCAAACAGTCGCCCAATCGTTCAACCAACCGGTAAGTGCCAAGACGTTTCCTTTGCAGCAGTGTTTAAAGACATGTTCTTGGCGCAACATTCTTATGTATTTCCACATGCCTTTCGGGTCGTGAAGAGCATTTATCTTCTGTTACACCTGAGCTGCCCTGGTTGGCGCTCTAAAAGATGTGGTTCTGGATGCATCTTTATTGTGAGCGTATCTCCATACCATCGTCGCGTAGATCTGATTGTTATTAGGTGAAAGAATTTGAGTAATCCTCAAAGTGAGTATAAAAGCTATGATTCGGCCATAGCCCTCCTCTCGCTTTAAGTGTTGACCTCAAGGCTTCCTGTGACCTTTCTCCCATGGTCGTGTAATTTACTGTCCTAGCAAAAGTGCTTTTATGCCTTGTATATTTTGCATATTACTCCCGGTGATAAACTACAATGAGTGGTTCGTGGAATCACCCGTCTCGAGAGACGTTATTTTAGTTGCGTAATCTGCATTTCATACTCAAGAAAATTAAAGACAACCAAGCAACTCTATACTATTTTTATTTTAAAGTTCAGTATAAACTTCAGTATCTAGCAGTTACTTCCAATCTTCAACATACATTTCACAACGATGCGCATGCTGGCTGTGACTTTTATGCATCTCCTTTTGTCCCCTTTCGTTTTTTTTACCTCTATACCATTAATAGTGACGTGTCCTCAGCGACAGGTGATTCTTCCTTGTGATGAAGGGTGGACGAGCCGCTTGGACGTGTTGCACTTACACAGAGCAAATCATCACTAAATTTGATTCTGGTCACCTGATGTCATGCTGCAAGTCGAAACTAAAATTACGCAGCCACATCCTGATGCAGCGAGGCGGTCTCCAGTACCACTTTTCTCCAGTCTCCTTAGAAAAGGATTTATTCACGCGGAGCTGGTTTACAGCCCAAAGTTTAAAAAAGGATGTTCATTGATGTTCTTGGGAAATTTGACCCAACTCTGGAATTTGCTTTGTAGACTAATGATAGGTCATGACATCTAGCTACGGATAAGAAGCCTCAAGAGTTCTGTCGGTACACACTTGCGCTTTTTCACAGATGATTTTGATCCCATTTCTTTGCTGTAGGTAAGACAATTGCTGAAATTTGACACTATTCCAGCGACCCACTTTTTGTGATCCTACGAATCCAGCATTCCAGATGAATTGTCTTTCGAGACACTGGAGTATACGTCCATATTTGGTTATACGAGTTTGTATGTGACTTCATTTCACGCATACGTAAGGACTGAGGGCATTGGGGCAGAATCGGCATTTAGCAGATCGAAAAGGCCCACGTAGTTTTGTAACTGATAAATTGCTAGAGTTTTGCAGATGCTTGTTGAAGTGGGAATGAAATAAAGCGTTACAATGTCATTGTCAATCGTTGGGCTGTAAAACACTACTACCTGCCAAACTGCCTTGCAACTGTTCCCTCCTATTCCCACGGTAGATTCATATTCCAAGATAAGGTTCCTTCCTCCTTAAGGTCCGCCTTTTTGGCTGGATGCTGTCCTATTGTGAAAGATGTGAACGCTTTTGCTGGTCTCGTTTCTCTTGTTTTTCTCGCAACGACTATGTAGGCAATTGGAGTGGGGTTTTTGTCAAATTATCCTCTGTTTATTGCCGCTTTTGTTGATTTGTTTAGACTAGGTCAAAAACAGCAACCGATGCAACAACAGCATCGGTCTTCACAACCGCCCCTACGAGTTCTCGTATTGCCCGGAAGCCGAAATGTGTCCGGAGCCCTGGCTGTGAATATCGCTCGTCACTTAGCAGTTCGGGGTGCTGCCTGTGTTCTCCTCCATGCTCCCCCTTCTCTATCGGTTGGTGAATCCACTCTATTCCCCTCCTACAATGTCGAACTAAGGTTAGCTCAAACTTTGGCTCCTCGAGCTACCACCCTCCTCTCCTCGGGTGTGAAAGAATGCGGTGTGGACGACGAAGAAGAGGAGGATGAAGGAGATACTATTCTTGGCAGTGGGGACGGTGAACTTACCAGCCCCGCAGGTCGGATGTGGATCAGTCGAATCCCCGGTCTCACAGTGGTCTCTAAAACCACAGGGATCATTCGTCGACCCAGCAATGCTCTGATTGATCTGTTGGTATTAGGCCAACCGCTAGAACAGTATCCCATGGAGGTGCGCAAGTGGTTGGCCAGTCACAAGGCTATTTGTTTGGCTGTTCAGCTGGGTAGATTAAATGCCCCCCTAAAAACCGATTCTGTGGGTCCATCACAAGCCCTGAAGACCTGGGCTGTGCAGCTGGGGATGCCGATGTTGGCACCTGCCCAGGTTCCGGAGTCGGTGGAGATCCACTTGGTCGATGTTGGAATGAGCAGAGCGATTGTTGGTCGAGTGACAGGCGATCTGCGGGCGCTACCACCACCCACTCTTTTTGATGCGACATCGTGTGTCCAACTAATAGGCAAAGGCAGTTCTTCGTAAGGAGTAAACAAGTCTGATTTTCGCAGCAGTATTATGTGTACAGTGGGTAGGAATGCTTTCCCTTCTCCCTTGTTTCGCAGTTTCTACTGTATGTTAGTCGACAGTTGAGCATGTTTTATTTCCCTCCTTCGAACCTCGAATTGGTGCTGATTACGTTCCTTCCCTCCCTGATCTCCCCCCCCCTCCCACCCGGCACCCTACCATTCCACGTCCCTTGTGTAATATTTTTATCCAAGCCCCCTTTTGCAGATAAACTCCCCACCACCACTCAGGGAAAGCGGGTTTACTTCTTTCGTGGTGGTTCTTGTGGGGTCGTACGTAGACGAAGGGCTTGTGGAATTTGGGCTGGGCGGGAGAGAGGACAGGGGGCGCTTCCCCAGTCGACGCAAGCGGGGTCATGCAATTGCTCGCGAGTGTTGGTGACCACTGGTAGCATCGCGTGAATAAGCGAAGAAAGAAATTGAGGTCAATGAGTTCATTTTTTGTAGCAGAAAGAGGAGTGGTGATGCATATTGAGGCCAAGGGCGTGGAGTTTAATTACACCCTATGCCATACCCATAGAAGGAATGAGTAGTTATTTGCGTGACCTAATTTTCATGACCTCACTAAAAGATCATTGCAAGGGAAACGTGCCCCATTAATTCTTTACACAGTAAGAATATGGACTAGTAATAAATTTGCCTTTTTTAATTAAAAGATTACAATTCGCGATAGGAAACCATACTTCCTTCTGCACTCATCCCGCTAGCTACTCAGTCTGGGGAGGTTGTGAGCAAAATTGGTAACATGGTCCAGTGTACGTGTCAGCTACTTCCCACAACCTCCGCACATAAGTAGTATATACGTTATCGCAATGGCATGACCTTCTCGGACATTAGGGAAGTCTTGGTGAAGTACTTAATTAAAGGAATTATTTAGAGCATGAGGTGAGCGCTTAAAATTTCGCTTAGAAATGAAATCAAACAATGAAAGCTGGCTAGAAATGGTACAAAAGCAATTTGTTTGAAACATCAAAATAACTGTACGTTACACGACTTGGTGTTTGAAATTCGTGAACTCGCAAGATGTCACATGGGAAGCGTCCAGAACATACGGCTCCACCAGAGATCGTAAGTTTCGATTTTTTTACTTCAATTATTTTTTTTAAGTACTATAATGAGAAAGAGGCTGAAAAGTATACTTCAAAGTAAGTTATCCATATGGGCTGCCAACTATCGTGATTCAGTTCACATATGATTGAAATTCAAACCAAATTATCAGAAAGAGCTTTGGAACTTTTGGCTTTACCTGAAGCTCAGTCAGCATTCCTATTAGACATTGGGTAAGCGATGTTAACTGTTATTTTGACGCCACCTTTTATAGCTGTGGGTCTGGGCTCAGTGGTGAAGTGCTTACAGAGAATGGTCATTCATGGGTTGGTATCGACATTAGTCAGGCTATGCTGAAAGTTGCACAGGAACGGGAGTCCGAAGGGGATTTCCTTCTCGGCGATATTGGTGAACTTCTTCCCTTCCGAAGTGGTTCCTTTGATGGGGCCATCAGTATATCAGCTGTCCAGTGGCTGTTTAATTCAGACAGATCAGATCAGAATCCAATTAGACGTATTCGGAATTTTTTTTCCTCACTTTATGCTTGTCTTTCGCGTGGAGGACGCGCAGTCCTGCAATGCTACCCGGAGAGCTCGTTGCAATTGGACCTGTTACAGACTGAGGCTATCAGAGCTGGTTTCACTGGTGGCATTGTCGTGGACTTCCCCAATAGTACAAGGGCGAAGAAGTAAGCCATTTACCCAGAATTAAATCCCTTTTGTAGATTTACTCGAATGTATCAATCCCTGATGCTTCCGTTTCTGCCAGTTATAAACTCAGAAATATCGTGTCGAAGTGTTCATTGCTAGTAGCATTATCTCGCATGATACTAGGCATGTAAATCGTTATGCTCAACAATCTTTGTAGTCTTCATGGTAAACAGACCTGATTTTCTGTTGCTTAAGCGTTTTGTTTGTAAGACATGATACTTTCTTTATTAATCTTTTTCTGGCCAGTAGAATAGCACGATAGGGGGCGTTTTTTGTTGCTTCGTGTTTCAAACTATCTAACTCAAACTTCAAAACATATTTTTTTTAATGCTAAAAAGTGTCATCGACAACAAATGGCGAAGGTGGTTAATTTGTTCATAAGCTTGCTTGTACCACACCTCTAGTTAATCACTCCGTCTCCATAGGTCTGTGCTCACTTTGTGTGTGCGTTCCGGATTGGAGTTGGAATGGCTCGCTGGAAGTTATTTGGCAGCTGAATGTCAAACACTTACCGCCAAGTCGCGCGTCCACTTCAAAGTTTACAACATAGGCAGTCAGTAAGAGGGGTCCTTGTTTCTTAAGCAAAATGCTAAATCTCTCACCGCCTACTGTTAGGCGGTTGGGATGTAACGAGGGCGGTGGGTTCATACAGGTCTTCTGTGTCTCTTTAACGAAGTTTCCCTAATTGATGATTGTTATTACTTTCATATAATTGGACATGTACGATGAGACGGACGTTTAGGGAGTAAAATTACGAAAAGGAGGTGGATTGGGTGCTTGGTGGTCAATTTCCCACCAACGCTTGGGTAAATATCCTGTTGACAAGTCATAGACCTCTTGCATATGCTGATCATTATAAAAATGCATTAGAACCCGAGGGCCGAATCATAGGGGACTGGGAGCTCATTAGTTGCCTTCGCCTTTCAGGTATTTTATGGTTCTGGACGTTGGCGTGGTGCGCACAGTTCCCAAGGCTAAGATTAATGAGAATGATGCGAACACGATCCCCGTAATGCCTACTGTGGAACAGCGTCGACGTGCACATGCAGAACTGCGGGATGCCCGACTACATGGTCGGTGCCCAAAAAAGAGTGCCGCGTGGATTCGACAGAAGAAGGAACTCGCCCGTCGTCGGATGAAGGATGTGGCGCACGACTCCAAGTACACAGGACGTAAGCGGCGTCCGCGATTCTAATCCTGGAGGTTGATTCGCCCGTTCATGTATAGGTTTACCGTTCCTGTGATCGATTCTGCGAGTTCTTTCTGTCCCAAAGTGTATTTGTGGATGAATTGTAGAGTTTCCTGTTTCTCTCTTGAGGTTGCACAGCTGAGATTTTTATAATGCTTCAAGCTGAAAAGTCTAAGGGTCTTTCATTTTAACTTTAAATACGGAATATTGAGGGAGTTGGTGCATGCGCGATCGTCGCGATAGATGGCTGCTATTGAAAAGTTTTCAGTAGGGCTCGCGTACTCTTGAAGACACCGTTATGAACACCAGTCTGATTGGTCGGATGGAATCCGACCAAATGTTATGTCCAATTACTTTTTCATCTCGACCAGGTAGAGCTCTCCGAAGATCTAAGTCGGCACTCTACAGAGACACCTTGGCGATGAAGCGGCGCTAACGACCCTTCTAATTAAGGGTAATTCATGAACAAGTAATCCTCTTTTACAGAATCGTGAAGTCAAAATCAGGATTTCCTGAAAGGTGTTTTTGTTGGACCGGAAAAGGGGAGTTAAGTCAAAACCTTGGCCAATGAGGCCTTTTGGTTTTATGAATTGGGGCTGAGAGTACTACCATGAGTCCTTTCAAGGATCAATCGCTGTTATTGCGGCGGTAATGACTCTCTGAGACACTTTTGAGCACTGTTAACCTCTGCAAGGCGTCGTCTGTCCATTGCATTTGCACGAATAGCGGCCCACAACTTTGGTCTCATCACTATTTCCCAAAATATCACCATTGGGAACGCACTTTATGCTACACGGGCCTGCACCTCTGAAATTCATACAGTGTTAGAACAGACGCACCTCGGCACCTAACGCCAGTGCAAAAACTTAACTTCAAACGAATGCCCTAGGGTTTATCCAGCCAAGCATCTACAATTCAACCATGAGCTGAAATCCTTCAGAAGGACCCAAGGTGATGATTAAATGCATTTGGGAATAATGACACTGAAATCACAGGTAGGGTTGGCCAAGTTCGATGCAAAATCAGGGTTCCTAATATTTACAAATCAATCTTGCAAGAGTGTGATAAAAAGAAATGAGTCAAAACTCTTAAAATCCTCCTGCGCCGATGAAGGCACGCATCTTCTCATAGGTCAGCCAGAAGGTTAGCGACCACGGCGCCTGGAAGATAAAGCGCATGCTAATACTACTTACAAGTGCATGAGTAGCACTGCAACTATTTACCATGCGACCCCAAATGAGGAAGAAACCGCGATAGAGGGTGAAAAAACCCTCCTGTCTAACTACTTTGACGGCACAATCGATCATGCCAGTGTAAAGTGGAGACAGAGGAACACCAAAGGTGGTCACAATGCGCTGATTCATCATCCGAGTCTTGATAAAGTCGGCCGGTGTGCCCAAACAAGCTGAGACGAAACCAGACATGGTGGAAGCACACCCATGTAAAAGTGGACCATCAGTGAGATCAAAACGCCGCTGTAGCCAACGCTTCGCAGTGTCGTAAGTGGTCATCTCGCCCATATTGACGAGCGCGGCCCGCTGAACGTTAGGCAGACCGCCACGCCACAGACCCAACACACCGCTCTCTTTTACCAGCTGTCGAAATGTTACCGAATGGGCCAAACGACGTTTCGGTGGGTGCCTATAAGAAGAATTAATTTGTTTAGGAAAAGCATTTCATACTCGCTCTGGCAAAACTATCAAGCCTAAAGGTGACCGAGGCATATGAGTAACTGGTGGCGTGTGTAACCCCACGGCAAAATTTTGGAGACAGCGATGCCAAACCAGCCATTCAACCTGCACTCAAACGACAAACATCCGGTGTTTACTATACAAAATCCACACACCCGACCTCACCTCATAAATGGCGACTAACTGTTTACGCTGTAGTGAAGCGTTCGAAATGAATGATGCGAATCGGGGGCAACTGGACAGACTCAACACTACCCGTTTTTGCTAGTCATTGGTGATTGTGAAGTAAACTGGGTACGCTAAATTAAGCCTTTTACAATGCCAAGAACCCTTGACCGTTGACAATACCATGGTTTATGGAAGTATGACTTGAGATAAAAAAAGTTTCCAGGAGTATCAGGGGACCTACACGCCAGTTTTAAACATTTCCGTTGATCAACAGCACAGGAATTCTTTATAATCTACAAGAAAACCAAGTTCTGCAGTTTCGAAACATAGATTGCGAAATAGACGTGGTTCGAAGAGAACGTTGAATGAAAGGTCAGTTATTTGTAACGTCACCAATACTGCTCATAGTAACAATGACAAGTAGTTTTGTAGAGGAACAGTGACGTTAAAAAATGAAAGTCGATTCAGCTTACGCGGTGGATGGAATTGGTCTTCCGGTGGAGTCAATCACAGGAGTTGTAGCAATGAGATTCATCCTTTGCTCTGTTTGCAAGCGAACCTATTTCCGATTGGATAAAGAGACGGCTATTATACTAGAAGAATAGAATTATCAAAGTTATACAAATTCACGATATGTGTAAACCAAAGAGTGAAGATTTAATAGGAAAGTGGTGTTAAGAGATAGTTTGTAGAATAGTACTTAAGTTGACTCAAAAATTCAAAACCTAAAATATCTTCAACAACAAATAGCGAAGAATGTATTTTACAATTTGCTTGAACTAAATGGCTTCGATGACGTATAGATGACAGGAGTCACTGTTGAGTCACAATATTTACCTTATACAGATCAGTGGGACTGCAGATAAATTGAGCCAAGGCGCCCGAAATGATTCCACCAGCAGCGGCATGTAAAACGTAACTCTGAGTAAGGGCTTCTTGTGATTCTTTGCGCTTGGCGATTTCTAGTTCATGCCTAGCCCGCTCACTTGCAGGTGGCATATCAAAAACACGATTCCTTATTATCTCATAAATTGGCATCCGAGCTCCGGTATACACTAAAATTAGAAAATTACATGAAGCCATGAAAAGAAGCCACAAAATCTTGATGTTGCTCGATAAGATCTTACGGAAATGCCGATATAATGCCGGTGATAAACCCTGCCAAAAACTGAAAATCCCCTCATTTTTTAAGGTCGAAACAATAAGCGGAAATAAACGCGGTCGAACTTTAGTCGCTGAGAGCTCACCGGCAACTTGAAGGCGTGTTTTTACACTATCAAGAGGGTAGGTTACTAAAAGAGGGATAAAAAATTACGACCACTACCCGTTTCACCAATGAATGCAGATATGCAGCATATTGCGAAGTGGGAAACCTGCGGGTGAGACTCATGGAGATTGCGGACGATACGCCGAAACGGAGTGAGATCCATCCCACTACGATTGCTTCAACCAATGAGACGATCACCATGACCCAGAGATATAAAAAGGTCGCTGGACCTTCAAATAATTAAACATCAGCACCAAAATAACAAAACCAAAAATATGATATCTTGAATCATCATTGTTAGTGCTAAATAAAAGCCCTTTTTTACAAAGCTTCTAGCTGTAGTGCAGCTGATTTAGTTCTCTTTAAAGCATTTCTGAAATTACTATCAGTTCCATATTTAAATGCATGTTTTTATTAAAACAGCGTGTACACAGTACTGCAGTTCTGAAGGGATTACCAAATTCTCTCTGCAGTTCCCTTTTCAAGGTCGTTTATACTTGGCGGATTAGCAAATTACCGGGCAGTAGGTTCAACAGTCTATTCGTTTAATGCTACAGCATCATGACCATACTGGACATTTCCTTCTTGTAAAATAGAACTCTTTGCATGAGTTACAAACAGTGGATGCTTTCGTCTTTGTGGCTACCTTGTGTTACATCACTTTAACCGGGATTTTGGCTTTATGCTTGCTTGCTATATCATTACAGCTCTAACTTAATCGCTGGGGTTTGAACGTGATAGTGGCTTCCATAAACATTATTGATAAAAGCTTCTTTACTTCAGCAATCATAGTGTATTAGGCGGTTGTATTGTAAATCCATATTTGCTGAAGATATTGTATCAATCTCCTCACTACTTTGTTTTGTTTGATTTGGTTTTGGAATGTTTTTGAAAGTATTGTTTTTTTTCTTCAGGAATCTAATGGACGTAAACGTTGAAGATGTCAGCATTCTTCAATCTCCTTGTTCTAATCCACTTGGCTTAAATCCACTTCTGTATGATAATTTTTGTGTGCTCCTGCTTTAAACATTTTGGTTTTTGCATCCAATCTTTTTCATCTTACTTAGAAAATGGTTTGTCTCAAGCATATGGCCTGTTCGCTTTTACCAAGTAATTCTTTGCGTCTCTCTTGGTTTCTCAGTCGATCATTATTCTGGTGTATCCTACTTGGAGTCGGTTAAGGAAAGGGTGATGTACCTCAACGAATGGTGGCTTCCTTTCTTCTGTGGTTTGTTTAGAACAAAATTTGGGTTTGTCATCCTATTCTTTTTTACAGAGAGCAAAAATTATTGCTACATTTTATCAATCGAACTGAGTATCTTCTTTCTATCAATGCTTATTTGGATCCGACGTACTTTTCTACGATGGACACTGTCATACACTCGTTGGATATGTTAGTCATTTTTAGTTTGAAATGTCGCAGTTTGTCCCTCTAGTTTATGGGTCTTTAGTAACTACCCTTTTTAATAATGACAGACTATCCCGAGTCCTCACCCGATAAAACATTTTGGGGAAGGCTTAGGTATTTCTGTCTTTGGCTGGGCTCAGGAAGTGCTCCAAATACCTTTGGAATGGACATGGTATTGCCTTCGCTTCCTCTACCTGATGTTGCCATAACAATTAAACGGTTTATGGGGAGTATTTCTCCCTATTTTGGCAAAGATTCGGCGCAGTATCGGGAAATTGAAACCGGATTACAAGTCAGTTACCTTGGCCTTGAAACCTGCTTGCTCAAAATGTTTTCATAAAATAAAACGTTAAATGTGCTAATCTAAACACCAGAATTGTAAAGTTAAATGGTCTCCAGGAATAAATACCTAGCTTTAATAACCATTTTCGGCAATTTTTCTTCGTGGTGGTTGATCAACGAAATGAGTTGGGTCGTTCCCATGGCGTGGGTTATCAGCCCAGCTCACACATTACTCAGAAGGTGTGGAAAGTTTTTCAAACAATCCTTTGGCACGGCAATTAATTCTTCGTTTATAGAGGCAATCATGACCCATCACCTAGAATTTCAGCGTCAATGAGACGGTCTAGAATACCCCTTAGAATCTAACATCATCTTTTGTGAAACCTACTTCCAAATGATTTTTACGCTATTCAGCCAAAAATTGCTTCCATTTGGTTCCCTAGATCGTGCCACAATTGCCATTAAGAGCTTAGTTTTGCGGCAGTCCCCTGAAGAAGCCGTACTAATGTGCCGTTTAATTTTTAGCAGACATTATGCATCAGTCAACGTTTATTTTAACCTTATTGCGTCATCCTTGAGCAAACACGCCCTTACTTGTCTCATGCGTTAAAAGGAACGCTGCATTATGTGCCAAAAGATACCAAACTCCCAACTTACTTCATTTCATAGAAATGGCACAAAGAAGAGGGCAGTGGGTGTCAACGTAGATTGAAAGCGAAAAAGTGGCTTTCTGGGAACTACGCAACCCTTTGGTGGTAAGTCCACACTACATAGTTGTGATGAAATGACTGATTTTCCAATGTTTTCCAGGGAATCCTACACCTTCCTCTGCCATCGTCAACCAACCAGCATGGATACAACCTTCGTGGCTTTCCAGGACAACAAACACCTGCATACGAAAAATCCTCTGGCCAGGTAATTTAAATGCTTTCCAAGACATGTTTTGGGCAAAGTCGCTTTGGAAATTTTAGCTAGCGCTAAATTATGCACCTATGCTATACGTAATGGAAGCATTACTTGCATACTCAATATTAAATCAGCATTTTTAGAAGAAAAGGAGCTAGTTTTGGAGAACTTACTGCTTTTTTGATTGAAAATCAATGGTCATTTTACTTTTAAGATGCTTTTCAAATCTCTTCCTCGCGTTGAAAATCTTTGGAGGTTCGGTGAAACGTCTTAAGAAGGCTGTGCCTAGTTGTGTGCTATTAAGGCTATTTAAAAAACCCTAAATTTGGGCAGTTTTTATTTATCTCCTTTTGTGTTTTTTAAACAAAACACCCAGCTGTATTTTCGCCGTTTTATCATTTCGAGGCGTGCTACTCTTTCTGTTTTCTTGTTCTTACAATTTGTAGTCATTTAGTATTGCTCGCCGTTTCTATGGCAACGTTTCTACTTCAACGTTACATTTCGGGCCTGTTGAAGAACAAATTAAATATGCGCACTGGTAACCCACGATGACTTACTTAAAGAGCCTTTATGAAGTAAGAATGAGATCTTGAAACCCTCTTGACTGATTAATTGATTGTTCGATGATAAAGGGGCTTGAACCACTCCTACTCTTCCAAAACATTTATTATAGTGTGGAAAGACGCATTGATAGCGTGGACGGAGGTCTGAAAGGCTGTCATCCTGGCCGGAAGGCTATGCAGAGACTGAAGTGTCGACGCATTTAAGTGCTCATCACATCACCACACTATCAGTTTTAATTTATTGAATCTGGAGTGAAGTGACCATCACAATTTTTCCCGTTGCTTAGGCTACATTAACATATTCGGAGCTTATTCTGCTGGTTTGAAGCAAAAGACTTTGTTTTGCTCGAGTTTTATAGCTGTCAAGTTCTCCGCTAAGGTGTTTTAGAAATAGATACTATTATATGAATTTCTTAAGAATGAAAATGGGTGATAATGGATCTCTGTCCTGAGCTTTCATGGGAGGAGTAGTTAAACTTGTTTTAATGTGGCATTTGACGGCTGAGTTGATGGAGTCGCTTCTAACTTGAAATCGCCCAAATCTGATCTAGTTGCAGGCTGACAGTGCTGTATACCGTCTTGCGAGGAAAAATCCTTACTAATTTTTCAAGGAGGCTGCTTGCGTTGTTATTTTTACCATTTCTTCATGTAGCCTGCTTCTCCTCTCATGTGTCCTCTTTCGCTTTCTCCGCGATCTCTTTTCATCCACCTCCATCACCTGCGAGTCTTTCTGTCGACTGTAATCAATTGTGTGCTGGCAACAAAATTAATACCATGGGCTTTTAATTTTGGAAGTTCTACTTACTTCCCTGTCAGTAGAATGTGTCGTGAGTTCAGTTAAGATTCTTGAATCTCGAGTCATTTGGAGTGACACCATCGATTTGGGGAATGGAAGTCACTCGTATTTAGTAGATAAATAGAGAGCCATTGTTTTCACTTCAGCTTACGACCTTTTAACTTGTTTCTTTATGAGAATCACTAACATCTACTACAGAATTGGCCTCCTTAGCCGATTCTCTCGGCATTCTAAGACACTGACGTGAAAGTTGTAGCGTCGAGGAGGACATTAAGCTTGTCAATGATGACGTGTCTGGAGTAGTTTCCCTTTGCTTTCAATCTAAGCATCCGTGGTGCTTCTACCATCAGAGGCCAATAATTCCTTCTACCCCCCAAGCGCCCGAAACGTAGTCATTTAGTTGTGCAACGAAGTGCACCCAAGACTCATGCAGTTTTGGGTCGACATGAAGTCGAAAAGCTTGAATGTAATGCATCAGATGCCACTGCTTAGCAAGAGCTTGGTAGTGAAGAACAGATTGGGGAAGAATGTACGGACAGTCGGTCGGTGAGGCTCATAGATCGCATCAGAAACCGTGTCAGCTCTTCTAGTTATCCGTTTTCCTTGGCGACATTGAATTGAAGCCATAGAATCCATCAATCTTTTTTAAAAACAAAGGACTTACCTACCCATCCAAGACTTCTTGTTGATTCATTTCACATACATTCCCTTATGCAAATTTATCACAGGGCTGCAGTACTCATCTACCTCTACGGCAATATCCGTCCTCTACTCAAAGCAGGCCGAATCAACCCGGAGCTGTTCAAGCATCAAGCGCCCATGTGTATGGCACAGTGGTGTCGCCTCTTCTCCACAACAAGGTTCCCTCAGCAATTTAATTGATCATCGTTTTGATTTGATAAAATATCCAAATACTGAATACCGATTGGTTCGGCAAGGCCATGTTTCATTGGCTAGTAATTGCGCTCACCAATCAGATAATAATTTGGATTCGACTTCAACGGCAGGTGAGTATCTGATTGGTGTACCTAATTACTGGTCAGTGAAACATGAGAAAAAATCTTGGGAAAGAGGCTATCATTTTGGTACATTTTCAGAACTCCCTCGGAAAACCAGGATGACCTCTGGACATTTCCACCATCCCTAAGCAAGGTAGATTTAGTCGTCTTTTTATTTCACTTTTTGATGCATTATGAACGGAGATTTTTATCACCCTTCAGCACATCGTAGTCGTGTGCAATGATCGCTTCTACAAGGTGCCACTTTTCACTAAATGGCGAAAAATTGTCTCACCCGACCTACT
Organism: Taenia solium; assembly: GCA_001870725.1. Classification (NCBI taxonomy): domain Eukaryota; kingdom Metazoa; phylum Platyhelminthes; class Cestoda; order Cyclophyllidea; family Taeniidae; genus Taenia; species Taenia solium. Next base: position 271,490 of record MIEF01007052.1, on the reverse strand, counting down.
ACAAAGAATGCTTGACTTCGTGGTGGAGGATTCACGCGAAAAATCAGGTCCGCTTAATTTTGCAACCCTTTAAAATTCCACCTCAGTTGGTTTGCGTTGTGTGAAGGAGTTTACTCTATACTGAGTCTTTAAGGATGCGAACATTTTTAAATTACTGGCAAGTAAGTAGTGTCGATAAAAATCATAACGCAGCGTTTTTATGTTTAGAACTTGAAGGCGACGGGCCCTACTCGCCGGCTGTTTTGACAACGCTCAGTCGAGATGAATGGCAGAAAAATCGATCTGACTACTTCACCTACGGAATTAGCAACGCTTCTCTCATTGAGGTAGAGAAGGCAATTTGTCTGGTAAATTGCCTTTTCTATTTTTGGTGGAGTTAATCAAAGACGACTGGGTTTTTGGCTCCAGAGGCACGGGTACTTCTTGCAGAGATTGTTGAGGCGGTGTGGTTGTCGAATCAACCGCCTAGGGACTGCCTAAGGAACTTAATCTTGGTGATGAATCCATCCAAAAAGCCTCCCAATGTCATGTCATTGTTTATCGAATTGATGATGATACTTGAGCATGATGTCGTGATGACACCAGCCCAAAGTCAATTAATTTTAGGTTTATCTTGCAACCGACTCATCCATGAAGCACTACCAAGCCAAGGGTAAACTGTGGGTCGATAAGAGTGTCAACTTCTGTGTTCTTCCAAACGCCGATGTCAGCATTCATGTTGACTGGAGTTCAATGGACCCGTCATTCTTTGCCGGAGTTTTGGAGCGCCTCCGAGTTGCAGAGTAGGCTATTCCCACTATTTCACTTTTGATTGCTACCGTAAAATCCAAAAATATAGGTCCTTCGTTGTTCATGCAAAACTTTGAAGGTGACTTATCGCGACGAATCGTTAAGTAAGCAATCCCTATTTCTTTTACTTTTTTAGAACAGAAGCCATGTACGATCCAGCGACCGGGGACGCAGTCTACCTGGAAGAGGCTGATCATGAATGCGATAACCCCTTGCCATTAAATTGGCATTGCTTTGATGAAATGGTTCCTATTTATGACAGGGCTTTGCAGCTTTGTCAAAAGGTGAAGTTCCGCCTAAGGTTACTTATCCTGGGGGCTACATCAGTTGGAGAGACCACCTATTGTTTGTAGCAGTTATCTACTAAATGATTATGTTCCACCTATCTTTAAAGGTTGCATTTTTCAAGAAAACTTTTCGCTGCTATTAAAAACTTAAGCGTTCACAGAAAAATCCTAACAGTTATTTAACTACCAAGCATTTTTCCCGCGGATGTCCCTGACCTTTTCCTGTATTGAAGTTTAAAGTAAGCATTGCTAACCATTTATTAAGTAGTGATATTTGCTGCAGGCGAGAAAGTCTTTCGAATTCTCCTCCCTCAACTTCACGGCTTTTGGTCGTTCGTGCGTGAAGTTTGATTGGTGCCTCTGCACAGATGGTTTCATTCAAGCCGCTTTACACGCGACGCAATTTCGACTCACTGGGAGGTTGGCACTTTGCGCTGAATATGTTCCATGTCGCCTTTTTGTTAATGGGAGGTCAGAGACACTACGATCACTCACCACGGAAATGGAGGATTTTGTGAGGTTGAAAAAACAATAAAAGTGTTGCAGGTGGCCTCTTATTTCCTGGTGTAAAATCGCTTTTCTCTTTTTGCAGATGCTTTGGTGGGCTACACACAGACAAGCCAACAAATGCTTCCAAGGCCTTAGAGTGTTTGGAACTTTTAAAAAAGGCTTGTGAACGTCATGCATTTTTGCTTAAACACGCAATGACGGGAAAAGGCATCGACCGTCACCTACTGGCGCTGAGCATTGCACACAAATTCCGTACCCTCAAGGTTCCGACCATGCTACTGTTTGCACTTAAGTAACACGAGTTTTACACGGTACAGACTTATCGTTCTTATAAATGGAAAAGGCGAGCAATTTCCACGAGAGGGAGTAGGGACACTCACGGTTAACTGAATTTGTCCATGTGAACATAGCACAGCTTTTAACAACTATGCTTAGGATTTTTACCCTTAAATGTTAGCGTTTCTCAAAGCTTTGCTGCGCCTCCCTTTTTGTTCAACCCGGTGGTTCTGATACTTTGCCAAAAATGCTCACCAAATTCTCGCAAAATTGTTTTAGCGCTGTGAAATACTGGAAAAGATCCTGAAAATGCCCTTCGATCTTGTCACCTGTCGACTGCCCGATTCTGTCTCTGAGGTAGGCTGAAAGTCTACTCTCTAGTAGGGATGAATTCCGAACCCTATTTTTCTGTTTCAGTCATCGTAATAAAGGTGTTCCTTTTGCCAACTTCAGGGTGCATGGCAGATACTGCTGCCAACATTGGATCAAAGTGGTGCCATTCACATAACTTACGCAAGTCGAACTGACCCCGAAGCTTTTCACTTCTCCATCAGTGGAGTTGGGAACCGAGTTGGGAAATTTGCACACATTCTCGAACAAGTTCTGCTTGACTTACAGAAATTGCCTTTTCCGAAGGCAGAGTAAAGAGTCCTTCTGAAATCTATTTACTACTCTTTCTAGAATAAACAAATTTGGTTTAATGTGTGACTTTTGGCAAATTGAATGACTTGGGTTTGTGGCATTGAAAAGGGCATCATCGAATCTACCGCATTGGCATGTGTTATGCATTTTTCCAATCACACAGTAACTTGGTTTAGGTAGATCATCTTGCTACTGTTCACCGAAGTTGCTTACTCCTTTATCTTTGTTCGTTCAAGCAGAACGGAGAGATCATAGACACAAATTTGTCCCTCCTGTGATGCAGCAACAATCAAATTTTCCACAAGCTACAAAATAGGGAGCGTTTAGATTTCCTTTTTTAAATCTGACATACCTCAAAACAGCAGATTTTCCCTTCCTTTGGACAGGTGAATCGTTCTAGAACGATGGCAGTATTTGTCTCGAAGCATCGAATCGCACCATCACCTGATCCAGTAATCACTAAAGGGGGAACCAATTATGAAAAGTAAAAGAAAGGTTATTTTAGGCCTTACCATCTTTATGCTCTGAATTCAAAATTAAGTCGGTGTGACCACTAGACAGAATTTATTGCAAAAATCTTGGTGCATTTTCAATCTTTTTTTAACCGATGAATTTGACTGCGGAAGGACATTTTCTCTTTAGGTAAACTTAGTCCAGTTTGCGTGAAACCTCCGTCAAGTCAACAGGTTTAAAGTGAGCGTGTTCCAAACCATCCTTTAGGGAGGGGAAATGAAAATGCTGAATTGCTTGATCCCTGAAACAGGTTACTTGCATGGACAAATCAGTTGCTTGGATCCAAACAAATAAAGAGCAGGCGTGAGTCGTCTGTTAAACGCACGCAGATTGTCCTTCAGTGCCAACTTGAAGACCGTATGATCGTGAGGCTTAAAAGTTCGCAATTCCTGCGCCATGTCAGTGACCCAGGCCCGAGCTGTCTCATCAGAGCTGGCGCTGTAGAGGTAAGTACCAGACACCTAAAAGAAAGGAGAAAATTTCCTACCAATTTGTGCATTCACAGTAATGGCGCCGGCGAAAAGGTAAGCCTGATTCCTGAGGGAAAAAGTACGAAAGCGCAATGAAACTGCAGTTGATTTTGGGAGCACAATTCGAGAAAATGGCAATACTGAAGGGAGGTGACAGCGCAGTACAAGATAGTCGAGGAGACATGAAAACTGAGGTAAGGTGGTGTCACTCCCTACTCCTCACAAAGTAGTTCTATGAAAGTAGCACTATCTGACCAACTTGTCGACCACTACGTCTCCACTGAAAAGGTTTTCTTGCACACCACCACGTTAAAGTGTGACAGAGGAAATTAATCAGGGCATAGTGGTTGAGGTTAACAGATCCGTCTAGATTCACACATATAAAGGCAAAGGTAGTTTTGCTGGAAATTCAAGATCATCATGCCATTGTCAGTAGGTGATTCGACAAGGCAAAAAATGAGGCTCCTTCTAAGCGTTGACTTAATTTGAGTATTATACATACCAAACCAAATACATCAAATAGCTTAGTTGGGGGAGCGCCTTCTGCAAACACTAAATGACGAATATGACGAAATTGGGGCGCAAAGTCATCTTGTAAAGCCTAAAGGCTCGAGCTGCGGGCGTCAGCTCTAATCAAAACCGAAGACAGCATGCTACTCAGATTTGGACTGTGCCATCTACACTCAAAGACGTGTTTATGAGGAATTATCTGGACGGCATGCACACAGAGGGCCCCCACGGTCAGTCCCCATGTCATTATGCATAAAATGGTCCAACTTTATCGCGAAGTGGGCAAAAACCTTTAAAAAAATCTTCGCTGCAACAATGAAATGGTCAAATTCGTTGATGAACAGGTTTCACGAGCTAGCCGATAGCCTGAACTACAAAGCGACAGCACCATAGGCACTCGAGATCATTGACACTTTGTAAATGACTAAAATAACGATTGAAATAGTCAATTTACGCAATGAAGTTTCCTAGTTACTCTGTTGTTTAAGAGGAACAAAATCGGCTTGATTTGTACAAAAAACACCAGCTTTGCACGCATACTTAGCAGTTAGCTTTATCAGAAGAGCAAAAGCCTTAACTTTTAAAAGGCGTGGAAGTGTAATGCTCATCTTTTCATAGAAATGGTAGGCATTATTTATCTAAGTCAAAAAGGGAATGAGAAACTGGCTCCACTCTAAAGTGCAGTAACAAGTCACAGAACAGAGTTTCGAAGTTCTCGGATTTTGAATCGTTTGAATTATCTGAATAATTTAAACACAAAACATTTGATAATCTATTAAGGCATTGTGTGGATAATGTAAGGTTCTACACGTCTGCAGGATTTGCAGCCTCTTACACGGAGGAAGACAACCAGGAACCCTCGAATCGCATTACTGCCCGAGCATTCATTTTTGAGGCACGACAAAGCAGTTGGGTTGATTATGAGACTTGTAAAATCCCCCAGTTTATCAATGAATTTTGATTAATTTTCTGCATTATTGTTTCCTAGTTAAATTTAAAGATTGTAGCAGCGCACTGCTTAACCTGGCCGAACGTTGTAACCGGAGCAAAGTTACCGCCTTGGGGTTGCGAAAAGTGCTTTGCCTTCCCCTTTTATGCACAGATAAACACACAGGTTATTGCAACATGAAATTCTGCTTCACTTCAATTTTGGACGCATATTTTCTGCACATAATGTCAATGATTCCACACTTTCATGGCTTAAACTAAAGCTTGCTACATCATTTTATGACTATTTTTCCGGTTTTTGGGGCGATATTTCTGTGGCTAGTGAGAAACTCCGGAAGTAAGCGCTCGTCTTTTAACGTGAAGCACTAAGTTTATCACTCACTGTCCATTCCTGCACATTTTCAGCTAAAAAAATGTTCTGCCATTACAGTGTTCACATGCGAAATCGAAACAAATCTGGATTCCGTCCATATTCAAATGCTTAGATTAAAAAAGGGAATACATTAAAATTCTGCCGAGTTGACAATTGTACCACTTTGACAAATAGCGCCTTCGGAGTGCACTGCTGGCCAACACTTTAAACAAGCTTTCACCTTTACCTGTGAAAATTAAACCCTGGGACTTCTTATTCAAAAGTAATTGATGAGCTTACAATTAAGTCGATGATCGGAGCTGTGTGTCCCTCAAACCAGTGGATCCTCTGTCCTGTTTCGACTAGCCAACTGGCAATTCGACCATCAGATGATCCTGTGTAGAGGTAATGCTGGTCCTGGTCCAGCGCGACGCAAGTCACTGGTCCGGTGTGTCCCGCAAAGGTCTGGAGGCTAGTCGATCTGGTGGCATTCCACAGGCGCACAGTGCAATCTGCCGAGAAGGTGACAAATCTCACTCGGCGTCGTCCTACAGTTGCTTTCAACCCCTCTGAGGCCGTATTGAAGTCACAGCTGCCCGCCGTTATGTGGATCCCGTAGACCGCGCCTTTGTGACCTTTGAATTGACGAATCTGGGTGCCGTCTTCGAGGCTCCAGCAGTAGACTAGGCTTTCGTTTGCAGAGGTAAAAATTTGAGTTCGTGTGACGCAAATGGAGGTGATTGCACCCGTATGACCTGTAATAGTCTATTGGGAAAAGATGTGATATTTTGACGTCATTCGAAACGAAACGCAGTTGTCAGTGAAAGGTATGTGCAACTACTAATAGCTGCCGACAGTTTTGTAAGTCAGTCTAGTCACTCTCAATCGAGTTAGTAAATAACTAGGAGTTTCAAAAATTTGGGAGGTTTTAAAAGACAAACATTAAATTCTTTTTCTCTGTTAGCAACTATTTCTGGCCACAAAGAATCTCAGCTTCATGAAAGTTGGTCAATAAAATCTGCTGCCTCTTCAGTCATAGAAACTTTGGACGCAGTTGAGTCGTCCTAAATGGAATTTCTGAGTGCCAAAGGAACTCACAAAAAGACATTCACCCTTGGTGAGCTCCCACTTGCGTACAGTCATATCTCCAGATCCGGATAGCAACTCCTTCCCGGCGAATACCAGGCATGTGATGTAGTCGGTATGTCCAAGTAGCTCGTGGACGCTTTCGAACCGTTCCATTGACCACAGACGTACTGAACAGTCCTCTGACCCTGAGGCCAACAACGCGGCATCAGGCGACACGATCAAGCAGTTTATCTCCTCTGTATGCGCCTGTATACATGTCTTAATGTCAGAGCGATTGGGTTCAAGGGCGATCTCCTCGACACGTTTTGCTGCATCGGTTGCAGCTTTACTGACTGCAGTGGGATTGTCGGAATCTGATGCCATGGAACGGCTTAAAGAAATACCCATTTTTGTAGTTCCCACTACTTAAAGAAAAAAAATGAAACATGAAACTGTATCCACAAACACACAAGTGGCTTGGTCTCCAAACTCTTTTACTATTTTCTTTTAAAACTTATTTCTTTTAAAGCACTAGAAGTGAAATCAATTCAGCGTTAAACAACTTGCTGAAATATTGTATGCAAGTAGCTCAACTGAAAGAAATGTTCTGTTCCACCAAAAATCAAGAGCTATTTGCAAAATGCCTCACCGGGTTAGGTGAATTAAAGCAATAAATGGACAGCTATCGGTGCTCCAAATTACAGTTTGTGAAAAAGCTCAGTTCAAAAGAGCTGCCAACGCGGGTGCTTGACTTTGCTTGTGCCATGTTTTGACTTGGTCATAAAAATATCAGGGCTGCATGCCGAATTGGTACAGTTTTTAGTTGGAGAGGTAAGATAAAACAGGTATCCACAAACACCAAAGGACTTATCCCCCGTGATGTTTACGATGCATTGCGGGTGGGAACGGGCGGCGATCGGACACTTGACGTCGCATGCTAACAATCGACAGTCCAGATGACCAGGTAAGGTAAGTAATTAATAAAATACTTTTATGTCATTGAAATCGAAAGCGGCAGAAATATGCTGGTGCCTTAAATCTACACAGGCGCCCTACAATGGTGCGAAAGGTAGCCTCTGGTTAAACAAAAAATTAATCTCGTCCCGAAATTGACGTTTCATCAGCAAAAGGTGGCGACTTCCAGCATTGCATTAAGCTCTGCCTTTCTTACTCCGCCACATGTATTTAAATGAGGCACTGAGGAAACGAATGCGGAAATCTGCAGGCACATCTTGCTCCCCTTGAACTGGGCTGTTATCACATCACTACACAAAAATTATTCGTGTTATTATTTTTTGTTCGGGTCATAAATGAAGGCGCTGGTTGCCGGCATGAGTGAGAGGTCCGCCACTGCACTTCCGCCTCCAGCCCTACCGTTCGTCTGTTTTCATTTGGACTAAGGGAACATCGCCGCATCTTTCCCAACGTCCATATTGTGGCTTTGAAAAACGCTCCTTTTTCCAAAGAAACTCCACATCGAAACTGCACAAGAGTTCTCAAGAGCGAAAAGGTGGATTACACTCACGGACGATTACCCTCTCCAAGGTGTTGCATGGAATGCTTTATTCTTTGCCAACTTTTTTTGTTTTTTGCCTTGTTTTCATCAAGAAGAAACGTGCATGGTATTGTAGCACTTGTGGGAGAAATGTAAAAATCTTTATTTGATCAGCAGTTAAGGAACCCAGTTTAAAATTTATTTCAAGTACAACAAAATTGTAAAGGTTTAGAAGATTAAACAAATTTCTTTAAATAACTTTTACATATTTATGAAAAGTCAGTTACAAGCTCGTTGTAATAACAAAACATCACTTGTTCATTTTCTTTTAATAATAATCTAAAAGTTTATGCTTCAGAGCACCCCCACCAATGGAAAAATTTGAAATGCATAAAAACAACGGATATCGTGAGTTTGAGTGTTTAGAATGCAAAAATTATTGCATAAAAAGGCACTCTCATAGGTGTTCCTGCATGAAAACTTCCCTAATCTTTTGGGGCCATTTAAGCATCCGGCTATGGACTCAACTCTCCCTCCACGCACCTGCATCCCTCTTTCTACTAGAAAACTTGCGAACGTGGGCAGAGCCATTGAAAGCTGCTTTGGAAGTTTTTGATGACCCAGTAAATGGGAGACCCATGTAACATTGTAGTGTAAGAAAATGTTTAGATTTTGGTGTCATTTTTAGAAAGCACTAAAGGAAAACAAAAAGACGAATGAGACTCGTCTGCTATTAGTTTTTAAGGTTGTGATGCATTGGAAAGCATTGCTCAAATATTGAAATCCCTTCCTTTTCCTCAAGCCTCAAGAAAAGGTAGCATTTTTTGCCTTAAAAGATTTTGCAAAGTAAATCAAATGAGTGTTGTTATTGGCGACTAAATTATCAACCTTGAATGAGGAAGAGATGGGTAATGCCCCATCCTCATCCGTCCACCCTGCATTCACCCGCCGGCAGTTCGTGAGGTGCTGTTCGCATCCTTACTCCAAGTGAATAACTGTCATTCGGAACGTAGAGTCTACGGTAATATCGGTGACTTTGAAACACCTTGCTAGGAATCCTTAAAAATAACATTTTAAATATATAAAATCAGAATTGGACTGTGTCCTGGGGCAAAAATCCATAAGTTTTGGCCTCATTAAATGTGTTTTCCACCAAAAAAATCATTTTGAATCACCATAAAACTGTTGAAAAGGATTAGTGACTTACAGAAGTTTGGTGCCAAATGAATGGAGTAAGGACATTGAGAATGAAAAGGCCCTAATAACGTTACTATACAAGAGAACAATGGTTTCATGTGTAACATAGCTTTTGCCATGGTAACAGTGGAAGACCAATGATCTGCTCGACTACGGTCCAGCGACTTTGGAGGTGTGACGCCATCACTCATCGATATTCTTGCGAAATCCGCTATGCCACGAGTCCGTCTTAAGAAATGAAAAAGTCGATTCTTATTCCATGAAGCAAAGCCTTGGACCATTAACGCTGGCATCGTCTACTTTGACTTCACATTAGTTGCCCGATCGTCAATTCTACTTCAGATTTGATCACTTGATTGTCAGATATAAAGATTGGGAAAATACCTTCAGAGAAGCGCAAAGGCCGTGGAAGGTGTGGGGTTCCCCATCTCCTTTCATTCACCTAAAAGTGATTAATTCGCAAGATGCAAAATAGTCAATTTCGGTTGTAAACTTTCTTCATGCCTTGTGAGACAGAATAACGAAAATCCTTCCAGTCTGTTGGTTGGCTAGTCTACTGTTTCCATTAAGTGCCTTCTGAACATGGTAAAAGTGTAAATTTTCCCTTATCGTATATCCTAAAAATAACAAGTAAACCACTAATCTTGCTCCCCGCTAACTAGTTTAAAGTAGCATCATCAATGGAAACAAGCATCTGCATTTGGTGCATAAAATGCAGCATCGACCCTTCTTTCAGTCATCACAAAATGCGTAGTTCTCCTACTTTTAAATAACCCCGCATTGTCAACTCCAGAATCCGCAAATTGAAAATGTGACCAATACGAAAAAATCTATTTTCTAATACTGTCTACTCACAAATATTTAGTACGCAGGTCACAAGCAATGAAGTTTTCCGGAAAAATGTGAAGTAATGGGCTTGTCTAATGTGAGTGTAATAACAGTGTATGTCAATAATCCAAAAGATGAATAAGAGAAATAGGGACACGAAATCGATGAAAGTAACGACAAGTCGACGATAGTACTGGCGTTGATGTCCCACATTTAATAGTCACCGCTGCGATATGTAGTCGCTGGGTTTGTGGTGTTGTTGCTCCACTGCAAATCCTCATTTTCGCCTTTTGTGACAACATAGTCACCTAAATATGGGAAGAGAATTAAGAATGACGCTTTTAAAGAACATGATAGGGGAGGTTTTACTCAGATGAGAGAATACTAGAGGGGGGTGAGCATAGGCAGGTCATAATCAGATTTCAAATTCATGTGAGAAAAAGGGGTAAAAACTGGAAGGAATTTCCGGCAAGCTAGAGGCAACGCCCCTGCAAACTTTTACGGCTGTCACACCTCATGCGAAGGTGGACACGCATTGCGCAATAAGGCTTTTTAGAGAGGGCTATTCTGGCCGGAAAAGGGTGGTGGAACAGATGCAAATGTGCGATTTACGCCTAGGTGGCTCATGGGATACAATATCCCCTTTTTAACATATTCAAAAGGGTAAATGCCGCAAGTAATTCACTTTTAGTTTGATGACATGGTTAATGAGGTCTGGCGCAAAAGTTTGCGCTCTACAAAACGGACCTCTCTTGTCTCACAGTATTTATGTGGAGCAAGTTATATTTGCCTTATCTGTGCCGCTCATTTGGCGAGATTCCACATTTCCATAGAGCATTTCCACTAAAAATTTACTGCACTCTTACTCAAGCCTAAAATTTTTAAAAATTCCATTAAAATTCCCTTAATATCAAATGGATGGAAACCCACCGCCAGCATCATAGTGCCGATAAATCGGCGGTAGCCCATCATCATAGCCATAGATGGGTCTCTCCCATGGTCGTCTGCGCTGACGCACCGGTGAAGTTATCAGGTAGCCCGTGCTGGTTGAGGAGGAGATAGGGTAATAACTCGACGTCCCGTAGTGCTGGTAAGGCAGCACATACCTCGAAGCTCGATAGATCGACGAAGTGGACGACGAAAATCGTGACGGGGACGGCGACTGGCATCGCTCGTGGACCACTACTGCGTTGACCTAAATACAGTCGCTCTGTGAGGCATTCGGGATCAATTCTTGGTCATCGCTCTTTGGTAGCGCAATTGAAAGTAAGCAGGTTAAACAAGTGTCTGCCTCGGTTATCACATTGGAATGAATAGGAGAATTTCTAGACAGTTTAGAGAGCAGATGGATTTACGGCGTAGTTCACTTCCTTTAATAGGGCTTTTCCAAGCTACTTTTTTACACATCGACTTTTTGTGAAAATTCTTCATTTACTGGCCTAAAAACGTCTCTGCCTTAGTATGCAGCACCCTCTTGGAGCAATGCGGAGGGTGGCAGACAGTATGATGTGCCCAACGACGGCTCCGAATAACTAAAGTTGGCGGAAGTTAACGCCCTTTGAACTGGCAGCTGAAAAAATACAGAGACCGGTTTGTATTCAGCGCAGCATGCATTTTAAGGACATCGAACGATTTTCGAGTTCCAGTAATCTGTTGAAAAATGCGCTTGTTTGAATACATGTATTTTTATTTCTGTCCCCTTCTAGAATCTCTTTCAAATATTTTACCTTCTCACGCTTATACGATAACGCACCACCTTCAGCCCCACATCAAGTAGGCACACCAATCGCTATAGAACGAAGGGCGAATGATATCGTTTCACCCTGTTCGCATCCTTTGTAATTTCTGTATGCTATATCTCGCTGAAGCGAACCCTCTCCTCTACCTTTCTTAGACCAAGTAGACCTAGGAGGAATCCAAGCAAGTGGGTGCTATATGTGCAAAAAATTTCCCCCTAGGAAGCAGATTGACATAGTCAACTGGAGGGATAAAAGATGAGCTTTTCTCAAGAGAAAATTTATGATTTCATATGCCCAGTAGTCAGACCCAGCCTTGTGGTCTTTTGTTGGGCAGGTGGGGTTGTCCTGCGGATACGTCCTCGCGTCGGTTAAGTGAGCTTTCAGGATGTAAATCAGGTCAGAAGTGGGGACGGTGGTTCAATTTTGGGGTCAAGACGGTGCATATAAGACAAGTGTGTAGAATCTCTGTTTCTCGCTTCAGCTGAACTAAGGAATTATAAATTACTTGTCCCCTGCATACGTTAGTGAAATTTCCTACCAACATAGATTTGTGTAATTTAGCCGAATTTATACCCACTGAGGCGGCAGAATTTTGCTTGGCAAAGCGAAGTGCAGCTTCTGCCACCGCACGAGTTGGAAGGATATTTGCATCGAGGGCGTCTTGCAGAGCTGCGGCAGAACAGCGATGCAGATCCAACACTCCGAGGATCTCCTCTCGCAAATTGTCTGTCAATGCTTCCTTGTCTGATAAAAGGGCGGAAGTGAAAGTGCAACATTCTTTCCTAATAGACAGGCGAAAGTTCAGGAGTACCCCATTCAGTCCTCAAAAATAACAGGTGTAATTCTGGTTTGGCGACTCTGCTAATCAAGATTGCCTCGGTTGCTAGGTTACAGGACACGCATTTCTATGGAACATTCTATGATGTCCTTTTATTGATACTAAAACCAAATGAATCCTCCCTATGGACACGCCGCATGGAGATTGAAACAACCCATACAAGCATTAACATTAACCGGAAAAAAAATATTACTAAATAAGTGCCCTAGACTATGCAAAAAAACAAAAGATGGTGGCGCATCCCGCCTTAAGCAAACGCCGCGGTGGGCAATAATTGCAGTTGTAATAGCAGATAACCTCAATGGAAAAACCTACACTTATGGTCAACTCCACGATCGTGGAAAATCAACTAATCTTACAAGTAAAAGACTATTTGGATGCCCTGATCCCATTAACTTACTCGATTTGACTAGTTTACATATCGCTCTGATAAGTCCATCATGATTTTCTCTCCTATCTAATGGCAAAGCCGTTTTCAACAGCCCAATGTACTCCTCAATAGTCATATTTTGGCTCTCGATCGCGGCGTTTAAGTAGAGATCTAAGTTTTCAGCAACTGTTGAGGGCTCCTCACAAAGCGTTTGTGGGCCCCCGATGGTGGAATTCATCTCCCCTTTCCGCTCTTCTCCGGTTGCTGTCGCCAAACCTGACGACGCCCCATCACCAGACATGGAGGCAGATTGACTGGCACGCAGGTTCATTGTGGCCAGAATATCTTTAATAGTTTGTGGTGAAATGACCCGTAATTCTTGGACACTGAAACGGGCTAACATCTTGCCTGCAATATCAAGAATGAATGGCCGGCTGGCGGAGGAGTCCCGACGACGCTCTGTCACAGAGAGTGCCTATAGAAAGTGGAAAAGGACGAGAGAAAAAAAAACTTAATAATTATTTTAAAAAGGAGCAAATGACCGACAATAAAACTCTTGGATTTCTAAATGAATAAATAAATTGGCAGTGCGTGAATGTCAATGGATACGTTTTTTTTCATTAAAACCAACCTTAATCAGGAACGTAAAATGTTATTAACTTTTTGACCCGTTTTTACCAGCACTTTTCTCAATTTTGCAAAAATTGCATGATTTACGGGAAAATTCATTTTAAATAAGCACAGTTTGGTTGAAGTATTAAATAGGGTTTGTTTTACATATTTCTGTCTTTAGTTCGAAGTTGATTTGAAGGAAGTCTGATTTTAGATTTAATGGTGGTTATTTTATGAAACTTAGAGGTAATTTTCATGCAAATGATGCATCTTTAAAGATCTTCCTACTATTTAACAATAATATTGCGTTGTAGTTTTTTTAGGCATTCAAAATGTACTACGCGGGATTTAAGAGACGTTGTTTTCGTGAGTGTGTAAATGAGTGCGCTACAAAGCCCTGTCATGCATAATTTTAATGCTACACTACTTATTATTATCATTTATTACATTTTTACTAGTTTCATTGACACTGCCTCATATCGCACATTGTTAGGCATAGTTAATAGGTGTGATTCTAGCTTGGGCTCATGGTTAGTTTTGATCGCCCAGGGTTGAAAAACTGCAGCACCCATTTGAGAGGTTCTGTTGAAAATGCTTTCAGACGCCACTTCAGATACATTCCGGTAGTTGGAAGCCATCAAAGTTGACGACTTGGCAGCACCAAATTGAGGCGTAAGCGGAAAAGGTCTGCAAAAATGGTTCCACTAATGGCCTCATGTCTAAATGCTCCCACTAACGCCCAGTAGTTACTAAATTGCAAAAAAACACTAGTCGCATGAAATAATAGGATGGTTTAAGATGGTAAGGAAACTTTGTTTAAACTAGCTCTTTGGTTCCAGTGTTGGTAGGACTTCCTTGTTTTAGGCCTACCACTTGTCATGCTTTAGTAATTTGAAAGGTTATTACTGTTTAAAACATATGATCGCACCTGCTTGCACCAACCAACATTGATTTTCGAAACCAAAGGAATATCTCGTGGCAAAGCCGTGAAAACATTGTCCATTATTTCCTCCAAAGGAATAGAATCGAAGCCCATGCCTGCTAATTCTTCTGTTAAAACGTCACGATCAAGGCTATTTAATCTTTCAAAAGGAAGACAAGTGCAAATGGAAGCTTTCTTTAAGTGGTTTGTGGCTAGTTGATCAACTTTGCTGTCTTGTCTACCATTTTCATCACCAAATTGACGTCCACGATCATCATTTGTCTCCGTAAGAGAAGCTTCCAAGGCAAAACGAAGAGCAAAAAACTTTGCGGTCAGCTCAGCCATGGCGCAAAATGTCGATTTCATAGTGGAGATCTCCTGTATAATGCGTATGACTACATTTTCCGGTAGGAAAACAAGAAATTCAGTCAATAGTGGGTCAACTGTAATTCTTTCATCACTGTGTTGGGATCGTCGCACCCACATGCTTAAGATAGCATCAAACAGTCGGATGAAAATATCACAGTATTCGTAGTTCTTCAAACTGGCCGAATACGCAAGGGCAACGATGGCGGGGCCGAATTTGTGCGACATTCGCATATCCGTAATAAGGATATTAATGTACTCGTCTGTAAGATCGATTAGATTTTGTTTTCCAAACATGTCAAGAATATGAGCCGCGTTGCTCAGAAAAGCAATACTACGTGGATTTATCTCAATTTCCTTGCCATAACAAAAGCCAATAATATCAGTAAAGACTTCTGACCCTCCGTCTAGGTAAGGCATCTGTAAATCCGGTGAGACTCCGATTTTGTCCTTTACATAGCCCATCTTTAAAAGCAGCGGAAACCTGTGAAGATGGTAAATTTCACTGTCGAAATAAACATTGACATCGGAAAAATCACCCGATTCCAGAAGTCTGATTGCATTCATTTTCACAATGACATTTGCATATCTGAGTATTCTTTCTGGTATTTGTAAGGTAGTGTACCTATGAAGTGGCGCCTTGACCCTAAATGTCTCCAAATGTGAGAAGGATAGGGGTTTAAAAGTCAGTGTAGGAACTCAGAGCGTCAGGGTCATAATATTCGACAAAGTGGAGGTTTCAAACAAGTTGCTAGGGAAAAGCATGTACGAAAACCTTCACCATGCATAACTAAAATGAGGCTAAGGCTTTAAAGTATCGCTATTTCATTCGATAGAGCTTTTTATCTTTTGTGAATTTAGAATGCATTTTTAATTTGGTTCGCTTTTATGGCAAATATGTTAAACTAGATAAATGTAGCAAGAGCACAAAGATTCAAAAATATAGCTCGTACTTCGACATTAGCTAGGTGTCGAAAACTACCACTTTGCTTGCAGACACTTCTTACCTTTCCTCATCTTCCCTACCTCCATCCTTACTATGAGAAGTTTGGATATTAATAGACATATTTATTGTAAGCACAGGAAGAATATGCGGTAGTGAGGCCGAAGTCGATACAGCTAGGACTACCTCAGACTTAGGAGAGCAGCCACATTCATCAATTACCAGGTCTAAATTGACCTTCCGTCTCTCGCCAACAAAATACATTTAAGGAATAAAAGTATTACTGTAATACATTGTTTGTTCGGACTGCTGGTTTCGGACACTTGGGTGGCCATATTGTACTAGCCGGTTAGCTGGCCTCCTGGCCACGCTAGCAGTCCCTGATCCCTCTGTTTCCAGAATATACCCTGCCCTAGTACTGTGCCTTCTTTTACCTCAAAGGAAGTCTCGGGACGCTACATAGGTGGCAGTGGAAAGTGGAACCGACCTTAATGAATTTATATCCTGATCCGTACCGCTTGTGGTAAACTTTGGCGGTGTGAAAGGAGTGCATGTGCTGCGGATGTGAGAAGCCCTCGCATCCCATAACAGAAGGGCCGAGATCGACATCCATCTTCGGCACCTCCAAGTTCAGTGGAACCGCCAAGAGGGATCAGCGACGATCTGGTCAACCATGCCCCTTAATTTTTCTCTCTTAGGTTCTCTGACAACTCGCCACCCTTCGTCAAAATGCGTACCTACAGGTGTAGAATGTACAGGACGCCATTCGAAGGTATAGTTTTATGCATTGCACACTTGGATTGCATGCACTTTGTTCCTATGAGGTCCAATCGCCCCATTTGCTTAGGGTTCTACGATACCCTCGCACTTTTTCTACGGCATCAAAAAAGCCTGGAATCACAATATGTGTTGTGTGTGTCTCGTCCTATTAGAAAACTTGGATTCGTACCCCCATCTTTTATCAAACCACATTATCGTGAGAGAGGAGGACCAAGAAATACGCATTTGCCGCACCGAGTGCTACGCGGAATCGATGGCACTACAAGAACACATGCGTTCGAGTCCCGATGACTGGTACGATTAGTGTAGCGGGATCTTCCCGTTCCTCCTCTTCCTTCTTCCCCACCTTGCTATTAGAAGGCCGAGTTTTTCTAGTCATTTCTTTATTTAAGGTAAAGGGCGGATACAATAGTCCAAACTACGAGGGTCGAGTCTCCGGCTCAGGTGATGAAGCGAGCTCGTCGGCGACCACGTTGATATTGTCCTCCCGCCTCTCACCTAAAAAGCGCATTTAAACACCACAATTATTACAATTAGCTCCTCGGTGCTTCTCGCAGCACTGATTACGTTGTTTGTTCCTATTGGGCTGGCCTCTGGGACATACCTGTAACGCTGATTCCTTATGAATAATCTTTGTACTGCTAAACTGCCAATGTATATTAAACTTTATGGCTTTTGGAAGTCTCACTGCCACAGTAAGGCTCGTGACTATCAGCCCTATAATGGTTGATACCCAATTCGAAGCATTTAAGTATAATAAGTTATAAAGCTAAAGTTTTTGATTGGAATGCATTAGATTGATGCGAGAGAAGTGGCGGCTAGAATTTTAAAACCTATAGCACCGAATCTATGATGAACTTGTGATCGAAAAGTCGAAAGAAACTTAAAAACCACGCCTTCGAATTTTGAGATGGGTTATAATCTAAAATCTATTTTTAGCCTAAACATAATATAAAACCTTATCATCTTCAAAGTAAAGTGAAACAGCACTGAGAGCTGACAGCTCCAAAAAATAGATAGAGTAGATCCAAATCAGAAGAGATGAGCGCCAAAACTTGACAAATTTTGCAAAGCACTGCCTCAACAATTTCTCATTTTCACACATTTTTGGTAATGCTTTGCTACTTCTGCTAAAACAAGAATTCTTTTTAAAGCAATTCTTAACACCGCATTTATATAAGCCCCAACATGTAATGAAATGCTTAGGTACATTTTTGTCACTTTCAGCGAAAAAATGCTTGCTTAATTTGTACGAAATGTGCTTACCTCGATTCTTGAACATTTCAATTGTTTTTGCAGCGTCCCGAGACTTCCTTGAAGGCAAATGAAGGCATGATACTTAGACAGAGTACATGCACTAAATTCGCAGGGCTACAGTTAGTCACAAGCAATATAAATTAGTATAGAAAATCTTTGAAGCCGAGACCGCCTTCCACTTTTACCAGTGTAGCATCTCAAGGGCCTTTCAAGGGCAAGAGAAGGCATAACCCTAGGGCAGAATACATGTATTAGTAAACGGAGAGAACAGGGCTGCTGGCATGGCCCGGAGGCCAGCTCAATCGGCTAAGGCACTATGGTCAACTAAGTCCTCAAAACCAAAACCGACGGTTTAACAAACAAAGCACTACATATCTTGCATCAATTTTCTTTTTCCGGTTTTATGTCTTGTAGAGGGTATATCCGATAACTCTATGTAGGCGTTTCTATTAGAGCAAAAAACCTGATTATTAGAATAAGATTTTAGAGCAGGCGTTTGAATATCTTGACCGTCAGCCGCGTCTTATGGTTGCTGCTTGTGCTTTGCGTGTGCCCTTTGGTTAGTGGTTGTCGTCGTCGCCATTGTTTAAACGTTGAAATTATTGGTTTGTGGTGTCCTTTCCTTTTCCTTACCTACATTTTGCATTTGTTGTCACAGGTGTGAAAAGTTATTATGCCCCGCAAATCTACTAAGCAGGTAAGTCCATCGTCATTTCTTTTTTTCATTTACTTTTGTTCCCTTCTTTGCCTGGAAATATTTTTCCTTTAATAATATTCAAGTTTATTTCGGCATTACTTTAAAACATTTTAGAGAAAGGCTAAGCCTTCTACTGCAGAAAATGGCGATGATAATGCGACTACCCCCGCCCCATCAGACTCTACCATTGAGGATGCCGTTAAAACAAATGAGGCTGAATTGCTAAAACAGCTAACAAACGTCATGCTTACTTCCCCTCGTAATCTTCCTGGTTTGTCGGGTTCCAAGCCATCGAAGAAATCGAAAGATGACTACAAGTTTTGGAGGACCCAGCCTGTCCCAGACATTGGTGTGTTTATTTGAGCATGGTTTAGTATCAATTTCTTGGATTTTCCTGGCTTGAATGACACCTTTAAGGTGAGGAAATAACCGAGAATGAACCAGTGGAACCGGATGTTCCGGTATCTCAGATCAGAACAGACAGTTACAGCCTTCCCGCCGAATTCGTGTGGTGTGATCTTGATCTGAACAATTCTAAGGAGGTTTCTTATTTTTTCTTAAAAAAATAGCTCATTTACCATTTTCAGCTTGATGAACTGTTCAACTTGTTGAACGAAAACTATGTGGAAGACGATGACCACATTTTTCGGTTTTCATACGCTCGGGATTTTCTCAAATGGTGCAGCTGCTTACCTTTTGGATAGTCCGATTTTAAATGAACTTAAGTAAGTTCTTTGCTATTTTTAGGGCAATGCAGCCTCCGGGTTGGCGTCCAGAGTGGCATGTGAGTGTTCGGGTTGCGAAGAATAATAAACTTGTCGGTTTCATTGCCGGCATGCCCTGTGATATTCGTGTGTACAATAAGTGAGTTTTTCCCTTAGTTATCTTTTATATTTGATTGGTCCAATCCAATTAGTCTACAATTATTCGCCGTTCCTTCATGGTGGTTCCGTGCTTCTATTTCGGCTTTCAATTTAAGAATGGCGTAGATAACCACACTAATTCATAGGCTGTATACCATTTCGGTCTTAAGTTAAACTTATGCTTCTCATTAAAATTGCCAGCCTTGCACCTACGCTACCCAACTGTACATCTTTAAGTTCTTCCTTAATTTGTGAACTAAGTGATTCTGAAGTTAATAAAGAGAAAATACTTGGTCTTTCATAAGTTTATAACTTCAGCCATAGCTTATCGAACTCAGATTGAACTACTACACCGCTGAAAAGGCTCCTTTTTGAGTGCAGCATAGGAAAATGTAGAATTTTTTGGCTTAGCCATTAGTGACTTGGGTTGGAAAACGTCTTGCAATCGTTTACTTTCTTGCCTTGGTCAGCTCTAAAGGGTTCATTTTAGCCTTTATTATTTCTTCAAGTAGTTCAAATGCAGCTAAGGTCAAGTCCCCAGTAAACAATGGACGCCATCGTGAGTTTTTGAAGTAGTGGCTTCGGTGGGCTCTAGTGATGCTCTCGTGAAATGGCTCATTTTTATTATTCGGCTATTAGAAGTAAGTCATATTTCTAAGTCATGGGTTGTTGCTGGGTCCTCCAAACTTTTTCCCTCTCTCGTCGTCCATTTCTCCTTATCACTGTTTTGAGTCATGAGCTAGTCATGGCTTTTTACTTGGTGCTAGAATTATGAATTCTCGCTCACCAAGAAATTCGAGACACTGTCATGGTTGTTTTTCTTTCACCTTGCACACAGGACAAAGAAGATGGTGGAAATCAACTTCTTGTGCGTACACAAGCGTTTACGAGACAAACGTATGGCTCCCGTGCTAATTCGAGAGATAACACGACGCGTCAATCTCCACGCTATCTATCAGGCCGTCTACACCAGTGGAGTTGTGCTTCCACGACCTGTCGCCACCTGTAGGTTCGTTCCCAATCTTCTCAGATTCACTAATTTTCCCAATAGATGGCGCCTGTGATCGGTTTTACAGAGCTTGGTGTGTTCACCTACCGTCTTTTTTCAGTTCTTCTCAATCCGCACTAATGAAGGATGTAATGGGAATTTGTCGGATTCCTCTCACAACTTTCTAATTGTTTTTAATGTTTTTCAGTCTTAAGTATCTGACAGGGATTTATGAAAGCGTGTCACATTACCTAGAAAAGCATTCTTACATTTTGGCTTTTTATTAAAGGTACTGGCATCGTCCACTGAATCTGTGGAAACTTGTGGACGTTGGCTTCTCCCACCTTACACGAACAATGACCCTCCCCCGTGCCACAAAGCTCTATCGCCTGCCCGACACCACGAGTCTACCCGGTTTTCGCGTCCTTGAGTCTCGCGATCTGCCCGCGTGTCGTCAACTCCTCGCCACTTATTTGGAATCCCGCTCACACCTCCATCCTGTCTTCTCGGAGGAAGAGTTTGCCCACTGGTTAGTAGCAACCTTAAGACTTCGTTTTTGGCAATACCACGACCGATAGTTATATACCCATTGGACGTCTGGGAATTGATGCGCCACATGCTGGGTCAACATTTAACGGGGTGACTCCTGTGGCAGTGGGTCAAAAGCCACCACGGCCGTCTGCTCTTAAAAAGTTTACGCTAAAATATCGCAACGCCAAGTGTTTCGTCCAAGTGCCATGCTTTTTAAATCTTCTGCATCTGTCCATTCCTCTTCACATCACCGCGTTTGATTGCCATTCTGTTCATTGGTGTCCAAACTAGTCAGTAACATGCGCACCAACTCGGTGGAGAAGGAAAAGAATTGCGGGATTTAATGTTGTTCTCTTGCTACAGGTTCTTGCCCCGTGACGATGTCGTGCATGCCTACGTGGTGGAGCGGGCCTCCGACGGTGCTATCACCGACATGGTCTCCTTCTACTCTCTGCCCAGCTCGGTGATGCAACATCCAAGACACAATCTTCTGCGTGCCGCCTACTCCTTTTATAATGTGTCCACTGAAACTCCGTGGATGGTGCTCATGAAGGAGGCTCTGATTGTCGCCAAACAGGTCCGTGCCTTTCTCTCTTCTCATCCTTATCCTGGACCAATTTCCCAAAGTGCTGCGGCGACTCCTATCATCCCTTTTAAATGAAGAGCAGACACACTGTAGCTTCCATCCATATAGAAACGTTTCTTGAAGGTAGGAGTGGACCCAGTCTTAGCCATCTCCCTTTCTTTATGATTGTCGTGTCAGTTTTGCCATGAGTAGGTGATACACATCACTTGGCCAATTACCTCTCCCTCATTCCAAAATAAAGTTCACATCTTCTCACGGATGTTTTCTACTGGCATGCGACATGAAGGATCCCCTTCCAATCTACTAATTCACCACTTCTAGCCGCTTCTTTGGAAGGAATTTGTTTTTGCACTTCCTCTCACGTCTACAAATTGATAGATCCCAGCCGTACGCGTTGTCCGACCTCTCTTTTAGCGGGTGAGCAATTCCCGCTCGAGCGATTGCCTCCATTATTCGTCTGTACACACAAACCCAGAGCCCACTCTTGTGAGAATGTGGTGGCGGTAGTGGTGGTGGCGATTCTTGCGCTGGGAGTGTGATGTGGGTAGTGCTTGGATAGCTTGAGCATAACCAATGAGATGTTCACTCTTTTCGTGTCGCCTTGCAAAAGCTATTTCACAACAAAGCCCAGTCAGTCTGCCGTGAATGAAATGACGAGTAGATTGACAGTCTATTGTTGTCTATCCTGTGGCGCTATAACTTCCCAAGTTGGCGCAGATTTCCCTAATCTGTCTTATCATCTTTCAAGACTGAAGTCCTTGAGACCCTAATGCATTGGTAGCATTAGAGAGTGTGAGTCCTCGTGATTTCAATGCATCTACCTTTGAGTTACTCTTTGCCAGGCATGGTATTCAGCAGTCCCACCCCTTCTCAAGTGTTTCTCAGCGCAAAACACTTGTTTATTTAGTCAACAGAAAAAGCAGAAATGCACACAACGCGCCTTCACGACACCACTTATACGTATGCGAAAGAGGTGAGGTGCCAATTGGTAGTCTTGTCACCCCTTGTCGCTCTCGTCTGAAACTCATGTGTAGGCCTCACTACTTTACCACCAAGAGTTCTCTATTTATAATTTTGGCTCCTTAAGGACTGGCACGTGCGTCAACCTCAATGCCCCGCTGTTGTTGAAGTGCCTCGAGAGAAAACCGAGTGTGTTCATTCGTCGTGCTTAGATGATTGTAATTTTTTTCTTCTTTTTCCCCTTGCCCTTTAACTTAGGGGGATTGTTTTCATTTACCACGTTTTCGTTTTTTAATTGTTTTTTTCAACTTTTTTACCAAAGGCCAAATATTAGTGTATCCTTGTTGTGTCTTTGTGTCACAGGACTGAAAGCGCTCTCTCAAACTATTTTTCTTACTTATAATGCTTCTAGTTTTGTGTTCTCACGATTAAATTTGTTAGCCTTATCAAAAAAAATGCTGGACATCGGCTGGTGTAGCTTTTGGCTGATTTATACATGTTCTAATCCATTGCCGTCTCCTTTTGTGCTTCCTACTGACTCTCATTTAGTAGTATGCTTCGTGTTTTCAAAACTAGCTGTTTCGGCATTAATCGGTATGCTCTGCTCCATGGATGAGTCCAGGCCTCCATTATTGGTCTGCTTCTCACTCGATGACCATTCTCCTTCATTGTCCCATGGAGTGAGTTGAAGAAAATTCAATTATCTCACCACATCACCGGGGCATTCTATCCTGCTGTTGTTTTTTCATGCCTCCTCTGAATGGTTTGATCAGCGGAAAAAAATTGCTAGCTGTCAGTGGGACACGGCTCTGTCATGCCAGAGGAAATGAACCGGAATTCTCACCGCAGGTGGTCAAAGGCACAAGAGTTCGGTGACTGAATTCCCAATGGTTCCGCAAGTGCCACTTCTTTAAGCTTCAGTGCTGCATCCAACTTTCCCCTTTCATTCTCTCTAGTAGAGGTTATTTTTAGCCAAATTCTTATTTGCCATTCTTTTGCCACCTATCTCTAAAAGTCTCCATTCTTTCAACCGGTTTTGCTCCGCCTTCTACTTATAAGTCATGCTTTATGCACAATCGGGACGTCCTAATATGTTTCGGTAATCTTGGCGTCTATTTTATACCTCAGCTTCCGAATGTGGGCATTTCCTGTAGAGTACACTCATTATCACTGCCAGAAAGTCAAGTTGATGCTTTCATGAGCTGGCACAAACTTGTAATGTCGTAGTATCTCCTGTCAAATCCACACGTCACCCATATATGGCAAAGGAAATGAATTAACCGTATTTGGAGAAAGAAAGGGTGGCAATTTATCCTTCCCCTATCAAGCTGGTTTGTTTCAGTGTTTGGAAAGTTTTTGTAGACACGTGTCGCGGCCCTTGCACTCTCTCCTCTCTCTGGATTTTGAAGTTATAGGGGTATAGCGGAAGATGTGTTGCTGGGTCAAGCGGCATGGCTTGAGGGCCTACCGGCAGGCGGAAGTACGATGGCGGAGCCTAAAATGCACGCACAAGCTATCTAGGCATTAGAGCTGCTATAATTAATAGTTGAAAAGAATGCAAATAAAGTGAATAAATCATTCTCATTTCCACATTTGTTTTCTGGTTTAAAACCTGTTCAACCCGTTTGCAGGAGGTAATACGCGTCACACATTTGTGACTCACGCCGTGCACGGCTAATGAGATTAGTGCGTCACAAGCTCGTAACACTGACACTACAGCGAATTTAACTTGCTTCATCTGACTAGTCTTCTGGCAATGCCTAGGTGAAAGTTGTCCCAGCTGTACAGTCCTCGTTCTTCATTCCTTTGTCTGTATCAAGCCTCGCTAGCAAATCATGATGTGTATTTTCAGCTCGGCTATGACGTATTCAATGCGTTGGATTTGTTGGACAATGCAAGCTTCTTTGAAGATCTTAAATTTGGCATTGGCGACGGCAACCTACACTACTATCTCTACAACTGGCGCTGTCCGACACTCAAACCTGAGGAGGTGAGTTCTGCAAAATAAGAAGTAGTATTTCTGGGATGCGGCAGCCTTTTATGTGCCAAAATTTGTCTAGAGTTTTGCCTCTCAATCACTGTCAACCGCTTGCTCACATTCCCCTTTTTTCTGCAAACTAGGTGGGCGTTGTTCTCCAGTAGGTCCTGCCCTATCAGCTGCTGGGAAAACCGTCTGTTGATGTGGTGTGCACGCTCTCACGACCTGTCTACCCACTTGGCGCCCTATTTTTCACCTCCTCCTCCTATCCTTCTGGATTCTTGTTTGTGCGAATAAAGTACATCGAGTGTTGAGGATCGCGTTCTTTGACTCGTTTTTCACTCCAAAGAGGCGTAACTTTGCCATCGGGTTTATTAATTAGCCAGGGTCCACAAGTGTGGGCTTTGGGGATCGTCTATAGAAGGGGTGTTTTTTTATTACAATGAAAAGGTTCCACGCCCGGAATTTGGTTCTATAATTATGCTGCATCTATGCCGGAGCATACCAGTGTCAAAATCTGAGACAACAATGCCTAAAGTGCGGTATGTTGGAAACTCCAGCCCTACCGATTGCTCTTCTCTCTGGTGGCGTCTCCATATCCTGCTAGTGCAGTTAGGCTTCCATCACTTCGAATTGAGCAAATGCAGAAAGGGCCGCCACCAAATGTCTGATATTCGACCTGGCCTTTCTCGATGTTGGTGTCCTTGTAAGTGAATGGACCTTCCAACAAAATGCAGCTGTGTCAATTCTACAACCATGGAGCCCTGTGCCCCATACTTATTTCGACGTTATTTCATAACTAGTCGTGCTTACCTAATGCCGGCGTCGAAGCCAGGTGATGTTCATCGCTTGAGTTGCACGTGGTCTTGTAGTATAAAGTTCTCTCCCCACTCACCGATTTCGTTAGTCCTGGATCCATCTCGGTGTTCGACTGCACCAAGTAGATGCATGCACCTCAGATGTAATGCCTGCTTTGCACAGTCTTGTAGGAGAATCCAATGCCGCGTGGCTTAGGAGTGTGATGTAAAGGCTAACCGATGAGAGGATTTACCTCTAAACTTTGCAGCGCAAAAGTCATCGACATATGTCAGCAGCCTTCACTATGCCCTCTCCAGTTGATGTAGGCGAGAGCAAATTAAATTTTTATTGACACATCAGTATCGAATCACCTTCGTCAATAATAGCACGTGATTATTCACTGGTGCAATGAGTGAGGTTCCTGAGAGTGCTACACTCATCTCCAAGGCATCCATCACCAGGATCAGTTGCGATATCTCCTCTCTCCTCACCCCTCCTCCCTAACCTTCCTAAATGATTAAATATGCGGCGAGGACCATGAGCAACGTCAAGCTCGGGTTTCGACTCACAAAGGACACAAATTCGCGGTGGATCAATCAAATCACATTACCAGAGGATGCGAAAGAATGCTCATCAAAATCAGTTATTCCGGAGTCGACTATTACAAGACGCAATATAAGTACCCTGAAAGTTGGTTACTGTTCAGAACCGGGAATATTTGATGTGAAGAGCACTTGACATTGAACCCCCACTAGTACGACATCTAATTAGAATGGTCATTTGGATCGCAAATTGACTTAGTTAACGTGCCAGACTCAATGTACAAACATTCATTTTCCAAACTGCAACGAAATGAAGTGCACTTCTCATTGAAAAATGCTCCTTCATTTTTCTTCCCCACTGTTGAATGCCTGTTTATCCTTCAATTATAAATCATTGAAAAGTTTAATCTGGAACGTATCGATTGATTGCAATAAATAATAACAATGTCTGACGTTAATTAAGAGGCCAGCTTTCAAGCAATGTCCAGCTTAACTTACTTTCCACTCACTCTCAACGAAAACACCTTATGATGGTGATTCAACAGGTAGGAGGTATACCGAGATCTGGAAGATATTGGAAGGGCTCCGGGTATACACACAAATAATGGTTCTTTGCCTTACAATTTTACGTTGTTTTGGTGATCAGTCAATTTTCCTCGTCTTCTAAAAAGATATTCTGAAGATTCGTGAATGAAATACAGCTTTCTCTTGATGTGTTGGAAGGCGAATGGTAAGTCATTTATGCTAGTCTGCTTGCTTGAACTCCACATGTCTAGGCGGGATTTGAACTCAGTTTACCCCAAATCGATGCCTTGGGGCATACTGTCGAGCCCGCAGCCACGTGCTCACGCTCTTTAAATGTCTCTTGATTGCGTCCACTTCGCGTCACCAACAGATATTAACGTGGAACTCGCCCTGACTGGTGAATTCCTCCTGGTTCGACTACATTTTCCGGGCATTGGGAAATCGCCATCACCACTTCCACAGCATATGCGTGGAGGACGTAGCCTGTTTTCCTGCTTCCTCTCGTCTAAAAAGAGCACCCTCACTCAGGGATCCACCTGGATGAAGTTAATCGACGAGAAGACGTCCTCGACAGTCATGCGTTCTGGAGAGTGGGTTCCCATACAGCCAGAAAAGAAACCCGTCAACGGTGAAATGTGGCTTCGAATATTCAGACGACGAATCAGTATAATGTCAATTCCTCCGAAACAGGAAAAGAATGCGATGCAGGTCAACTTGAAGACCTCAGTTCCAGTGGGCCCTCCAGTCACCCGTTACTACTATTGGGATTCAGGTCGGTTAAACAAAGCTTTAAATCCGCGCAAAAGCGAAATTCTTGTTAATCATGATCAAATTTCCCTTCGCTTGGCATGCAGTGGAGAGTTGTGGACAGAGGAGGATGTGAGGGAGCTTCAGAAAGTCCCCCAGAAAAAGGAGGCAGAGATGAAATCAAAAGTAGCGCCTGAAGTTCAAATAAAGCATGAGCCGGTTTCTGAAAATACCGCTTTTTTGAGGACTTCCAGCCAAGAAGGCAATCAAACTGACTGTCCGGGTGGTGATGCCAATTCTTGTAAAAATAATGCAGCTTCTGTGCCACCGACTGTTGAGGAAAGGCAATTAGAAGGGGAAGAAGGGAGAATGAAAGCGGTGGAAAAAATAGATAAGATGGAAGAGGACCCTATGCTGAACCGAGAGGAACGAAAAAAAGCAGTTGTCAGCGAACACACATCGTGCATAGACACCGAAACTCATCCATTAGAGCGACCTGAGTTGGATGACGCGGCTCAAAAGTGGGTTTCACGTGAGACAGTCTCAATTAAGGCCGAAACGGATGGAAATTTTAGGGGTAGGTCCCCTTAGCTAAAAATCCGTCAATTAAGCAAATTTTATGCCACACAGTGCTTCTGCAAACGCAGTAAATATGCAATTCTGCACCCCATTTTCTGTACTTAGCAGATCATACATCTTTGAACACCTGTTTCACCAATAAATATCATATACATCCCATGGGAAAAAAATTCGGCAAGAAATTTTAACTCTCCCTGATTTTTTTAAAGTGGATGCATCTTTATGATGTTGTGCAACACCTATGCATTCCGTTCTGCAATTCTTACGCTAAAGCAATGTCAATGCTGCGTAACCTTGACGCTTCGGAGGTTCCAGATTCTGACCCACATTTTGCCCGTCCTGGCACTGATTCTCTCAAGTGCTCGAGAGTATGAATTAATGCTAATCGGTTGCATTAAAAATAGGAGTATTTATTCTTTGGACCTCATTCCGCTTTCCCCTAATGGTGCAATTCTGACCGTTTGCAGTAAGAGAAGTAGGTTCCTCTAGCACTCAGTCGAGATTGTTCAGTGAACATTGGTATTGCGTCTGCCTATTAATGAGTGACCGATGAATTCAATGCAGCGGCCACTATTTGAATAATTTTCTGCGAGCGATATTTTAGGTATCCTTTTTTAGTAAACTAGTGCATATACTTTGACTTATAATCTACAGAAATGTATTTACGCATTCTCCCCTCACGAACCACTTTATTTAGCCTTAGGCATCGCCAATCCTATGCAGCTCTCATTACCAAAATGTCTGCTTAACCCCTTACGAACGTGTAATACAATAAAGGACGGAAAATATCCCTCAGAAAAGTGCTACCTAAGCAGCACGTAGAATTGAGATGCGAAAGACTATGCCTTCTTTACAGTTTAACCAAGTATTGCGTCTTTGGAAGTTTTGAGTTGTTTTTTGAAGAAGCGGACTTCCTTCCAGTACACCAATCCATCATTTCTGGCTGTTTTTGGGGCGGTCTTTTGCTTCCACACCACCGAGTGCCATCCCAATGAGTAGAGTAGAAACTTAGCGGTAAGGTGGTTTAATGTATCTAATAAAGCAAACAAATTTAATTGCCACTTTGCGTCTGCTTTACTTAGTTCAGAAAGGAAATTATATTTATTACGTAAAATTCCTAAACTAGATCCATTAAAATGCAGTCTCAGACTCTCTATTTATGCCATTCAATCAAACACCGCCGCTTTTTGTAAAAGTTATGGAGCTCATGATTTTTGGGTGACCATTCAACTTTCTAAAGGTCTCCAGTCATCCACAAATAGTCTGCTCTTTTCAGAACGCTTTACTCTTAACGGATTCGCAAACTGGATTTAAAGATGGAAGGCATTTTAAGCTTGTAACCTTAAGCGAAATATCGGCAACTACTTGATTTAGCGGATAATGTAGAACATTATGTCGGCAGGTGTGCAGTTGAACATCTAATTCTTTATATCCTTCTTAGAAATAAAGCTACTGAGTGCTTTCTTTTTTATGCTCAAAACCGGGAATGCTTCTTAGCACATTGCGTAGCAAGGTCCACCTAATCAGCACCAATAGCACGCAAAGCAACCTTTGCGTCAAACTCATTAAAGGGGTACGGAAGTTTAAAGGAGTAGTCGCAGATGCACACTGTCTCAAGTTGCCAATTTTGCCGTGTTTGGCTCTTTGAAGTTCATCTTTTAGAGTTGCAGGGCTCACGCACAATGGTAGAAGGGAAGGCTGAGGACGAGAGGGAGGGGAGAATACAGAAGGCAGAAGATCCTAAGCGGATTGAGAGAGCAACCAGTTGTACAGATCTCTGCAAGGTGGTGGATGCTGCCACTGCCACCACCACGGAAGGGGGGAAAAAGTGTGGTGATGGTAATGATGGTGTGCACTGCCACTACTGTTTGGGTGTGCGGGAGCAAGTGGGCAAGGCAGAGTTTTGTGCACTACAGGCGCGTGTCGAAGCCATGGACAAGGAAGAATGGGGTCGAGTCCTCGATATCATCATCGGTAAAAGTGGCGCCAAGGGTAAAGTCGTCACCTGCCCGCAGCCTCCCAATCGTGGTCGCAAAGATGGCGCTAAAGTTGAGAGTAAAAGGAAATAACCCTTCTTCTTTTTTTGCTCTCATTCACTTTCCATTTCTTTTCCACACACATTATTCTTCCATTCTCTTCCGTCTTCTACAAATGTGATGGCATTGGGTGCTTAAAATTTTGCAGTGAGTTGAATAAAAGGACTTTTAAATGAACGTTTCTGCCAATTATGTGGACGTGTGTTTCTGTAGTGGACTGGAGATAGACTTATTCTCTTGTTAAAGGCCAGCACTCTGTCTATTTTACGACTTCCAACTCGAATTTGTACAAGAATTGCTTCTTCTAGAGACCCTTCATCCTAGGCTTAAAGAAAGTTCTAGTCCCACAAATTGCAACAACTCAATGGAGAGCGTGAGAGTGACGCCGCTTACGTCTTTCTCATTCTCGACTTAAAGCCACCTCCATGTGCGTAGTTCCTTCATCTTCGAAGTCCTCCAATTTCCCGTAAGCAACAGCCTATTTTTCTCGATTCCATCTCCGAGGCAAAGGTGAAGCACAGTAAGTGAAGTAGCTGCGTTGCTGATGACCAGGCCTTTCCCTGCGCCACTAATAATGTTTGTTTGGCACTTTTTTATCTTAACCGGCCTCAGCGAATAGTCGGTGAATGATAGGCTACAATACAAACGGAAGCAGAACGGAATGTTGATATCAGAGGTGTGACTGAGCCGATAATTCGGAGAATCTCTCCTCCGGGTAAAAGGGAATGCAAGAGTCTGTTGCAGTGCCCCTTGGTTGCATGCTTAAGCTTAAATCCTACCATTTGTTAATCAGATTACCCGATGGAATGACCTCAGTGTGTGGTTTCAAGGCACCTGATGGGGCAAGAGTCACGTGCGGCTGCGACTGCCGACTGGACCCTAGAGGCACAGGCTAGTACCACTCTCGTATACATCAAGTCTGCATTCATAGAGCATCAAATAATCAGGCAGAATGAAGAAGCGCAGGTTTTAGGCACTCCGGATTACTCGGATAAAAACAAACCAAGGATAAAAATGGCGAATTCTTGATCCCACACATCCTTAGTAGAAGAGAGGAAAGGGAAGGGATGATACGCTCTCGGACTGAAGCAAAAGATGAGCTAAAAACATTGTCCTAATCATCTACACCCTTTTATTATTGTATTTGACGAGAAAAAGTCCTTTGGTGTAGAATTGGCTTCGAGCTCAAAGGCAATGGATTCCCTCTAGCAGGTAGAGAAAAGTTTAGACCTGGAGGATCAAAATGCCACCACGAATTTATAATCGGGAGAAAGTGGATTTGATCTTAGCACTTTAGACAGGATAAACGAGGTAGTTGGCATTTCGGTTTGTCTTCTGGCTTAATTCTCCCGCATAATATCAGCACTTCTGTCTTCGCGGCTGTAGTCAAGTGGAGAATGGAAGTCCACTTTAGACTTCATTAAGTCGAATGTTTTTTTGCCTCAAGACAATGAACTATTAATTTGAGTTACTTCTAGGGATCGTTGATCCCATTGTCAGAACAGGACGTCATGAAGACCTGACCGCGAGAGGGTGAACGTGCTCACGGCTTCTCCATAGACCTGCTTTGGAGACCTCACCCCTTCTTAAGGCTTCTTTCACTTTTCTCCCACGTCATTGTTCCCCTGCTCCATTAATTAGATACAAAGCGATTACAAATATAAAATCACATATCCGCGGAAGAAGCTTCATAAATATGGCGAGCAAAATAACACGCCTAGACACAACACGACTTAGCTAACTCAAACTCCTGCACAAATGGCTTGGCACCCCTGCGCCCCCTGTTTGCGCAGGCGTTACCTTATCTCCACGTTATTAATCAACCAATAACGAGATGCCCTTGACCGCCACCAATTCAATCAATATTCTTGCCGAGGCGGTCCATTTAAATAAGCTCCCACACCATGTCTGGCTACAGGATTCATTTTGACTACCCAACAAAAGTTGAGACCGCGAGGATGAACAATAAGGCCCGGAGCCTCTTTGTCCGTCTTACTTTTCCCGGACTCCATAAGCCCTCCCCCGAACCTCGTCGCTCCAAGGCGTGTGGCGGTTGTAGATGCAGCTGCACATCAGCACCTTCCTCCCAAGACGACCATGAACCCGTTTGGAGTAATCTGACTAAGCCGCCAGCTAGATCCTCCTCCAAATCTGCTGTCTCTAACTCACCGAGTAATTGGACTTCAGTCCAACCATCTCAGAAGCCCGCAAATGGAGATATATGGATTCGAGTGGCGAGTAATCGTGTCTCCCTCATGCTGATTCTATGTGGACCCTCACCTCTGACCCAGAGGGTGGATTCAAGGGCTTCTGAGGCTCTACAAGAGAGTTTAAAATCTCTCAGCATTTCAGATTTGCGGGATCAAGAAGG
This sequence comes from Taenia solium, assembly GCA_001870725.1. Lineage (NCBI taxonomy): Eukaryota > Metazoa > Platyhelminthes > Cestoda > Cyclophyllidea > Taeniidae > Taenia > Taenia solium. Next base: position 239,577 of record MIEF01007052.1, on the reverse strand, counting down.
GGAAACATATTCAGACCACTTTCCAACCCTCTACTACTACTGGGACTCAGGACGACTGAGCAGAAAACTTGATCCAGTAAAGAGTAGCATGGCGGTGGCGGAGACGTGCGTCTGTTTGATGTTGGCAGCTGCCGCACGGGGAGAGGGATGGAGTGATGAAGATTTGAAGATGGTGCACAGAAGTGTTCGAGTATCAACACCACCAATCCCCAGAAAAAGGACTGTTGAGAAACGGGACTTCTGTTGGCAGGAGAGTGTAAAAGACACGGAAGAAGTGAGTTCCAAGAACTTTGTCATAGTGGACTGTGAGAATGGAACAGAGTTACTCTCCAAGAGTCCTGAAATTGGTGATGTGGAATCCAATGAATGTGGTGAAGGGGAAGAAGATCGACCTCCTAGGTTAGTTAATCGACTTGCCTCAAATTCTGCTAGAACTTGTCAATGCAAAAGTAACTGTGACCGTACGCGCCACCTGGACTCATGGGTGGATGAATCAGTAGTGGAGATGCCAGATGAGACTGCGGAAAAATGCACACCAGTAAAACCAATGCCACATAAAGCCGGATCATTAGGGACGACTAACGGGACGCGACAAAGAGCAAATATGAGAAAGGCGGTCAGGCGACAGAGGCACGAGATGCTAATGCAAATTTTTGCATCGTCACAACCATCGACGAGGTCTTCGATCTCCTCTGACGGTTGTGATGTTCTCGATCAAGGTAAATACAGCGAGTCCACAGTGTGGTCGATTAGAATATGCAACAGCAGTTTTCATTTGCTTTTAGACTGAATAGGCTTACCTAGAAAAACTGTGCAGTTATCAGGTGTCGCTTAAAACTAGCTTATTTGGTTTTATATCAAGTAAAAAATTTCTTGGTTTTTTTAGATGGAGAATGAATATCAAGTTAAGTTCCTTCAAGACTGCTACCATCAGCACGGTTTTGGATGTTGGAAATTTTCTTTTTTGTACATATGTTGTTTTCTATGCATTAAAATGTTGAAGAGAATAAACGGATAGGGTTCGATAGCGTTAAATAGTTCTTTCATTGTCAGAGCTACTACAAGGGAGAAAAGCAGATGCCAAAGTTGTGTGGCGATTTTAATTTTGTTTAACATTTTTGTGCTTATGGTTATGGTAATTTGACGTGTGGACTAAACTACACTGACACTTTAGTCCTGCAGGTCGCAACTCAGCTCCGCGACATTATATTCAGACTTTGGGATTTCCTTCCCTTCCTATTCCTCTTTCATTTTTCTACCCCTTGCATGAGTAGGTTAAGTGTTCTTAGGCATCTTTATAGCATTAATCGAAGCATTTGGCAGGTAGCGTATTAACAGAAGTTGGGAGGTGGATCTATCTACGCTTAGGGAATTGTCCCGCTCGTCCAGGACCAGATTTTAAATCGTTCACCAGGCTCTCGCCTACGTGGTGCATTTAAATAACATAAGTATTACAAGGACCATGACAGTTGCATTCCCATCCGATCTTGTATAAGGAATTCATGCTCGTCCGTAATAATAGCTCTTTACAGCTGCAAAGAGCACAATCTTAAACATTAATTGGATACAAAACGAGTTGTACCATGGAGACTAAAATGTTGTAAGCATAAGTGCCGATTTCGAGGGTCAAGTCAAGATGACCTGTATAATGAATCCGAAATCCTAATGCAAGCTTTAGTTGCGCAGAGGAATTTGCCCTAAATGTATGTGCCAGACAAAAGGCATCCGATTTGGGATTAACCCACATCATCAACTCACGGCATCGGTAACACTTCGTTTGTTCTGGTCGCCGGTTTCAGTCACTTGGGTGACCATATTGTTCTAGCCGGGCTGTCTGGCCTTTGGACCGTACCAGCAGCCTCAGTCTTTCTGCTCACAGAACAGATACATTTTACCCTAGTAGTTTGCCCTCTTCTGCCTTTAAGGAAGTCTTGGGACACTGCAGTATCCTTTGTCCCATTTTTTGCAATGCGAAGTAGAGCAGTAAATACAACTGTAAAGCAAAGGCCGTGCAAGTGAGGCAAAAAACAGCATAGAATTTAATAATTCTGGAAAGCTATGAAAATTATTTTTAGTTTTTAGCTTCACTAATAGATGTTTAAGCACACATCATATGACCTTGGCAGTTCAACACACGCGATTTGGTGTGTTGGTGCTAATTTGCACTCTTCTCATGTACTACTGTAATTCATTAATTTCTTCATAACTGTTTACTCCCTATTATTTCGAGTGAACTCATGATTGTGATATGTGGTCTGTAGGGATTATTAGTGTGGGAACGCTTTGTTTGCCGTTTGATGTTGTGGTGTATTTAATTAATTTTTTGCAATTTCCAGTATTTATTAAACAACTGCTAATCTCACATATTTATTTACCTGATTTGCGTTGCTTAGATCGCAACTCATGAGTACAGCATTCTCACTCAACCACGAACAACTTGCTGCACTTTTAAGTGGTGCTACTGCTGGAGTCTGTGTTGATATGGCAGTTTATCCTATGGATACTATAAAGACACGCCTCCAGAGTGCTGCACACGTAGTAAAGCCGGTAAGAGGGGGAAGGATGGGTTTATTTGCCGGTCTTCCTGCCGTTCTTCTTGGCTCAGCCCCTGGAGGTATGATTGACAGTAGGTTATCAAAGATGCATTCATTGATCTTCGTGGATTAATTTCCTTTTTATTTATTTTGCTTAGCTGCGTTATTTTTTATCTCGTATGAGACAGTAAAACGCACCTCATTGACCTCAGGTGCTCCGTTGTGGATGGCTTCCATGCTTTCTGCCTGCGCCGGAGAATTAGTACGCGTTTCCTTTGCTATTTGAAATGGTTCTATTTTTATTGTAGTGGCTGATTGGTTGAAGATTTTCTGATTTCAGCTTGCCTGTATAGTTCGGGTTCCTGTTGAAACAATCAAGCAACGAACGCAAAACCAACCGCATCTGAACGTCCGAATCGTTCTATCACAATCCCTAAAGGCGGAGGCAAGATCTCCATTTTTCACATCCATATACCTTGCGTTAGTTGAATTCTTGAATTCGTGTATTTCCTCCCGCATATAGGGATGGAGGGGTCTCTATCGTGGTTATTGGAGTCAGGTTTCTCGTGGTCTACCCTTCTCTCTCATTCAGTATCCCATTTGGGAACTTCTCAAGGTGAGGATTGGTACTATTTTGATTTTAAGATCGGTCACTCAGTTCTGTAATATTTCACAAACTTTTATCAACTCCGATTTGTCATTAGTCCACTTCTCCCTGCATTACCCACGTCTCATTGATCTTTTACTTCATTGTTCCAGAATAAACCATTGACCTTGCATTGGCGCTTTTCCCCGTCCTCTTTCCAAGCTTTACTTCTGGTTTGCCGATACGCACCGTTTCATTGCATAACCAAACATTTTCATACAGACTTTTTAATTTATAAGGTCAGTAGTTAGATCAAGTATAATGCTTGTGAATCCCGCCTTCCATATGAGATGACTTTCTGTATCGTCCTCTTTTCCAAAATTTGGAGACGGCAAAACACTATATTCGTTTTCTGATAGCCATCAGTGCAAGGCCATCCAAAAAAAGTAGAATAGAGCTTTCTTGGAAAGTGAATTTACCTCATAATTGCATTTGTAAGGTTGGGATTCAAAGATCCAAGCATATGCCACTGTGGAGTTCTTTTAGGGCAGAACCTTCTCAGGACCTCTAGTCTTTATTGCGTCGATTTTCCGACAAACTTGTGCACCTTTTTTACCTTCGGGTGTTTAGACTTAGACTAACGACCGTGGTATGTGTATTCCATTCACCTGAGGCATTAGGAAGATGAATCCGCTCCTTTTTTGGACTGAGGGATCCCTGAAGTTCTAGTTGTTCGTTGTCATTCAGAAGTGCTCAAGCGCGCGGAATTAGAAAACGAAAAACGCTTGTTGATTTTTATGCGAACCTTCATATTATTATGTATAGCTCATGGAAACAATAATGAAGTTTAGTTTCTCGCTGAATTAGACTTTAGTATACAGGAACTTTATGCGGATGCTTAAGCATAGGACCACAGAATCCGCAAGTAGTGAACGCCTAATCCATTTTTCTGTTTCACTTTCTCTCATCTGTTCTACACTTTTACGTCAGGCATTGAATTTGATGCATAAATGTATCAGCGTGTGTCCATTTCAAAGTTGGACAAAATTTATGAATGACTTGTTAGGCTAAGGCTACTGTAACGCCGAATTATTTATGAAGGTACTGACGCATCCAGGATTTAAATCTAGGTGCAGGCTCTTGTGCTGGATAGATCGGATAGTTTGTTTTAATTGTTCCTTATGTGAATATCCATTTCTGCCCTGTCCTTATCCCCTGTCTAAGGATTCCTTTTCGTAGGGTCATTAAGTAGAGAACGGCTAATACGCTCGTCTTTGTTTCTTCTCCTCAGCGCGGCATGGAGCATTACAACAGACGTCAAACACTGGACGCCAGTCTTCTCGATTTTAAGGTAGGGGAAGAGTGCTTCTTCAACTCCAACGAGTCAAATAGCCTATCGAAGAAACAATTTGCAGTGTGTGGAGCCATTGCCGGTGCCATTGGTGGCTCCTCCACCACCCCAATGGATGTGGCCAAGACGAGGATTATGCTAGCCGAGGTGAGACCCCTCTTCGTGTCTTCCTATCTGTTGCTAATTAAAAATACCCATTAGAGTTGTTTATGAATAATTTTATAGGATTTACTGGTAACTAGAAAGACTCATGATAATGGATAGTTAGGTGTATTTTGTTGCAATGGCTTGTTGTCAAGTCACGTCTCCTTCTGTTGGTATGATAGTCTTATTTGTGTCTTTTACAAGTTCCCCTCTTATTCCTGGCCCAATCCCTTAGCGTACCATGGCGCTTTAACCTGATGCAATTCAAGACACCCTATGACTTATACATGCTAAGTTGACTTTGATAAATGGGAAATGAACTCTTGACTAAAATGAAGGCATCTAAGGCTCAGGTTTTTTGCACCTTTACTTCTGGGGTTGGAATTCACAGTGACCCTTTGCCTCGTTTTTGAAAAAGGATCACCGATTGTCGAATTATAAGGACGATTGATTAAGCTTTCACAAAGCTTCTTGCACTTTTTTAAAATAATTTCTTGGTGATGCTGTAAAGTATGTGTGCGGCAGAGGTAGCTTTCAGGATCGAAGGATGTGAATTAAAGGTGTTTTTTGGTAGTAATGCCTAATCTGCAAACTACCCTCCTGGGGTTGTACGCAATGACGTAGAGAGTTTACCTGCCTGTGCGTGAAGCCTTTCGGATAACCACCTCTGTTTGGCCTAATCTAGCCATGCATTTATTTAAGGAGCCTACCCTGCTTGTGCTGCCTTGAATATTCGGCTAACCTTTACCGCGAATTTCATCTCTTCCTGTACTCCGTAGGTAACCAAATAAGTCCGAATAATTTTCTTTCTTGAAGTATTTACTATGTAATTCTTTTGCACCGAGACTCAAGCTTGTAGATTCATATTTTTAAGCAACTTTGTCTTGAGACGTTGAAAGCCTAGCCCTAGCCGCCTCTGTTCACGGCTCACCTTTGCCGCTCACCCAACTGTCTATTTGCATGGAGTTATGTGGTTGCTCAGTGCCAATGCTGAGCCAATGTGATAACTACCACTATCAGAAACCTCCTACCTAACGCAATTGTGCCTTCCCCTTGGTAGACTTAGCAGTGAGACGAAGTTTCATGCCTGCGTGGCCACTGATGCATCATTCCTGATAGCACGTCTGTTTCTCCCCACAATATATGCGAGTTGTCCATTCGGGGGCAACCGGTCCGTTGATCGTGAAATACGGAAAGTGATTTATTTCACCCCAAATAAATCAGGCAGTTCTAAAGCGTTGAGTTTTTTGTAGGTTAACTGGATAATCTTTTGGCCCATTTGCTTAGCAGCTTCCACCACAACTTCGCCTCCTCGGTTGGAGTCGATGTCAAGTGACTTCAGCCTACGGTATACGTAGTTCAGAATCGCCACGAGAATGGAGTCCTCACGAACGTAATCCACTACTACCTTCTGGCCGGCGTTTCCTGCTGCCACGCTCAGTGCTTTTGCCACGAGCCTCTTCTGCTGATTGTGACCTTAGCTAGACTCACCTCGTAATGTAGACCCATTAGCGTCGCATCTGTAAGGCCCAACCGATTTCTTGAAGGTATGAGGATGGGTTCTTAGCAAGCGGAAATATAATGAGGGTATCATAACGGTAAGCGACCGCGCAGCGATATTTCCCTCATAATGCTTGCGCGAAAGCATTGCTCTGCACTTTACATCCTTACAAGTTACATCAAGTTGTTACACACAACTTCTTCTATTCACCTCGTAGAACCGGTAAAAATGTTTCAGTTAGTTTGATTGCCAATCCCCTCATCAATTTATCAAAGCCTCGGCATCTCGTTTTCACATAATTTTCTCAGACCGCCGTACTGTTACCTTGCCTTTTATTCCTTCTTTGAATGATTACACCTTCGGCAAAGCTGCTTGTCTCCATTTCACGGCGGAAAGCTTCCAGTTTGAGGATGCGAATCTGAAATGTTGGGTAGGTGCTGATAGCTGAAATCCGTTTTAGCAGTGTCGAACAGTTCACGTCTCTTGTACTGACTTGACAACATCGTCTCAAATTAAACTTGAAATCCCTTTAATGAAGTATATCTCCCTCTCGGAGGTTCTCATCTCAGGAATTTGAAGGCGTTTGGCTCGACCGGGAAAAAGGAAAACAAATTCAACATTGTTTTTGTGTTTTTTCTAATTGACCAATTTCTTTTTGATTTGGGTAACTGCTTTTTGCAGTAGCTTTCTATGGTTTTCCGCAGAAGGGAACCCCGCTGGCCTCGGGAAGTGTCACGGTGGCTCTGCGGACAATCTACCGGGAGGGTGGCATTTCCGGGTATGTTTCATACCATTTCTCACTCTCTTTTCGTCCCTCTTCTCCCTAAAGCATTTTGTTTTATTCCCAGAATTTTGCAGATTCTCCTTTTTTTCAAAAAGAGCTGCTTTTACTTGCGTTTCACCCGATTTAGGCAGGATAAAAAAATCGCCTCTCATGAAGGCTTCATGTTTTTACCCCCAAATCTGCTTATACACAAGTTCACTTACAATACAATAGGATGAACTAAAGCAGTTTCCGTAATAAAAATCAGTTGCTGGCAGAAAGTTTCTGGAAATGTTTTATTGTTTAAAATAATTACCACGACAGCCCATAATTCCTACCAAACGAGTCACCCAGTCGTTGTTGGTACCACTTCGGTGGGTCCAGCGTTTGGGCACGGGGAAAGCTTCAATCTTGCATTGGCGGCGCGAGATATCCGTGCGATTATTTTCGTATTACACTTTGGGATGCGAAGCGTGAAGTGTGGAATTCACAGGAGACTTGTGCCTTGTTTGGAAGGGACCTTAAAATGTACAGCGAAGTATTCAAGCAAGTAAGATCTTGCAAGAAGCCTTCTACGCAGATAGTCTCGGTCTTCCCACATCTCTTCTGCATGTGATGCTTTTGTATGCACACCCAGTGAATCTTGGGAAGGTGAAAACCTGTGGTGTCAGACATCAATGTTCACAAATGTTTACATTGCCCTCTTCTCAGTTCCTCAGTTCTTCTGGCCCAATTCTTGCAGTATTTCTTGGAGTAAAAGCATCAGATTAGCCTCGCCAAATTCCTCTACCACTGGTGTACTTCGTTGTTGTCGCCTCTCAAGTCCTTTTTCCCACCCAAAACATGAAGTATCTTACAGTAAAAACCTGTTTTCTGTGTTCAGGAATTTAGTCCTATCATGGATTGTTGCCTTAAAGGCGTCAAGTTGCGCAATTAGCCCAGTCGCGTAGTAGGATATAGGATGATCCCTTCTCCATCCCATCCCATCATTTAAGTTCACATTCACCTCTCTGAATGACGTTGCGCTGGATCAGTAAATGTTTGTACCAGAATTAAATGGCATTAATTGTAGTCGCTTTTTTTTCCTTGCCATTACTGACAATTCGTTCGATGAAAAACACATCACTGTGTTCATTTCCACATTCCATGCTTCACTTCGCAGGTGTTCATTCTAGCGATTGTGAGTTGAGGGTAGAAAATCTTCCATTTCGCATTGCTTCCACTAACAGAACCATGATATCAGAAGGAAGACCGCCAGACGAATGGAGGAGTTGATGGTTGGTTGGATATGCGGGTAGATATCTGAACAGCTGTTGGAGAGTAGGACGCATTGGCAGTTGAATGGATGGGTGGTGGACTAGGAGCACATTAATGGCTATGTGTTTGGCCGACACACCTATCATATCACACCGATTTTCTCTCTCTTTAAGCCTTTTTGCTGGTCTGGTGCCTCGTGTTTACATCAAGTGCTTCGGTGGTGCCGTATTCCTCGGCCTCTACGACATCTCCAAACGCATGTGGCTTGCCTATCTACCTACAAAGTCTTTCGACACCGAATAGATGCCGCCACTTTCGTTGAAATTTCTCCTATCGTGTACAGCCGTCCTTCCCAACCCCCGTGCCCATTTTCACTCCCGCCAACCCGTTTGCTCACCCGCATGCAGCTTTTCTAGATCTACTTTTGTACGCTTTCGGTAATATCGTTCGCGCGCGTGTTTTCGTGTGCCAGATTAGGTCGCTTTTAAATAAATCGTTGTTTTACTCCTCTGCCTTTTTCTTGCATCTGCATCTATACTTAAAAATTGTACTGACTGCTCAAGTAGTACTACTAGAAATGTCCCTTTTTTCTATGCTACTTGTTTGATCGCTACTTATGTAGCAATCAGTAGTATCGTCTCTAAGATCTAGTTTGCCTTCATTGCTTCCTTTTAATAGTGCTCTTTCTCATTGGCGGCATAGGATCATCGCCTAATTGTTGAGTTAACGTGAAATTCAATTAACTAAATTTATGGGAACATAAATTTATGTCGTTATTTTTTTTGTTCTCGCAATCTGTGCATGTCTTTTTTTAAACTGTAAGCAATGTCAGGCATGAATGTGTTTTCCCCAATCCAGTTATTGTGATTCAAGTTCTTTTTTCATGGGTTTTTTTGGTCATCTGATTCACATGATTGGCTTGATGTTGACGGATCCTCCGTCACTAAAATCAATTTGTAGCCGCATTCAAATTTAGAATGTCTTTCACTTCTTTATTCCAAAGGGTAGCATTGTTTCAGGACTTCCAGAAAAATCAGGGTACACTTAAATCGCCTTTTCAAGGGTACTTGCATACAGCCAATTTAAAGGGGTTTCAGTGTCATTGTTTGCTTAGGCGGGGTACACAGCAAGCTTGCGCAGACCTAAGAGAAGTTGGGTTTAACTCTCTGATCGGACATCAATAATCGGGCACTTCAATCACTGCTGTACCATTCCATCCAATGCTTCTGTTTTAAAGAACTTCTTGAGACTCATCTAAGAGAATTTGGTTGGAAGTTTTTTCTTGTTTTATTAACTTTCATCTCCAGTCACGCAGTGTTTTATCCACAAGTCCTTTTGTACGGAAGAATATTTGGTGGGTTCTTTTGGAGTTTCAGTGTGGAAATGACTGTTTTTACGTTTTATCTGTTTCCATGTCAGTCGTCCAGTCTTTGGAGTGTGGATCGAGCAGTACAATTTTGCGCAGGTGGCACCGCCGGGCTCTTCGTTGATGTCATCCTCTACCCGGTCGACACGCTCAAGACCCGCCTCCAATCCTCCTCTGGTAGCATTTTTACGCCCTGTGGACGGCTTCGGCTCTTTGCTGGTCTCCCCACTGTGCTTCTGGGCTCTGGTCCCTCTTGTAAATGTTCCAGACGTCTTTTTTGTCCAAAACTCAGGATTTTTTTTGATTTCCTCGACTGGATCTCGTGTTTTAGTAAACAAATATAGCTTTTCAAGCTCTATATGATTTGGAGGTATCCTCCATTTTCCTCCCCTCCCACCTTCAAGTAATCCTCCTTCGAATTCTTTTAATCCCATTGCAGCCGCCGTCTTCTTCTATGCCTACGAGGTCTCCAAAGACGTCTCCATACAGAACAGCATGCCAATGTGGGTCGCTTCCATGATTGGAACCACCCTAGCCGAGATTGTATGTGCCTCTGACATGTATTCTGCCCGACCGTGTGACCTGTCACACTCGGTGTGTTCTCTTTGCCCTAGACCTCCATGGTGCTTTGGGTGCCCTGCGAGAATGTTAAACAGTCTGCGCAGAGTCGTCCCTTCGACTCGCTGCGGTCCATTTTCAGAAGCTACGTCCAGCATGAAGTAAGGTTTGTTATTTTTTTGTTATGCCTTAAACGATCCCGTCCACTCCATCATTTGGAGGGGAGAGGAGAAAAGGACGATTCCTCATAAGTTTGATGGATGGATAGATGTACGGATTATTTAATAAACAAATAAATAGGGGGATTCCTACTCCGATAAATAGATGAGTAGATGTATGGGATGATTGTCCAAACGTACAGACAAATCGCCTCAAATTTTCAGCTTGCCAACTCTTCTGGAATCCTCTTCTCCATTTCAGGGTTGGATTGGCCTCTACCGCGGCTACGTAAGCACGGTAGTTCGCGATCTTCCCTGTGCTCTCATTCAATTCCCCATTTGGGAGGCTTTAAAGAGTTTCTTTGCTTGGAGGAATCAGTGTCCAGAGGAGAGATGTCGTTTTTGCGACGCCTTTTCCTCCCCCCCGCCTTCTAATTTGACCGGTTTTCAATTCGCTCTGTGCGGCTTCCTCTCCGGTGCAGTTGCGGGTTCTGTCACCACTCCATTGGACGTGGCGAAGACACGAATCATGCTTGCAAAAGTAGTGAAATCGGAAATAGTTGGGTTTTGTGCAGCCTTTTAGCCTTATGTATCATTGTGTAAAATATTTCAATCCTTATTTGTGATTGCTACATCCTAATTGGTTAATAGGTTGCTTAATTATCTGATAGGTTGTTGACTGAGCATTTATCTGATTAATTGATGATTTGAGGAATCACCTGATTGGTACATTATTTAACGTTATTTTTAGCGAAACAGTCCCCTTGCATCAGGTAGAATTTCCACCGCGTTGAAGGTCATCTACCAAGAGGCTGGTGTAACTGGGTGAGTTGCATAGACTTGAGTTTGATTGGTTGATTGTGTTTATTTGCTTAATTTCAATATTTGTTGAAAGTTTGTCTAGTTCCTCCCCCCTTTTTTAAAATGAATTGTTGGTTTTTTGATATCGCGTAAATCGAGTACCGCTTTGCTTCTGTAATGTGGATGTTGTCGGTGAATACTAGACAAGAAAACATGAGGAATGAAATCCAGCGAATTGGAAATTCGCGGGAAATTTTATCTCCATTCAATGTTTCGTCTCGTAGAGTGAAGAAAAGAGCTACCCTCCAACCACCTCAGTTTGTCTCACTTTTCCGCCTAAGCTGGCAAGACGGAATGCTAATTGGACAGGGAAGTATCATGTACCATTGTGGTAGGCAACTTTCCCGCATTCAAGTTTGGCGATTGAGGTTATGAGTTTCTGCGTTTGTCCACAGGAGCGGATTTTCCTCCAATTCCGTGCTCTACAACTCCTGGATATCCTGGCTATTGGCAAAGTAGTGCTCTGTAGTGTCGTGTGTGTTCTTTGGCCTTCAGCAAGTGAACAATTTCTTCACGCTGTTTACACATGCACACGCTATCCTTCAGGGTTAAAGTGGTACCTTAAAGTTGTGATGAACTTAATGAAGTGTTGGTGACAACCAATAATTTATTTGTTCCTCCCCCTCACCTCCAAAGCTAAAGCCGTTTTTCACTACAGGTTGCTCCGTCTCCTTGTACATCTTTGTGTTGAAAGTGGGGGAGATGAAGAACAACTTTCAAATGCAGCAGACTTGTTGGAAACTTTTAATGCATGGTGTGTCGCAGCTTCCATCGCGCATTTCTCGCCCGTTATCGATGTAAACAAAGTGTTTCATTGACTTGGCGACACACGGAGGTCATAATATGCACTTATTATGGAGAACGGAGGGTTTTCCTGACTACTTTGGGTCGGTATTCTATGCCGCTGCAGTTTGCCTCTGCGGACTTAAAGCTCACTTAAACTCAGTTTGAAAACAGACGCGTTCAAATAGCATTGATCAAGCCAAACCGATTTCGATCATTTTTTTTAATCATTAGATAGCAGCTTAAGTTTAACGCAAATCTGCAACCCTAGATCTCCGCAACGCAACAGGCGTTCCCTACGGACTAGCTGATTTACTTAAATAGGTACCTTGTGGAAGCGCATAGGCTGCCTTAATTCAAAAGCATACCATCATAGCTATAACCGCGTAAAAGCATCCAGTTAAATAAAAAAAAGGCCACAACCAATCATTTAGCTTTGGTAAAATGGCTGTCCACCTGTCAAGCTTGGTTCCAACTACATGGTCGCTCTTCTTTTTTCATCAGGTGGTTCGCTGGACTGATGCCTCGAATGGGTCTCTTGGCCATAGGCGGTGGTATCTACCTTGGACTCTATGACATCACCAAATCCTTCTGGAACGGCGTTCTAGGGCCTTCAATGGAGGTGAAACCGAGACCCTAGGTGCCGTGGCTTGCGGCTATGACTGCCATGGCAACAAAACTTCCAGAGCCTTGGGTTGTTTTTGTGCGTACCCCCAGCATGTGTTCGTGATAGCATATCCTATGTACAATAAAATTCTTACCAAGCAAAATACAAATGGTAGTGTGATGACGCGATGCGACTCATTTGTAGTCATTCCGAATCAAAACCTGTCACTCTTGCCAGTCTTTGGAAGGCTGTCGTTAACTGTGGAATGGTTTGTGTATAAAAATGCCATCATACTGCGCTGCGTGGCAGCCATTTAACTTAGCTGGCGTCGGTTCAACCGTCACGCTGCGGTTTATAAGTATGCGCTGAGCGTGAATAATGTCATGGAATTTTGTCACATATTAAAGCCCCTGGACGTCAGCCTATGGCTTGTAGGTTCGGAAGTGGTTTAAGAATCAATTAGGTGCGGATATTTGAATGTCAATTTGGAACATTAGGAGGAGTGAAATAACTGCGGGCAGCTCTTGTACTTTTGGCGGTTGAGATGCCCTCAATGCAGTCTGCAATATCTTGCCAAAGAGATGCGGAGCGTTGCAAATCTTTCTTTAGCAAAACACTTTAGAAGGCGGGTAGGTGCCTGGTCGTTGCGCTCTTCTGTGCCTGCTACTTATAACCATTTCAGTAAGATGGTAGGCATCGCTTGCATTTGAGGTAATGCAAGTCTAAGACCATGTTGACAAACCATGCTTTCAAAAATGGGTTTCGTTTCCGCCTCTCCACCTATCTTCAGCATTTACAATCGTTTCTCATCACAATTGTGCTTTATTTAAAGTACTGAAACATGAAATAGCTGTGGAAAAAAGGAGTGGCTTGTAAACGTTTTGAGCTTTTAGTTAGTGTCGATGTTGTTTGACTACTTAGTCTATTAAACTGCTAAAAGAAGTAGATTTCTTTTTTTAAGGTTGCTGCATAATGACTGGCGGATACAATATGGGATCATTGGATTGATTGATGCTGCAGGTATTTATTTGATTGATTGAGCATATAACATTACAGATGTCAGCGAAGTAGGCCTCTGGCATCAGGTAGAATTTTTCCAGAGGTGCTTTTTTAGACTACTATAACTGATGCTGGGCACAACAGCCAAATGTCCCAAAAGAATACGTATGTTTTGGCTGACTGGCTCAGCTGTTAACTTGCAGACTTGCGAAGCCATCTCCAATTTTTTTTAACTGACAGCCCACTGTTGAAGGGAGTGGCTATTCCTGAGAGGACACTAGACATCGGTTATAAAATTTGATGATATATGTGTGTATGACGCTAGTGAATGCTTTAACCGAAGAAATCTGCAGACCTGATTGCATGGCATGGAAGGACGTTCAAAGCCTGTTTTCTATGACTGAAGGATCGGTAAATCGGCGCTACTCTACTTATTTTCTGGAAACCAAAATCCTACAAATATGTTTTTAGCTTTCTTCCTCCAAGTGCATCATAAAACGTATGAGAGCGTCCAAAGAATTAACGTGGGCCAGGCGCTATAGCACCAAGATGGCGAATGAAACCTATAGGTGGCCCAGATCTCATAAGTCTGAAAAGAACGGACTGAGTTTGCTTGTTTCGGCATGAACCACTACAGCGTTGTCTGGGTTCCATAAAAAAAAAAAAAATAACCACGAACCAGGACCATGGGTCATTTTTCCTCTTCCTCCTCAAATAGGTGTTGCATTGAACGCCATCATCAGTGCCGCATCCCTCATTCCTAGTAGACATATGTGTGCACCTTACATTACATTTCCCCTTCGTCATCCGTAGAAACTTTGGGCAAAATTTGGAGGCATTTAGTGACATGCCTAATTTAAAGCAGGTTTTTCTAGCTGTGTTCTTTAATAATTTTGCCTTGTTACTTTTCTCCCAATCTACTATCCTCCTGTTGCAGCAGACGCAGGGCATTGATAGTTGGTGCAACCGTCAAACTGCGAGAGCACTTGAACTGAAACTTCTACTCAAGGGGGCACGGCCTTAGGGGCACCATGTTACTTATTCGCAACGGGATAGAGTAATAGCAAGACATATAACCTACTGAGGCACAGTAGAGTTGGAAGGCTGTTAAACACGGCCAAAAAAGCTATATCGCAGAGCGGTTGCAGAACCCGCGATCGAAGTGGTCCAATGCTTGCTAAGTTACCGTAAAAGAGTAACTGGCCGACTGTTCCCGCTGCAGGATAAATGGGTAGCCTAGACACTGCTGAAGAGCTTTTTGATGGAAATTACCGAATTCGGAGACAACACTGATTTTTAAAGTGTTTCATGTAATTTAAAATCCCTCGAGGCATCTAAAACGATAGTGCAGCACTTCTGATACCTGTTATGGCAAATGAACGGAGGAAAAGTTGATCATTTGCGGTTGCATTCACTAAGTCCTTCCCACCACTTTGTTAGTCACCGACTGTTAAGTCACCCAATGCTGTCACTACTTGCAAAGGCCAAATTCACGTAGTTGCTTCAGCCATGGTGAACACTGCAGGAGCTCAATTTACTCGAAAATATGAGACAAACCCGTGGTGGAAAGCGCCCACAGGCCCCGAGCTTGTGCGCGCCCAAATCCGCAATGCCGTTTTACCACACTACCAACACACCCCACGATTCCAATCCTTCGACTGCGTGACAACTAAGTCACCCCCACCCTCCCTCGCGGGAGAAGCAACCCCGATTTTGCGTGTTACCGCTACTCTTCGAAGCAGGAGCACGACTGAGAACGCCAAATTCCTGAGAGCTCGTCTACATTTCCACACAGATGAGTTCGAACACTCTCACCGCGGGAGCGAAGCTGCACAAGAACATCAACGACGAATGCCACAATGGCTCCCTAAGAGCAACCAGAACCGCGTCTCGAACTCGAAAGCCCTCTCAACTTTTTAATGCCACAGGAACGCAGCTCAGCAGCTGATAAACGAGAAAAAGGCCGACCTTATCCCCTAAAGCAGTAACTCACCCTAAAGTGCGACAACACATTCACATCTGATGACCGCATTTGAATTTGTGGCTCCGGACCTTACTACATAGACATTGAAACAAAAATATCACAAAATACACAGATTTGAAATTCACCAAGGTCGAATACTGATCTATTGTAATTGAAGGGAGAAACTGGGAAGTGTAAATACAGTTCTACATTCCGCAAAATGACTAAACGATTTTCGTACAAAGGCTAGTAGCGAGAGCTCTGTATCCTTCACGATCACTCTAGGATTGGTAACTGGCCAAGAAGTCAGTAACAATCGTCTTTAGCTTGTCGTCCAACTCAGGGGAGATTTCACCGACCTCACGGATAGTTTTCAGGATGTCCTGATGATTGGCCTTAAAATACTTTAAGAAGTCCTGCTCGAATTTGGTGATCTTCGAGGGATCCATCTTGTCCAAGTGGCCACGGACACCGGCGTAGATAACTACAACCTGCTCCTCGATAGCCATGGGAACTAAAGACGCAATCAAAGGTAAGTGGCTGCAGCCTACCGTATTGACCTTGCTTCAAAAGTTCGGTTAATCGAACACCACGATTTAATAGAGCCTGGGTGGTGGCGTCAAGATCAGATCCAAATTGCGCAAAAGCAGCAACTTCACGATATTGCGCCAGTTCCAACTTCATGCGACCAGCTACCTGCTTCATGGCCTTAGTCTGAGCTGCGGAACCAACACGACTAACGGATAGGCCAACATTGATGGCTGGACGAATACCCTTGAAAAAAAGTTCGTTCTCCAAAAAAATCTGACCATCCGTGATGGATATCACGTTGGTCGGTATGTAAGCAGATACATCACCAGCCTAGGATAGGAGCTTAAGGACTTCGAAATCGACAGCCTACCTGGGTTTCGATAACCGGAAGGGCGGTAAGAGAACCACCGCCATACTGATCGTTCATTTTTGCAGCGCGCTCCAACAGGCGGGAATGTAGATAGAAAACATCACCAGGGTAAGCCTCACGACCTGGCGGACGACGTAAAAGCAGAGACATTTGACGGTAAGCGACAGCTTGCTTGGAAAGATCATCGTAGATAATAAGAGCGTGCTTTCCGTTGTCACGGAAGTACTCTCCCATGGCGCATCCAGAGTAAGGAGCAAGATACTGAAGCGGCGCAGCATCTGAAGCAGTAGCCGACACGACGATGGTGTACTTCATAGCCCCAGCAATGGTCAGACGCCTGACAAGCTGAGCAACGGTAGAGCGCTTCTGACCAATAGCGACGTAAATGCAGAAGAGCTTCTTCTTCTCATCAGCGCCTTCATTGAAGCGTTTTTGGTTGATGATTGTGTCGATGGCGATAGCAGTTTTTCCCGTTTGACGATCGCCGATGATTAACTCGCGTTGGCCACGGCCAATTGGTACCAGACTGTCGACGGCCTTCATACCGGTTTGCATGGGCTCTTTGACGGAGGTACGTGGGATGATACCAGGGGCTTTAACACCAACCCGACGGCGTTGTTTAGTGGAAATAGCTCCCAGACCATCAATTGGGTTGCCCAAGGCGTCCACAACACGACCAAGAAGTTCCTCGCCGACAGGAACATCGACAATAGCACCGGCACGCTTGACAATATCGCCCTCTTTAATGAGTTTGTCGTTGCCGAAGACGACAACACCCACATTGTCAGGCTCCAAGTTGAGAGCCATGCCCTAGATATTCTAAATATGATGCGAAGAAGATGAAATACCTTAAGACCGGAAGAAAACTCCACCATTTCCTCAGCTTGGATGTTCTTCAGACCATACACACGAGCAATACCATCACCAATGCTCAGAACACGTCCAGTTTCCTCCAACTCAGCTTGTTGGGCCTGTCCAAGGATGCGCTCCTCCAAAATGCTCGAAAACTCCGGCGATTGAGCATAGTTACTGGATGTCGAGAGGCAACGCCCAGCCTTAGAGAGCAAAGGAGCAGCCTGTGTAAAAATTCAACAGAGTTATTTTCATGTAAATTATGTGCGCATTCAGAACATCAAATTGGTATGCAAATTTGTACAAGAACTAGAACGTATGCAAAAGCGCATATATGACGCCAGAGGCGACCGCAGATACCCCAGAGACGCAAGTATATATGAAAGTCTAAAGTTCGCACAATATCTACCTTGAGAAAACAACTCGGGACTTTGGACACCAGTGGAAACACAGCCCGTAGAAGAGCCATCCCTGCGATGCACCGAAACTACAAGCTAAGCGTGTCAACTTAAACAAAGTGGAAGGTAATCTAGATTCAGCGCTTGGCAGTAGAAGCTATGGAGATGTGTTTTAATAGCTTTGCGGAGAGCAAATTCAGTTAAGAAATTTAAAACAGGAAATGAGCGCGCGGTTTTTGTTTACCTGACCTGAATTATTGTTTCCCTTCGTTCATTTATCAAATCGGTCTTTTTCTCCTAATTTAGTCCCTTAGGTGGGACTCAGGAAGTAATTTTGTGACAGATTCTGGTTTGCCGGACCTTTGAATAAGGAATAACTTAGTTAAGTTTGCCATGGTTTTCCAAATCCTCCTGCGGCTATAGCGAGTTAAAGTAGTGGCATGTCAGGGAGGCTGCCATAGCCATTGAGACATGCCAGACAGTGGAGCTGCAATAATCGAAGCTTTAACAGCCTTAGTATCAAATTATTTCAACTTTTTGGGTCAAATCTATCTGGGTTACAAAGAGGGACATCTTGAATGCCTCGAATGTCTTGTCTTCTCAAGGCAAATTCAACAGAGTGGACTGATGCTAACTCTCATGGATATTTTACATCACTAATTTACGAGATTTCGTTGCTGACACCGAAGCCCTAATGACCCTCACTATCGGGAAATATGGTTCACAAGTCATGGGGAGAACTAGCTGGAGGAGTCAACCCAGAGATTGGTGTTCAGAGAGCCCCTATTTCTCACAGGATGTCCCCGCCCTCGGTCGTAGAGGTTTATCGAGTAGTTATTCTCCCTCAAAGATGTGAAGTTGCCCAGCGAGTGAGGAGCCTTGCCCCTACGGTCAACAGCCACTGGGAACCCATTAGCTCCATAACCCATTCGGCAAGAGGAAAACACCTCCTAGCTGCTAGTAAGCTAATAGTATTTATTTCTGGGAGTGATGATACAAATATCGCCAAAAGTCCCTGGCCAGGGTTCCGCCTTGTATACCAGCAGGTCCTATAAGGCAGGTTTTCATCGATCCACCTCACCGAACACAATATCCAGGTTCCCTAAATCGAAAAATTATCGTAATACGAGCTATTTACGACAACCATCATAATAACAGGAAATCGGACCAAATAACTTACACCACCTATTTGGAATTTCGCAGCTATCACGTGCAAAGATCGGATAAACATGCAAGACAACTCTGATCGATGTGGCAAATGAACACACCTAGAACGGAGACGACGTCGGCCAGGAGGAAGCCCTTACAAAGTTTATTGCAAGCCGCGAGATGCGGAAAGCTAGGAGTGCGAAACTTGCATCGGTAAGGAATATTACTACCATCGGAGACAAGGTAGACACCGAATTCACCTTTCGGCGCCTCCACAGCCGTGTAGGTCACTCCTGGGGGGACCTATATTAGTTCGGAAAAGATTCAGTGGCTGCACTACCAATCGAAAAAAAGACTAACCCGTCTATCATTTACGGCATTAATGTGGTTAAAACTAGAGCACAGAACCAACGGTAGATGTCAGGTTTAAGCGCCAATTACTACCACAACATAGTAAAAAGTGTACCACCAGTTAGATTTATCATTCACGAGGTCTACATAGCAAGGAGTCATTTCTATTAGGAAACAGGAGAAACGGGCCAATTACGAAACAGCCTGGTTAATATCCAAACGAGATGAAAAAAAACAATAGTCACCAAATGAAGTGGCTGTGGAATCGGGACGAAATGAGCTTATCTTGCACATAAAGGTAGCTATAAGTAAAAAATAGGCGCTCAATACAACTATTCATTCAAAAAGGCAGCCAGGTAACAACAAAGCACTAAAATTTACACTGTATCCTTCCGTAAAGAGCTTGAAATGGTGAATCAGAGCTTCCATAGAGCTCTTCATTTCTGCTCTTTTAGGAGGACAAATTTTTGCGTCATCGACCTTAATTTCACCAGGAGGCATCTTATTGAGGCATTGAAGAACGATTTGGCAGGACTGGCGCATCTCTTCGATACGTAAAATGAATCTGAGGAAAAACCTTGGATGAAAGGTTGGAAGAAATAAAAGCTATTAAGGCAACAACATTCAGCAAGTGACCTGTCGTATACGTCACCGTTGACACCAATCGGCACATCGAAATCCATGTCTTCGTAGGCATCATAGGGTTGAGTCTTCCGCAGGTCCCACTGAACTCCGGAGCCCCTCAACATGACTCCAGTAAAGCCGAGATCAATGGCGTCCTCAGCGCTAACAACGCCAACATCTTTGGTTCGATGAATCCACAAAGGGTTAGTTACTAATAAATCCTCTACTTCATCCAAGCGTTGTGGCAACTTGGTGATGATTTCGTAGAGATCCTCCATGAATCCAAGTGGAATATCGAGGCTAACACCACCAGGGCGAACGTAGGCAGCATGAAAACGAGCACCAGATGCACGTTCGTACATTTCCATAAGCTTTTCACGTTCTTCAAAAAGCCAAAAGAATGGAGTGATGGCACCCATGTCAAGGATATTTGAACCCAACGCACAGCAGTGATTGAGAAGCCGCGTGACCTCGGCAAACATAGCTACAGAGGAGAGGACGATTATGAAGGCTATCGTATATTTAGGAGTTTCAGTGGACAGGATGCAAAACTCACTGCGAATATACTTGGCGCGAGGGGGAATCTCAATACCAAGGAGTTTTTCGACAGCCAATGAGTAACACTGTTCGCTGGACATCATGCTGAAGTAGTCAAGACGATCGACGTAGGGAAGATTTTGGGTATATGTTTTGTATTCCATCAGTTTCTCAGTGCCCCGATGAAGGAAGCCGACATGAGGGTCCAGCCTAATGATAATCTTTAACGAGAGAAAATCAAAAAAAAGAAAGCAGAAAAGCCTACCTCACCGTCCAGTTCCATTACCAATCTCAAGACACCGTGAGCTGCTGGATGCTGGGGTCCAAAGTTGAGCTGTAAGGACTGGACCTCAAAATGACGAAATTCGAACATGTTGGCTAAAAAATAAAAACTAAAAAGCAAACTCACTTCGCTTCACGTATTCAGGGTCGAAATTCTCAATGGGCGCCTTGTAGAGGCTCTGTTGAGCATCAACAAACGCCTTGTCAGGCATCCATCGTGAAGAAAGTGCTCTAGCAGATAGTAAAAAATCAACAGTTGGTACCTTTTGGCTGTTTCAAGAAAGAAATTCCTCGAAGCCATGCCAGACGCAGAACGACACAAGGAAAACATTTTTGGTCGAAACCACCTCAACAAACGCGCGTTAATCCACTTGTCTACTCATATATAAAAAGGATTTATTAAAATTTGTTCCAAGTTCGGCAGCAAAATATTAATTTACCAAATGACAAAGGACGACAAATTAAATTATTAAGGATCATTTTCAATGGCCATGTGCATCACAAAAATTCACAACTAAGTTTTGTTAACTTTGGGTAGATGCGTTTCTCATAGCAATGTTTTAGGCATGATGTTTTTTATTTATTGCAAGTCGGAAGCCGACACTACAATTCTACGACACTTCTGCCTGGTCCACAAAAAAACTCGACATTACAATGCCTAATTTGCATGTTTTGATCAGGATTTTTACGGAAATTGACATCTATGTCATCCTTATGTTATGTAGCATATTGTAACTCAACGCCAAAATCAGCCTCAGAAAGGCAACTCAAGAATATTTATGGAGAGTATAGTGCACCAATCCTCCAAACTTGTTGTCCTTAACTAAGTCAAATTCCTTCAATTTTAAATGAGTGCATTTCAAATGGTGCAATCATCAAGTGCACGTGCGGTATTCAGGGTGTGTTGCTTTTTCGTGCATTCTCCAATTGGTGCTCTTGAGCCGTTTTTACTTATAGCATAGCTTGATGTATGGGAGGCTTTTCCGTCTGGTACATTGCTGTCGTCAAGTCACTAAGTTTCACTTCTTCAAGTTGTATAGTTTCTCTCTTCAACAAGTGGCTTAGTATCTTTATACCCGCACAACCTAACGATCGGTGTGCCTTTGACACCTTTTTCCTGAATGTGGGTAGTGTGTGTCTAATTTTTTTTACCCCGTAAATATACATCCAGATATTTTTCTATTCAATTTTAGCCATTCATAAGTGGGAATAAGTACATTTAGCCTCACTAAATGCTTCTGCATGAAAAAGCGACGGCCCTACTATCGGGTGCAACTGCTGGTCTTTGCGTCGATTTGGTCGTTTTTCCTCTGGACACCATTAAGACGCGTTTGCAGAGTATCACACGGTCTATCAGGCCCTCCGGTCGTCTTCATCTTTTTGCTGGTTTCCCAGCTGTCCTCTCCGGCTCAGCTCCGGGAGGTTTGTTATTTGGACGTCTTAGATTTTTTTCGGGTTTTCTCACTGTTATCACTTTGAGCTGTTTGACCGTTAAGAGACCTCATGGGTGGAAAGTATTGGCGAAAAGTGCAATCAAAATGGTGTTCTTACTTGACAGATTAATGCATACTCTTCGTATTTGGATGGGGACATAATTTCACTTGCCGATCTTCATTTGCCTTAGTGCTTTTTACCTTATCCTTGTCGCAATTGTTTTGACAGGAGGATAGCAGAGGAAAGATATAACTGTGTTGAGGGCATGACAAAAGAAACAGAAAGTGGCACTCATAGTTATGCTATCGATTAACACTGTCGCCCTCTCATTGCTAACAATTAAGACAGGCTGGGCTTCTTGCGGGATTTGAATGGGCATCGGAAGATAATGGCGAAGCAGATCCTTTAATTAAACACCTATTGGTCGGTTATAACTGTGGCCACTATTACTGCTAATTTGCACCTCCTTTTCATCTACTTCTGACCCCTTCCCCTCATTTCTATGCACAGCGGCGCTGTTCTTCTGCGCCTATGAAATGACCAGGAACCGGACAGCGGAGTCAGCACCGCCTTGGCTCTCCGCCATGCTAGCTGCGAGTTTAGGCGAGATGGTAGCCTGTGTAATACGGGTGCCCTGTGAGACGGTTAAACAGAGAGCACAAAGCCAACCCCACCTAGGCTTTGGCCGTATCCTCTCTGACACACTGCGAACCGAAGTAAGTGGCTCACTATCCATCTGTCTATCCATATGGCCATCCATTTATCTGCCTGTATATACTTTCTCCTCCTTTATTGCTGCCTTTGAAGCTTAAACACATACCGCTGAATGGTGGCTTTCTTTTCCTTCCCAGATTTCTTACTTGAAAGACGAAATGAAATGATTATTATTTTAGGAAGAAACGCGATAATATTGCGCAAATACTACTGTTACAAGCAGCTCGATTCTTTCGTTTTTGAAAAGTTTTGCAGCTGAGCGAAGACACCAAGTGACTCATGTAGTTGCTTTGTCAGGGTCTAGGAGGCATGTATCGTGGCTATATAAGTACAATCCTTCGAGAACTCCCCTTCTCTCTCATTCAATATCCAATTTGGGAGAGTCTTAAGGTATGTCTGTCGACTAGTTTATTTTGCTACCCGTTTCATTTCTGTGCACCTCGAATAGGGGACGCTGATGTAGGTTGTCAGGGTGTGTCCAATCCAAGGAAAAGTCAATCTGTTGCTTATCTGAAAGAGATGGCAAACAACTTGGTATTCTCTGAAGCTTATCACCGTCTTGTTGATTGATTCCATTGTACTGGATCCCTCACTACGACCTCCTCCAACTAGCATCTAAGGGAGATGATTCATTAGCGCTAAGGGTAAATAATGATTCCAAGTTGTTCTTCTTTAGGATGAGGGATGAGGAACTGCCTTGAGCTTGATGCATCACCAGAATCCAAGATCTAACGTCACACTTGTGTAGTTTATTCGGCAACTCTGCCTTCTTTATCAATTTTAAACTGAGCTACCTAAGTCGTATAAGCTGTGATGGTGGAAATTTCACGTCTACTCACTCCGTAGGTAGTACAGACTCTGCAAAAGGGAAGAAAGTCTGACGCGTGCATGCTGGAGCATTAAGGCTTGACAGAACTATAAAGAAGGGAAATACCTGGTTAATTACCTAATAGTAGCGTCGGTAGGGGCAATGCGATGCTCTTGGACTGGATACTACCTTGTACGAGTCAAAGTTTTTTACTTGTTAGTAGATGTGTGCGGTAAACCTTATTTTTTTTTCACGCTACCTGTCTTCCATTTCTAGCGCTTCATGGAGCGGTACAATCGAAGCAGGACTGGTGGTAATGGGAGCCTGTCAAAGGGACAGTTTGCACTTTGTGGTGCGATGGCGGGAGCCTTCGCTGGTGCCTGTACAACACCCTTCGATGTCATCAAGACTCGTATTATGCTTGCAGAGGTGATTTCTATCGCTTTATTTGCATGAAGATTGACTTCATTTTAGGTTGAATGTGGAAGAACGCAGTTGATTCCTTCACCTAAAGCATGCGAGTAAGCGAGTCGAACATGCATTTATTTTTGACCAGCCAAATTCCTCTTAAAGGGTATAATTCGATCATTCACTATCAAGCCGTTGCAAGCATGGATTTTGGCCAGTTCGGTTCCTTTTGATTCCACTGTTAGCTCAAAGGCTTACCAAATTATCAGTAGTGCCTGCTTTATTATCTCTTTCAGAAGCAGAGCGCCTTTTCCACTGGCAATGTGTTGACAGTGATGCGTCTGATCTACACTGAGGCTGGCGTTCGGGGGTGAGCTTACCTCTTCATTTGTTTCACTTTGTTCTCCTTCGGCTTCCGAATTCTTCTTGCGTGCATGTCCACCGTGTATCGCAGTGATAACTTGTTTTACCTTTCATAGACGTGTGAGGTGCATCCAATTTTTTTATAGCTGCTTTGGTAAATTAGCGTAGGCCTGTCGATACGTAACTCCCATATCAATACGTGCTGGCTGGATTGTCTAATTTGTGAACCGGGTTTAGCTCAGTTAAGACCACAGAAGCTCTGCATACAGTTTGGTATTTGCTACTTTGAGGATGTGTGGTGAAAGCTATTGTGCCCACCTCCACCGAAGACCGCACGAACCTTTTGTGGTCGTCAAATGGTTCAAATCTTTAGAGATTCCTCTTTTGACTGCATTTGAGCTGATTGTTACCTTGCAACTTTTCTTTATTTTCTAGTCTCTTTGCCGGTTTGGTTCCGCGAGTAACCCTTCTTGCCATTGGTGGATCGATTTTCCTTGGTCTCTATGACATCACAAAGGTCTTCTGGTCGCGCATGCTAGACCAGCAATAATGGCAAAAATGCTTTCGTATCCCTTTCCCGAACAAATGGCTTGGGATTTTGCTTGCGTGCGTCACTGCAATCTGTACAATTTTGGTAGTAAATGCAGACTAGAAATGCCACTTCAAACTTGCGGGCTGTCATCATGT
The DNA here is from genome assembly GCA_001870725.1 of Taenia solium. Lineage (NCBI taxonomy): Eukaryota > Metazoa > Platyhelminthes > Cestoda > Cyclophyllidea > Taeniidae > Taenia > Taenia solium. Next base: position 214,638 of record MIEF01007052.1, on the reverse strand, counting down.
CTTCGGGATGGTGGACCACCTTAGTGCTTTGGTCACTGTACCTTGGCCGGGTTGGCTGGCCTCTGGAGCGAGCCGGTAGTCCCCATTCCCCCTTATGTTGAATATAGATGCATAGTACTCGAGTACTGTGTTTTATATCCTTTTTATGGGAGTCTCAGGGGACCATATTGGCGGCAGCGGAAAGCAGATTCAGCATCAAAGGGAATCAGTCCCAAATTCTGCTGCTGAATGGGAAGCTTTGCCGTTGCAAAAGAAGTATAAGTGCTTCGGATGAAGTAATATGTGTACACCCCAAACAAAAGGAGTGAAAATGACTATTATCCCCGACAACTACCCCATTCTTGCGTTCCACATAAAAGCTGTTAGCAAAGGAATTGGCACTAGCTGTGAACCATATGGGGAATATTCGTTGTAGAGTCTGCTCTTGTACCTATACAAAGGTGTGGACTGAGTCCTGACAGGTATGACTGAGCAGCACTGAAGCAAAAATAAAGCGAAAGGAGGAACAGGTGCGAAATTTTGCTCTGAGGACTTGCATTAAATCCTGCCTTTGGTTACAACCAATCATGGGAACCCGTGGTGGTCAGCGCAACTTCAGGTTCCCGAATCCGGTTCACATACAGGACGAAACTGGAGATCCAGTCGAACTGCAAAGAGGAGACGGCGACATTGTGTTTAAGTATTTCCTTAATCATATGGGGATCGGACAGCTAGTACGGTTGGTGGGTGATGTTTTCTTTCAACAATTACGTTGTTCATGGGGAGCGCTGGTGACAGCGTTCAGAGGATTGGCATGGTTATTCAGCACTCTGGTCCCCTAAGGAGCCATTTTCAGTGTTTTAGCCACTGTGCCTGATGCGAGTGCGCTAACTCCTGAGCCATACCAGCAGCTTCAGACTCTACCGTATGATAAATTAAGATGTTCTACCACTGTAATATGTCTGCTTTGGTCTCCAGAGTAGTCTCGAGTAGCTACAGTAATTCCGCTTTACTCAGGCGGGAAAATTTTTTTGGAAGCAGCAACTATTGCTCGCAGTAAATGGTATTATAAAAGCACTTGATGCTAGGGTAGAAGAAGTTATGCAGAGCAAATACGTCTTCCAATATTTTCCTGTACAGCTTCACTATGAGCAATATTTATTAAAAGTGTGAAAAAAGGTTTGCGAACTTTAAAAGCTTCGAAAATTTTCAAGGGTTATTGATTTTATAGCCATAATCAAATGAATTGGATACAAAGTTTGCAAAACCTCCTGGCCTGGACCTTATCTACCATTGGTCATTGGAGGCAAACGGCGTCGATTGTGTGCTGATTATCTGCTAAAATCTCTGGCTCTTCGTCGGCGCGTGTGTAATGGATAGGTTTAAGGCACCTACGAGTGCTATCGATTTGTGCTATTTTATCAACCAACACAAGGTACCGTTATTTTTTATCAGCTTGTCATCTTCCAGAAACCCGAACTCATCAGCACGGTCCCACCAATTTGTAAGCAGTTATATTCCATCTTCATTTAAAGCCAATAGACTTTACTCTCGGAGTCAATCACTGCGCTGATGGTTCCGCTTATTTAGAATATGGTCGTACAAAGGTCACGTGTTGCGTCTGTGGTCCTGTCGAAGTACGTTGTAAATTGTTTAAACTTATCTTTCCAGCTTAAACAAGACGGTCAACTTGTAACTTCGTTTAGATTTGCCCCATTCTCCTCCCAAGTCAGGCGCGATAGCCTTAAAGATGCTGAAGAAAAGCGGTTAAGTCAACTACTTCTCACTGCCCTTGAACCCTCCATTATTCTAGTGAGTAAAAGCTGTCTAAATTAGAACCGAGAAGAATTTCGTTACTTGAATCTTTACTTCCGTTTATAAGGATAGTTTTCCCCGCGGCAAGTACCAGATAGCCGTGACAATCCTCGATGATGGCACAGAGCTGAACGATTACGTCTCCAACATCTCCTCTTGTCTATCCGCCGGAATTACTTGTGCAACTCTAGCGCTCGTTCATGCTGGTGTTCAAATGTACGATCTGGCCATTGGACTGGATGTAATCTTTACAGCACTCAATTCAAACTCTCCTCAAGGTGACGGTCCAATCTCCTCGGTGGCAGTGATGCCTCAACTGCGCCAGGTTACCATGTTCAACGGCACTTCTTTGGGGCTTCGTTCTGTGGATGGCCTGCGAAGGGTTATGGAGGAGGCTTTTTCGAGAGCAGAATCAGTCTATGCTACTATTCAGGGTGCTCTTTACTCTATAATGAAGGATGAGTATGAGGCATTGGAGAAGTCGGAATAAATCTGTTGATATGCTCTGGCACTTTAATCAAATAAAATTAGAGACGCCTGCTATTCAGTTTATCTAAGTTAGAGCCCTTTCACCGCAATTCTCTGCTGATTTGGGGATTATGGGTACGCTTGGATATAACGGAATTTTGGATTTTTAATTAAAAGCACAAGAAGTACTGTGTAGAAGATGGTACTTGATCTGACGTTTGCTGTCTGTGAAGTCTTGAGATTATTGCCGCTCACTTCGACTTCGTGGCGGCAATATGTCCAGTGTGTGCTTGTTGAGATATGTCCACGGTGGGCTATGCTTAAACCACCTCTAGCCAAATGTTCCACCGATGGGCCTGATGCTCACAAGTGTGATCACCGTGTTCAGGATGGGCACTATCACGGAGGAAATCGTTATTGGCAATGCTTTGGGATGTTCTTGTAGCATTCACATCGCTTGTTTTCTTGGCCCTTGAACGCGCTATAACTTGTCTGCTCGGTACATACATCTCTGGGGTCTGGTTTTTTCCTTCATTCTCATGAGGCCTTGAGCATCGACATGGCTTCTTGCACAAATGCACTACCGTTGCTGCTTCTTGTTTTAGCATTCTTGACTGGCTCAAGAATTCGTGCCGGCAGTTTGCCTGACTGAGCGTAAGCTGTGATGTGGCTGGGTTTCACAGGCTTGATTGTGAGGTAATGCCACGAGGCTGAGGAGGGGAATAACTCAGCAAAGAGCGCTGGCCGTCAGTAAAACCCAATAAACATGAACATCAGAGTGAATTCATGATTATTAAACTATGCAAGACAAGTCTACACTTTATATGCGTTCGTGAAGTTAGATCCTGATCGTCAGCTGTCATTCCACCCATTGATCCGGAGACGCGTTTGACACTCCATCATCCCTTGTAGATACCGGAAGTTCTACCTGTTTCTCAAGACTGGTAAGCCTAAATCACATCTATGAGTCCACGTTGGTAGAAGAAATCAAAGGCAACCCACTGACGCTTATCTGTGCAAGTACTTTAAAGTGTCCATAAGTTTCGATAAGTCGCTGTGGGCTTTGTTCATTCGGTGGTTGAAGGCTTGAACAGCATCTAGACTATATTGACAACGCTCTGCAGACTCCTAAGCTCTGATGGAGGTAGATGATTGCCGGAAGTTCACGAAATATTGGGAAACCAAAACTTACCGAGTACAAATGAGAGGATCTGCCATGCCGTGACACAAGGCACTAGCTTAATCCCAGCAACCATAGTCACTTTTGCCAAACTGCCTTTTGGTATGCCTGTGATTTGATATCATAAATTGGGCACTTGTAGTGGCGCAAATACACTGGATCAGAAATACTGACACCGCGTTTTACGCGGCGCTTGGCCCAACATTCAGCGGACCCATCACTGCAAGTGACGCCAACGCGCCAAGTTCACGATGTCTACAACCATCTTGATCTGGCCTCAAAGCTGCTCTTCTGGTGCTCTTATGTACACTGTTTAGTTAAGGGGACGATAAACGCAAACGACACGAGATCAACTCTTACCCGCAAGAACTGAAGAGCCACTAGAAGTGTATCACGACACCAGCAAACAGAACTCAAGCGAGATTTGAAGCACACCAAAGGTACCTAAAATTTCGTCAACTAAACTCACACCATGCCACAAGCCGATACTTTGGAACAAGAGACCGATGGGTGTAGCTTTAACCAAACGTAGAAACCCTTAGACGAAACCATACCATCCTTTCCGCGCTACCGAAAGTTGTGATGATAAAACAGACACAAAGACTAAGTTGAACAACAAAGACACTAATCCGCATATGGGGAATAACTACTCACTACTTAAATTCGAGAAAACTGAGGGAAATGATTTCCTCACAACTTTATTTACAAACTTCTTAGGTCCATGAAGTATCAGTCTTCACATCGTAAGCCGTCCAGGTACCACCGGCGCCACCAACACCAAGCTCCGGCATTCCAGCAACGGGAAGAGACGCATCAGCATCCCATTCCGCGGCCTCGGCTTCCGCTTAGAAAGGGAAAATGCAGTCAATTAAAACCAAGCTTTATGATCAGATCAAGTTCAAAAGTGAAGACTACATTTACCTGCGTCAGCTGTTCCCTGCTCGAAAGGAGCTTCTTGAGTCTCGCCCTCGGCGCCTTCAGGAGCCTCATCAACATGCTCTCGCATGAGGAAAAGATCCATCATGACATCCCATGGTTGAGACCTAGGATCGAGGCCGCGCATACGACGAACCTCACGAGCCAACATCCACAGCATCAGCGCAATAGAATATTTCTACATAACATCATAAATAACACGGACATGTTAAATACCCTACATCGTTATTGCACGGGATAGCAATATCAACACATTGCAATGGCGAATCAGTATTGCAGAAGGCGATGACAGGGATGTTGACAGCAGAAGCCTCACGAACAGGCTGGTGGTCAGCCTTGGGGTCACAAACAATGAGAAGACGTGGCTCTTTGAATCCAGATTGTATCTGGTTAGTAAAAGCTCCCGGTGTAAAGCGGCCAGGGACGGAGGTGGTCCCGGTGTAGTGGGCAAATTTAAGCGCACCACGTTGACAAGTAGCCTGACCGCCAATTATGACAACATCGGCAGGATTTTCGATAGCGCAAATGGCACGTGCAGCAAGAAGCAATTTCTCCCAAGTTTTGTTCAGATGAATGATATGGTTACCTTCATCATTGCGATCGTACACATATTGCTGCATTTGATAGTTAACGTTCGTGCTTCCAAGATGAACCTTAGCTGCAACCATCAGCTTAATATCATCCTCCTTAAGCTGAAGGGCTTCGATCCCACCCGACATCCTAGGAGGCCAAGAAACCAGCGAATCACGAGCAAATTTCGAAGAAAGTACCTCCCTAGCCCCATAAAAATTCAAACAATTAATTAAAGTTTACTTAGGATTTTTAATATTAGCGTTGTACAGAAACTTTGAAAACTAGAGCAATACGTATCACTCAAATTTTCTAATTTTTGAAAACGGTTTACGATCAATAATAAAGTAGTAACTTAAAACTATTCAATCAAGTTTCGTTAAATTAAGGTTATGAATTGTTGCATCACCGCTTTTTTTTAAAAAATGGATCGCGACAATTGGAAATTTTTTTTACCTTTTGATTGCCTGGCCGTGTCTTAGACATTTATTCATTTACTTTCAATTGCCGAGCCCTATCTACAGTAGTAAATGTCACACGTAAGCTTTTGTTTTCATTTACGAAGTTGCCTTGGGTGCTACGGTACATCGCTGCAGCAAATATTCAATCTGTCTATCCTCTGGGCCTGAACAATTTAAGGGCTGTTTTATTGACATTGGATGTAGCGCCCCGAGACTTCCTTGAAGGTAAAAGGAGGTATAGTACTAAGGCAGAACATATATTCTGGGGCTGCTGGCAACCGCCGAGTATAACATGGCCTTTCAAGTGACAGAAACTGGCATTTCGAACAAACAAATTATTACATTACTCATCTTGACAGCAACTGATCGAAAAGTTTGACCTATAGCCTGGCCTCTGCTTTCATTACTGCCATGGATTTTACGACTCTGGGAAAAGCTTGGGCACCACCTCTGAGCCAACGGTGAAAGTACTCGGTTCAGAAGCGAATCAAACTTGAAAGCATTACTTGACACAAGATCCAAACACCATATTTTGTGGGCATTTTGGCTGGATGGACCTGCTAAGAACCGCAATCGATGACTTTTTATAGCCGAGCCAAATTTTGAGACTCAACTGATTCTCGGGTACAGCACAAAGGAGTGCAGTCATCGAAACGGCCATTGCAAGTGGTACCACTGCATTGCTATCCTGGTGAGAGCAGAAATGCTAGCATTGGGATTCCTGGCTTCGGAAGCCAATTGCCCCCATATTAAGCCATACAGAGAAGAGAAGATGCATAAAGCCAGTGCTTTCACTCCTCGTCCTGCTATCTACAGTGCTCCCATTTCACGCACTAGCTTATGCCATCTTAACAGTTTGCTTAAGATCGTGTATTTATTTATTGGCAAATGTGGACATCATGCTAACATGAATTTTTTATTACGTAACCAAAACTGTGACTATAGAGGTCATTTCACTGATGGAAAATGACGATGACGCATGATTTTATTGTGGAATCCATCAAGTAGAGGCCAAGTTAAAAGGACTAAAGTTTTGCTATGTGCGAATTGCTTGCTTTAGACACTGCATCCTACTGTAGCGTTTCAACTATTCTCTGAAGCCCTAAGAAGTCATATTAGCCTTACAGAGGAGATACTACTGATGTGCCAAAGGGCTGGTTTTGCACTCATCACCTGGTGGTTAAGGCAACAAACGAAATCGCAATCCACTTCGACTTAGGAACCCGCATAAAATAACACAAACTTAAATAAACTATCGAAATATTGCCCCACATGCTTTTAAATTAGTGTCAAACTAAATGGATACACCAATCATAAGTAAGGCGAAGAACTACTGACACGGGCTTCTGCGAGTGCTTTGGGGGGACAATTTACAGAATACCATCAAATCAAAGGCGCATTCCATTCAGATACGAAGTATCCGAACCAAAACGTTGGGTTTCAAAGAGAAAAACTGAGCAATTTTCGGGTTTATTCGACCTCGTGAGCCCAAAAGAACGCCCTTTTCAATGGCGAGGACCCAACCAAGGCAACAATATTATTGGTTGATGAGGCGCACTCTGATTGGTGAAACTAAACCCAATCAACTTCGAGGTAGCAGCCCACTGAATAAAAGTCAAATAGCTTTTCGCAAAGGTATAATCTGAGCAAAACATGAACCCGGTATTTTCCAAGCCTTTGAGCATGGTACAGAGTAGTAAGTCAGGCACTTTGATTCAAATTTTAGCCCCATCTACTCCCAGGATGGCGACTAAATGGCACATTGAAGGGCAGGTTCACCTGCGACAAAGCCAATTAATCAAGTGAATTACTGCATGATGTCAGGACGGTTTAACTAACTGACATAAGACGTCGCCAAGTAAATGAAATTTATCATCGCTAAACAATGACCTCAACGAGCACGCAATGGGACATGGGACAAACTTTTTAGGGCACCAACATAACTAACAGTTCCTACTGTATTTATTTGAATGATGACATAGACGGAAAAATCCGCCACATGGTAAAATGGAGGCGCAAATTACAAAACGGAAGACATTTATGTAAAAATACATAATGCAGTCTAAGATTCTTGTAAAAAGAAACAAAAGATTGTGTCTCAAAACATGGGAGAAAGTTAGGGCGATTTTGGGGACAAATTAACATCAGCTGACGAAGAGGGTTGCACTGAGACTTCCTTTGGCTGATATGTTTCGGAATTTACATTTCGTTTTATCTGGGAAGATCTAAGCAGATAAAGGGAGGCATAAGTGTTTGGACCAGTAAAGAAATAAACTTGAAAAGCACGAACAAAGGAAGCTTACTCGAGTTTCTCGGCATCAGCATTAGCAACTACTCGGACGGACAGTGAAGCTTCTAAGCACTCCGTGTCAAAAACCATTTGGGAGCGACAAAGATGGAACTTGACAAGCAGATTGTAGATAGCGTTCGAAGCAATCGATACCGGTGGTTCTAGATGGTTGGGAAAGAATCTGTGATGGGTATGGAATGAATGGGCATGCATCTGGAAACCTACCCAGAAAACTTAAAAGCATCTGATGTGTCGCCGATGTCACCATTGCTGTGCCTTTGGAAGAACCGAAGATATACCCAAGTGACAAATACGCCATAGGATAATAAAAGGAAGTGAACATAGTCGATAATGCGAAGAATAGCGAAGAGAAGAAAGCAGAAAAAGATGGTGAACGCGATGTGCTTGGTGCGAAACTTTCCCAATGGAAGGTTCGCAAGAACATTATTGGGAGTGAGTTGACGGGCTACAACTAATGCAGCGCCAAGAAGGGGACTCAAACCGCAAATAGGTGTTGTCCAGAGAAGATTAGTATTAAATGTGCATGCATAGCCGATGAAGAGTGTGCAAACAGCTAGGCCTGTGGAGAGAAGTTGTGATATAGCACAGCAACGAACCACTTCAACCATTTTCCACGAGGGGAACATCACCACATCGACAAGATAAACGGTAGTCATGTCAAGCAAGACATTAAGTATACGAGTGTTGTAAAAGCTGAATGTTAGTAATGTCCAAACCCAACAATGCGGAGGAAGAACACGAGCAACGGTTACAGCCAAGTATGGCGTACTGTAACCAGTAAAAGATACGCCGTAGAAAATGACCTGGAGGATCATAGTTAGAATGGCCCAGACATCGAGATGAACCCGCCGAAACGAAGTCATCAGATAAACGTTAAAATTGCCACAAAGGCTTAAAGTGAAGTGTAGATAGGAGATATAATACTGTTGCTGCCAAAACTGCAAGAACTATTGCAGTTACAGAGTAAACTGGGACTAGTAATCGACAGGATCAGGACGAACACATTCAAATAACCCGGAATGCTCAATGACGATTATCAATAAATTTGGAATCTCGGAGATTGACGTGAATCAAAAAGTGATGATGGATAGCAGTGTTAAAGAATTATTCTACAACATTTCACAACTTAAAGCTCTCATTTATGACTTCGTATTTTATGTGGAGTTCCTGTTATTCTTAATGCCTAGAACTGAACCGTTTGGCAATTATTGTGTATTATGATGAACTCCTCCATCATATGCTTTAAAACCAAGTGGATTTTGCAAGTTTGTGTTGTAAAAGTAATAATATCTGTCTTTATGCTACCAGAAAAAAATAACTAATTGATTGAAATATACCTTGTTTCAACTTCCACTTTCTATTCATTTATAAGCCTGGCAATTTTGTGAAGAAGTTAACCAATGGCAGCTTTTGTGAAATACAGCTTGTTGTGCACAGCGGAATCTGTTGACTTCTCTGACCTAGCTTGTATATCATCTGAGAGTCGTTTGATTACCATTTTAATGGAGCCTCATATTTTTGGAATCTAAGCAAATTTACACCTTTGCTTCTATTGTGGCGTCGTATCAAAGAGCTTTTCTCAATGCTAATGATGCTGATGCTACTGGGAGTGGGGTGGCACTTGAGTCAGGCTAAGCATTGCACTTCTTGAGGTGGCAAGCGTTTCGAAGACGTTACTCCCCTTCAATCCCCAATTGCGGTAGGAACTAGTATTGCTCAACATGATGGAGCCAAATTTTGACGACTGTCTTTAATGTGACCATTGACACATTTAAAGCCATTTGCGATCTGATTTTCTTGCTTATGTTGTCAATATCCTGATTTAATTAACCAATATAAAAATGATTTTCTTTGAATTAATTGGTAATGGGCAAAGTTTTCATTTGACCTCCGTTGTGCATCTTCATAACTCTGATTTTGACGATTTCCATAGTCACTTCCCTCTACGTTAACTTGCTTTGCCTTTTATTAGGTCATCAGCATGTAAGAGCCTATTTTACTTCCATTTTTTCATGATGCCCTGTCTCAACCCTTCTTTTTTTATTTTCCACAGGTGCATATGAAAAGCCGATTTAGACTTCCGAAGGAGAAGCACTTGCTGTGGCAAATTTATTTGTGAATTTTATGAGCTAAATAATCAAAAGACGAAGGGCTAAGAGTATTTGTATGCACGTACACTGTAGCGCTCCATTATAAGCCGCTCTCAGAAAAAAGTGTCGCCAAGAAGCCGAGGCATAAGTGGCAGTGGGGGCAGTGAGGGGGGAGGATAAGAAAGAGGCATGAAGGATTTAACACCATCTGGAGCAAAATGCTCCACTCCTGTGTGGAAGGAGTGCTTTGGAATATCATAAATGCTTATGGCTACTTAATTATATCAATCCATTTCTCAACTCGAGGATCTCGAATTTTACCCCTCAATGGCTTGTTCTGGCTGCGGCCAGTGGCTAGCGGGAATCGAGCATTAAATGCAGTTTACGCCGATTATTTGTTGTCGTTATTTTTCTAGGAATAGGACTTTTGAAAGCTGTAAAACATCCTGAATTGTGTAGTTCTTTTTTGATTATTTTTTACTAGTTGATGAAGCTGTGGCGAACAAATAGCAGTCAGCAAAATGTGCAAATTTGGGGCCTTAGTCTTGGCTGACTTAGCCTGGTTGCGTACTAGCGTAGCATTTATAAGTGACTTTTGGGTGAGATTTTACACCTTTTTAACATAAGTGGTGGGTTTTAGAGCCTCCGGAAAAAGATTTAATTCCTAATTCTCCAAATCGTTTTTCCTGAAAGAACTAAACATTTGATACAACTGAGGGACTTCTGACATAAGCACTCGTAAAGTTATTGTCAATCAGGATGGTTCTTCCCTTCTAGGGTTTTGCATTGCATTCTTCTCTCTTGAAGCCAATCTTAGGTCACCTAAAGTTAGCTCATGTTGATTGATATGGTCTGACCTTGCCTACTCTTGCGAAGGTACCTCCTTCAATTCGAAAAGCCCCCAATAACCCCTCGTCACATCTGCCGCACTCTATTATGGGAAGAAGCGGATCGTGTTTGCGAAGGCTCCTTATGAAAGGAAAGTGAGCAAACGGATGCCATGTCAGACATCCAAACGCCCGCGTCTGCTGCCTTATGCTGTCTGCTAAGCTAGCGAAACCGGTCATCGACTGCCTCCAAAAGTAGTCCCTAACTAGCCGTAGTCTATGGTGACAAAATAAGTAAACTGAGTAGTTCCTCTTTGCTCCTTTTTTTCTCCGAAATGAGCAACCTTCAAATTAACTTAAATTACTCAACTTCCCCTGCCAGTATGTCAAAGTCTGAATTTTTTTAATTTTCTACCCTTGTGTGCGAATGTGACAAGAAAGAAAAGAAAATCTTGCACCACTTTCAGACTTCGAATTCCGTCTGAGTAACTAATGTTCAGTTACAGTCAGTCTTTTTTTGTAGTTGGTGTCCCCATTTAGCAAACGATCAGATCAAGACGTCAAAATTTGACGATAGGATTAAAAAAGCTGTTTTAAGACCCTCCACATTTCTTCATCAGCAGTCGGACAGGCTTGGACGAAGGTGTTGTGCTCCCTCTGTGCTTAATTATGTGTGTCGATTGAAGTCTTTGTCAACCATTGAATGTTTGGTTAAAGGAAGCCAGGAAGGGCCCAGGCCACACACACAAACTCCAGCTCATAACAATACCACACAGGGTAAGGTTCTTGGTCCTCGCGTTTCCCCATCTCCCCGAGGAGTAACAGGTCTACTTCAATAGAGGTGTGGCCTTCACCTGGAAGTAAGAATTAGCAGCTATGCTGTAACCCTACACGTCATACTGACCAGTGAAGAGCCATCGAGACCTCAAAGTCGGAAATATATCAGAAAGTTTGGAAAGTAGGCCATAAGGCTCAACAGATCTAGACCATTTTCCCCCCTCGAAATGCACAACCCACCTTAAGTATGAGAAAATCAAGAGCTGGCAAAAATGTTAAGGCTTTTAAAACAAATAAACCTGGGGCGGAGACCATCTAGATTGCTCTCTCGACTGACTGGCTTAACACAAAGCTCTTCTCCCTTGGTGGGTTTCGTTGTGCCCACCTCAACGGAAGTCCAGCATGGAAAATACCAGTTGGTGATTTTTTTCATTTCGTCCTCTCTCTCTCTCCCTCTCGCCATAAATCACACCTGAGACTTTTTACAGCGCCTTGGTTGCTTGACGCGGGAAAATAAAAAGAATAATCGAGAAGTAGCAAAACTTTGTCCAAGTTTTTCGTTCTCCTCCATACTTTTTTCCTCCTAATTTATGGTTTACATTAGCAACATAAAATAAAGCGACACTTTTTTTGCCCTCCAGTGTCCACGATATACCCAAACGAGTTGCGCCTACGTTTATCGATTTTTCAATCTCACCTTGACAAGCGCGTCATCACTCAAGTCCAATAATCAATAATCAATATGCAGCGATTAATTTGTAAGCAGTATAAAAGGTTTGACGAGAAGGGAAGAAGATTTTGTATTTCTTCCATAAATGACTCCTTCGACACAATGCGTGGATGCTGCTTACCTCTCCTGATCAACAAATCAGAGGACGGGACGTCTAGGTAGCCTCGGCAGCCGTGGAGGAGGGAGGTGGGTTGGGGTTAATTGAGGTGTAAGAAGGTATCTTAGCTTTTTCCTCATTCTCTCTCCCTATCTACGGCTCTGGCCCCTGTCTTCATATAAGAAGTGCAACAAATCAAACGTGCCTTAAACAAACTGCTGAAAGCTTTCACACTTGTAGGTTATTTTTATTGCAGCAAGTTGAGATTTTTTTAAAAAGTTTGGTATGGATATAGAGGAGGTTTGTTTATCAACCACTTTAGCGCAGGAATAGGGAAATGCGCCGTAAAATTATAAACTGACAGAAAAAATAATAATCACAAAGGGTGGATGATAAAACAGATTGATACTTTTAAAGTGGAAGGCAAGGAATCAATGCGACAAGAAAGATTTAGCAAAGGATTCGGGTTTTTTCGGAGCATTGTTAGTCCAATTTCAAGTGCTACATCCAAACAGCATCATTTCGATAAGGTTAATCAAAGGCAGACATGACTCGCGGACTTTAGCAAGCACCGCAAAGTGCATTTTTCGCCCTTTGGCATAGCTCAAGTGTTGGAACTTGTGAGGAAATCGCCCAGTCCATGCAGACTTAATTATGAAGGGGCGGTAATTCTAGTGTCAAAAATTGTCGATTTTAAAGGCTGTAATAACTCCTAAAAATTTTGTTACGGGGCAGTCACAGAAGGTGGCTACACCCGAATGACCCAACACGAAGCTTACTGCATCGTGTAGTCGACTGTTGGCGAGAATTGTTCACCTGCTGAAGTCCCATCTCTTTCGTGCGGAACAATTGTGAGGTGTACGGGCTGATTTTTTTTTCCATCGAAGCTCTCAGGACCATTAGGTCGTTGAAATGGAGATAAGCTATGTTCTTACACAGCGCCTAAATTCCAAATGCCACAAAAGCTTGCCCGTAGGAAGGTGTGGGTTCTCTCACCTAAAACATTCTTTGATGTTTCCTTTAATAATCATCACCCTAGAACTAGATCATAACAAGCGAGACAGACCATTTGAAGATAGGTTCGTAATAGGTAGGCAGGTGGATGGGTACGGGATAGGCGGATACAAGGTAAGTCAACGGATGAAGAGATGGATAGCCAACCATAAGGAGTCGAACGGATGACACAGACACCTCTATTTGCCTGTAATTTTACCTGGCACGCCAAGAGCAAAGAACAACCAAAGTGAAATCAACATTTGAACTGTTAAAAAAATGGATTCATGAATAGAAATGATTCCCTCATTTAGCAATTTCAACTGCCCTTTTTTAAGATTATAAATCAATTCCTAAAACCGAAATTTTTTGGCCACGATGGGATCCAAATTCTCTGCTCTCCACCAATGACACCATTTTTCTTCATTTGACCACTCTATAAATATACAATGGAATGACATTTCGTTAATTACGACAGTACCACCTAAATTAATTTTAATGCTGCAGACATTTTCGACATCCCTGGAAGAGTTAAAGACTGGTGTTTTTGCTCATTGAGAGTAAATACACCTTGTAGATCAATTAGCGAGAGCAGATGAAGTTGCCTGCATTTTCCAACGTTGGTTGGAGAAAGTTGGATCCCCTCTAGCTGGACAACAGGACCCCATGGTGAAAAATAAACCTTTAGGGGAGAAAATTTCGTACACTGGCCCCAGCGCTCATCTCTCCTCCTCCTCATCATCATCGTCTACCGCGTTGTGACGGTAAAAGAAAAATTGAGTCTTTCGGTGTCTGATAATGGAGACGAGGAATCCATTCAGCTCCGATGTACGCGTTCCATTGCATCGGTTGCATTGGACCCAGATTCACCTTGTCATAATATGGCATTCCGACTTCCTACTTCCCTCTTCCATGGCAGCTTTTCGCATTATTTAAGACCACTACATTTTCACCACTCATCCACATTACTGACCGGACTCAATGACCGTTGCCATTAATAAAGCACCTTGTTACGCCCCTGAGGTCGAAAATACTCATTGCACTCTTAGTGATAGCTGCAAATTTCAAATACCTTTCGAATTCAGGCGGAACACAAAGACCAATCCCAAGGGTGCAGTAGACCTAAGCCAAATCTCCCAAAGATATTACTAGCCCGGGCTTGCAGGGGCCGATCAAATAGCATAGGAGGAGGGGGAGAGAGAAAGGAGCTGCAGATTCCCTAAAGTATGAACAAAAGTGATACAGCTCCATTCCTTCAAAAAACCACTCTTCGTGGCGGCAAATACTTCCGGCAGGCTATGGATGAATTGGAAACCTCATTTCTTGTAGCAGATTTATACTGGTCCCCAGAGAATTGCACAGTTCATCTTATTAACAACTTTACGCATTTTAGCATCTACGAAGCCTAAACATGGAGAAAATTAACGTCCTTCTTTATGTTAGAAGTCAGCAGACGATAGTAAATACATAATATATTGTAAGAATAAACTTTTGTGGCATTAAATACGCTAGCCATGCTAATTGCCTTGCCTTGCTACACTTGGCGTATTAAGGCCCCAGAGGAGATTCGTAGCACCACAATGGTGGCAGTGGCAAGCAGATCATCCACCTTGATCCTTGCAGCTGATTACAAGACCTTCGAATCACAGGAAAAAAGCACCGAGAAAGCGCTTCAATCTCCACAAAGCGAACCTCAGTTCGTGCCAGTAGCCTCCTAAGTGGCTCCTCTGTATTTCAGTAGTGTGCCTTCTTTCTAAATGCTTTGCCATGCATCTCTACGCGTTTAAACAGGCAAAATTTGCCTTAAGTGACTTAGAATTCTATGTGCTGAGAGAATGAGATTTCCACTTTTTGAAGTAATTAAGTGGTTTTGGGGTGCGCGAAATCGAGGCACTTCCCCCTTGCCTGGTCTATGCGATCTTGTGGTTTGAAACACACAAACGCATACCTTGTCCTACCAAAATGACAGAATTTGGGGAAATGAAAAGATCTCTATGCGACTTACTCATTCAGTCCAATTTTGACTGTTATGTTGTGTGATGTACGATGGGGGGCGTGAAAATATGACGCCCAACGTTGAGATTGTGAGTCTTGCGTTAATTTAATTGGGTAAAAATGTTTCCGATGAGCTGAACACTTATTATTGAGCAGAATAGAAGCAAAACGGTGATTTACGTCAGCCTACCTATGGGTCGTAGTGCAATGCTTTCGTTGTGCCTTCTTCGGCCGCATTTTAACGGCTGTCCACGGCATTGCAAATTCTTGGCATAAAATGACGATTGGAGGTGATAGATTGAACTTGACTGTGCTTGGATTACCAAGCGAGGTCAACTCATTTCCAAGGATATAGCCGTTCCCTAACAATTCGTTGTACTGCATTCGCGATAGGCGGTTATCCTCAAAGAATCCACTCACTACCTTTAAGGCACACACCACATTACGTATGTAATCAGTTGTTGACGAAATTGTTCATCCACTCCACCTCCTTCATGGGCTGCAGTCGTGAGGTGCGCGAGGTACTGCAGGTCACAAAACCTTGCCCCTGAGAAGTGGGCTGTCTCAAGGTGGGTATGCCTTGTGACTTCTTTAGGTGGTCATCACCCTATGGTTGGATAGCGCTGAATTGCGAACATAGCGGCGAGGAATAGCTGTGGTGTACGAGTTGCCCACATTGTAGGGGATTATCCGGCCTTGAACAGTACAAAGCCAGTGCACTCCCTCACCTAAAATGTAGTTTCAAAACATGACGCAACCGTGGAGGCAGCGAGAATAGCTGAGATGGATATGTGGATATAGAATCACACACCTTACCAGATGCAAGGAAATTGAAGGGCCATCGATCTTGATTGGCAGGTGATCTCTACAAAAACGCCTACTTGGAATTAGCCGACCAAGAAGATTGGTCAATGGGAGCCCCAGGGACGATGCTTAGGAAAAGGATGCGAATTTTGTGATTTGGGACTTTGTTTAACTTCATATTAGCCTACGCAGGGATTTAAACACTCTCAAAATGCGCTTTCATTCTGTCACGCCGACCTACTTTTGGCACCCCCGGAAGAATTGGCGCGTTAAACACAAGCGCCATTTGTCGCCTGGTTATCCATACTGCCAGTAAAACGTAAGGCAAAGTTTTCTTAAGTGCTTCGATTTCTTTCAACTTCCTCGCTTCAGAGGTATCATCATTGTGTTCCCCCAACAAAAGGGGCACATTCCTGAACACTTCCATTCCCATGTCACCATTCTTTTTAATTGTCAAATTTGTGGATGACTGCTTAAGACAAATAGCTTGATATTTCCCTTGAAAGGTACAGAGACAATCTCTCTCCCCTAATCCAATAGAAGGCTATAGGACGTAGAGAATTGTTTGAATTCTTACTCAGCGACCACTTTTGGCTGTTTCCAATAAAGAAATTTTTCCTGCCCACCATTCAACCAACTGTACGGAACGAAGGAAGCAGCTCTCCGCCACCACTATTAATTAGTCTTCACCTAGTGAACTACTCATGCATGGTCTTGGAAGGATCGAACGGGGACAACCAGCCAGCCAACCAGCGTACGTTTAGCCCTTCCATCAGGAAGGCAGCTTCTCATCAAGTCTGTCAGTCAGGCTCCTGTAGCATCGGAATGGAGTCAAGTTCGATCATGAAAACATGCAATGACAAGTGCTTCACGAACAGTGCGGGTTTTTTTATCGCCTCGTAGCCTCTCTCGAGACTTAGACTAGGCATTTGTCCGAACTTTCCGTGTATAATCGCCAAATTTAGAGGTAAGGAGTCATTGGTGACAGTTTTGCTTTATTATGCATACATCAAATCTCCTCAAACCCCAATCTCGATCTAGTAGGTGGAATTGTAAAAGTTCTCAGCTCAAGTTCATTATTAAGCTGTCGATATCGCCTCGGTAGAGACGGTGTGTTCAAGGGGACACACGTAACTGTTGGGTAGGTAGGAATCTTTGGAAGAGCCTCTGATGTTGTTAATACGTCCAGAGACCCCATTAACTTGTCCCTGGACTCAGGAGGCAGGATGGAGGAGAAGTGATATTCAGGCTCCATAACAACACTGGCCTGAGAAAGATTTATCACATCACTAAACTTCCCGTGAGCTTGATGAGCGTTCTGATGGTAAAGAGTCTCAGATTTGGTGTTCGAATGTCGAAGATGATGGCGTCGCTTAAAGTAGGTGTTTTTCAGCCGGAGAAGAGTCACCAGCATAAACAGACAAGCGGCTGATAAGCCAACGGAGAGAACGGAGAGGGTCCACACTACCGGAAGGAGAGAGACTTTTGTTGCGAATGATGATGAGGAGGAGGCTACAACACTTCTGTTAGAGGACTTGGTGCCTTTGGGACTTGGTCTATCATAAGGCAATTGACATGCAAATTTCACTGTTCGCCAACGAAACACCTCTGTAAATCAAAATGGAGGGTAAAATGCTTTACTATCAGCTTCTGAGTTTTTGTACCCTCAAAATTAGGTAAAGGGCATTTTGCCCCTCAGCCGAGGTTTCCTCCATGCAAAAATAAAATTTTCTTGCTGATCAGATATTTTGCTAATTTTTTTTTAAAACCTACGGTTTAACAAACGAAAATTGCGGCAAATCAGTGGTGATCATCTAGTCCCATGTCCCTTTTTCCCATTAGTGGCTTAATAAAAGTGTGGTGATTTCCGTTAAGACATCAGTTTACCGTTGTCAAACCCTGGGCCAAGGGATTTGTGCATTTCAACAGGGCTCTGTTCTTCTACACAAGGCACGAGAGAAGATAATGCAACACTTCCCTGGTTATTCTATCCTCAAACCCGCCTGACTAATGAATTTCCCCCGTATCATTATGTTTGCAAAGAGTATGCCCACAGCATCAAGACCCCGATGACGCCTGCGATAAATTAACGCCGAAACCAGCATTTCTCACCTTTCTTCCCTAAAAAGAGTAAGGCCAAAACTTAGCAAATGAGGGCTAGAAATAAGGCAGACTGGGCTTCTAGCAACCACTTGCAACGGCTGCGACATTGGATCCTGCTGACTTCCCAACCATATTAGTCAATGAGATCAGGCGTGAAGCATGGGCACAGGGGTCTCATTAACGTGATTTTGAAGTGCTTTTGGTTGGCGTTGACCTCAACGTTATTATCAGCACACCTAAAGTCCAGTTCTAGATGATGGGAGCCAATTGGTGAAGTTAGATTGTAGTGGGAGTTTTTACGGATTCTGGAATATTCGGTAGGCGACGGTAAGGGAGAGGGCTTCAAAGAAAATCAAATGAGGAACGTTTCCAAGGTTAGCAGACCATCCTGACACTTCCTTGCCAAATGGAAGCCGATATTGTTTGTTAATTTATCCAACCCTCTTTTCACTAGCGCGGTTCTGCAGACATCATTTACGCTTCCGTTGGCATACCTAGGTCTTATTCCATCTCTAAGGTCAACCGCATCAAAAATAACAGCACTGTTTATCATTGACATTTTTCATTATCTCCATAGAAGTATTTTAGTAAGCAGTTGTATCCCAAAAATATTTAACATAATACATAATTCTGCCCAACTTACGGGTGGTAAAAGCATCCGTATCCCTTTCTATGGACAGATACTTTGCAATAGCAACTTCTTCTTTTTCATAGATGCTAAAGCGCAAAAAATTGTAATCCAGAATCTCAACTTCAAAATCTTGCTATAGCATTATTTCAAAGGATCGAAAATAGCATCAATGTATCTAAAAATTCAATGCCCGATTGATTTTGCTAATATTGATCCTTACGCGAAGAAGCGATCGATCGCATAGTTATTAGGACGCCGAAAAAATCGATAATGCAAACCAATCGTACTGTTGACATTATGAATAAGTAAATGCATGAGATTAATAAAATAATTGCTTGGTTAAAAAATAAGTAAAGGGCTAAAGAAATTCTGAGAATGATTTAGTAAAAATTTAGTCCCCTCAATTCCACGTCACCATAGCAACAACTCCTAGAAAGCTTTGCCCCGAACAAAGAACTCAAAGTCAAGTTGAAATGTAGTTCAAATGCAAGATTGACAGCATTTAGTCGTCTAAACAAAGCGAAAATTTCCCCCTCTTATAAGTCAGCATTTTTTCCTTAACTTTTGGAACATGCCCGGAAAGGACATTTTGAGATGGTGGTACCTGGCAGTAAAGCACGCCTTCAAGTCAACGATTGCCAAACGATGACGATCAGAAATGACTACTTCACCGGAAGACGCAAATTCCATTTGCACGAGAGAAGAGGTAAAAGGGGGCGAGAGGTGAATGAAAAAGAGCACCTCAACACCACCGGAAATGAGGAGATTTTTCAGATTTGGTGCCACAGGTTCAACATTGTCTTCCGATTCATGCCCGTAGAGAAGGTCACGTTTTGTTACCAGAAACGCCGTCAGTTGACAAGTTTCTAGTGGAGCGAATAAGTGAGAAGAAGTAAAAAATCGCACTAAAACAAGGCTAATACAACTTTATGAAACGTGCTTCTTTAAAAATGAATAAAAAACACATTTGTGCAAAATTTTAGGGTTTTTGGACATGGCTTTGAGTGTGAAAGTTAACAATTTATCTTTCCAAAAAGGAAATTTTGATGAGGAATGAAGCATCGCCCATAAATTCAAGATTAGGAGGAGCAGAAAAGATTAACATGATAGCTGCACCATAAATTATCGAGAAATTTTCCCTCTTAACTACGGCTAACAGATTTGGGGAAGGAAAAAGACATCTGCGAGGCCTGAGCAACTTTTGCTCCTCATAAAGTGTCGGTTCACGTTGATGGATGTGACTCGTGGCCGCTGCTTTGCGCTGCAGACTCAGGAGACGTTGCTGTTTCGAAGCACCCTAGAATTTTCCTTCTCGTGGCTAGTTTATCGAGCATCCTAGAATGACCTCATTCAGGGAGACTGTAAATGTGCTAATAATCTTGACAGGGCCAACACCAAGGCCGATTCTCCACCTCCTCCTGTGTGATTTGAAGGCCATTGAACGGGTTCGCATCGCTGCTTGCTGGCCCGTATCCGTCGGGAGAAATTGAGACGTTCATGTTAAGCGCCCATCGTTTCCTGATTAATTTAGTGAAGACCTCGACACTTTAGCTTGACACGTATGTTGTCTTTCACCAAGGGTGCGATGCGTGTAGTAGGAGAATGCACATCCTAGAAATGCACCAATATATGGGAAAGCAAAGCATATTTTTTTCCAAATGAAGGAGTTTCATGCCGTCATTTATTAAAGCAACTCGGGAATGACGGCTGAGGAGGAGAATTCTGCAAACTTTAAGGTGATTGGTAAATTGCGTTAAATTTCAAAATGATGAATGGGCATAGAAACTAAGCAAAAAAAATCGCCCCATTTTTTCCAAAGCTTGATGGCTGACATGTAACGAAAAACACCAGACATGCGAACTTATCATCGGGCATCCTCCCATACCCGGATGTGTATTACTGCATCATCATCAATCTGGATACGTGGAGTAGAACGTGCCCTAAAGATGCCGTACAGAAGAGGAAGCTGATATGGTGCAGGAGGGTTAAAAAGCGAAGTAATACTTATTAAAGGTGCCTTAAAAAAAAGAAAACGAAACAGTGGAAGGCGGTAAACCATGACTCATTTAAACAACGAGCAGCAGTGGTTCTGGGGATAAAAAATTGATCCATCACTAGCACCTTCCTCTCCCACCCACTCTCTCCGATTTCACTTCGTATGTGATTGCCAAGGGTGAAAATTGGGAGAAGGCCATGATCGTCACATTTGAGAGTCTTAGTCAGAAGAAAGTGGTAACGCAATGCAAGGCATTTATCCCCTTCCTCTCACATTCCAAGGTGCGGGTATGGATCCCGACTAGTTCGAAGGTTGCACCTCTTTCACACCTTTGAGCTGATTTCGATCAAATAAGCGGACGTCGGACAGGTAAACAATTCCCTGTCATCGAATTGCAAATCGATCAGTCTTGGAGACGCGATGTGCTCCGTGGAAGAGGCCTGGGGTGAGTAGGAGGTGAATGGATTCGTTTGCTTAACTTCGGACTACAAAAGATATTTCTCGTCCCCGTCTAGAGATTCGATAAGTTAACTCTCCTTTGGATGTAGTCCTTAGCTCTTCTTTGTATAGTTGTTCTGAGAAATTAGTTTTTCTTATGAGGAATAGAGAGCTTTGATAGACGTATCTTACCTTTGGGTAACTCCACATCAGAAGCATTTTCGGTAAGGAGATTCTACCACTTTGTGATAAAAAAATTCCGTATGCATCTCAAATAAGACCAGCTCGAATCACATCCATCAGGTCCAGCCGACATTTAAGTGCATAGTGGTATGTAAAATGGAAGAGATGTAGTAGACGTGCTGGTCAACTGACTGACCTCTATGCTTGACAATGCCTTTAGATATGTTTGGTTCAGATCCTCCACTCATCACAAGCTCGTTGATAAGGGATGGGTTCGACTGACCTGTTAGAAGGTAGAGCACACAAAGTTCACGACCCTGTATGAGTTTTCGTCTAGGCGAGTCAGGTGTCCTCTCCACAGTGTCTACGAGCATAGCAACGAAGCGATCTTTGGTCTGGAGAAGGGCAAGTGCTTCACCGCCATCAGCTGGCATCCAGGGCTGTTGGAGATATACCCCTTTAATGAACGCATGGTTGCCTGATCGCTTGCATTGCTGCATTAAAGAATAAACTGGAGTAATTAGCAATCCTAGAGGTCTGAGTTAACTTTGAGGCTCCAAAGCTTGTCACTAAACCGGATGAAATACTCTGATACCTCAACTACCAACGGCTGTACTTTCACTACGTGAAGTGGTCTCCGCAAGCAAAGCTGATAGCCTCCCAACACTTCCCCCAAACCATCAATTTGGTATATTGCAGCCTCGGCGAAGCCTCGAGACACTGGGCTGGTGGTGATGGAAAGTAAATCATCCGCCCCAAAAGCACTGCCACCCTTCACTTTAATTTCCGCGCATTTTAACTCCGCTGTTTGGCTCTTTTACAAAAATCTGGCGCTGCAATACTACTAATGTGATATTTCATCGACTAAAAACAGGTTCGGGTGACATACATTGATAAAAATTAAAGCTCGTTTAAATCCACTGCGTAATATTGCTTTTATCCGGTCTCGTAAGGTTTTCTTCTGCAAGAAAATGCGAAGTTCCTAAAGAAAGTGACTAGTCAGAAGTGACGAATGAAAGTGATATGATAACAGAGAATTATGCCAACGTGGGACAGTTATAACGAATTCGGATGATAGGATTGGAGAAAGTAACTATTCAATTGCTTCTTAGGTCAGTGTTTTGAAATAATAACCCGCGATATTTTGATGAAAAACTCAACAACCCTCCTTGTTGGATCTTATCACGAGCTAGCTTACAGTGCCAGGCGATCCAAGAAGTACCGGTCTCCCGGCCTCTGGTAACATGGTACCACTAAATGTCAATCAAAGCTAATGGTGATTCAAGCCTGTATACGTTAATAACGGAGTTAAAATTAGTTTCTTGAAGGTGTAGAAACTTATCTGCTATAGGAGAACTTACCAACTTGAAATGGTATAGGTGGATTTATTATTTTGCCATTAATCACCTAAATGTACGCTATGTTCACCAGTTGCCATTATCACCTAGCAGTCCTTTGAAAGCCCTCTGTATATAACTCGAGGCCCAAAGCTTTATTCTCGGGAAACTGATGCTTGCTTTGAACCCAAGATTTATTCACTCAATGGAGTTCCACTCGAAGGTGTGCAAGAGTTGACCTTGAGCCGACAGAGAGAAAAGCTTGTCCTCAATCAGCTTAACTCATGTAGAACTTTCAGATTGGAAAACAAAAATCTGCAGTTCAACTACGCGGTCTATTGAGTCTTTGTGGTTTGTGCTCCCACCAGGCGAAGTGGCTTTACAACCCTCCATAAAGTCTGCTCCCAGATACACCAATAACCTAGCCTGTTTCACTCTGGCGTGACCAGCTGCGAACTCGGGAAAGAAGCGGGGTGTTGCAATGGTGATGGCGGCAAGTGAACCCGATCTTGGAATTTGTTATCCAGCTATCAATTCTGAACGATGAGTCCTCGAATCGCAAATGACCTCAAAAGGGGTCTATAAAGTTGAATTTCTCCACACTTTTCAACATTACGGTTCTTTTTTTGAGTAAACTTTGCCGAAATAGGCTTGCCGATTCCAAATATGAGGCAAACACTCGGAATCAGCGTCAGGTGTCATTTGCCCAACTAATGCAAAATTTTTACGGTTCTTTCAGTTTCATACATTCTTCCCCGCAATACAGCCCGCCGGCCGAGTCTGTAACCCTTCGGATCTTTAATTTGCTAGTGGAAAAGTCTTCTACACCCTTTCAATGCCTAGTTATGGCTTGGAGAGAGTTTGAACCCCACGACAAAGCAGCTAGTTACGGAACCATCAAGCGTGTTTTGCTCTTTCTTTAAGTAGAGCTTTTTTTCAATTCACCCAAGAAGTAGGATTATAACGGTGATTGTTAAGGAATCATGTGAGTTAAGGAATAAAAAAAAACAGGTGAGTAAAACAATCAATGTGAAGTAGCAGAAGCAAGTCTGCTTAGAAACGAACGCTGAGATTAAAGTAATATTTTTCACACTTTTCTACATGTTTGTACTTTAGTCAATCTAACAAATTTGCAATGCACGTTTGCATAACTATGCCTTTTAGGTGACAAGTCTGTTGACTGGTCCAGCCCTGTGATTGAGCAAGTGGCACCTACCTCTGAAGCAGTGACAGGCTCAAACCGCTTCCCATAATTTGTTGACAATTTGTGAGGTCTGCATACAATGCGATACAAGATGTTCTCCGCTCACTACTCTTCCAAATCCAAGGTTCTGCGGTCGGTGAGTGGGGAGGAAAATCAACGACGATGTGACAGAATGTCAAGCTCTGGGTAGAGCTCGTATCATCTCAAACTGTAAGTGTTTGCTCCTCAATCAACACCAAAAGACACCTCTACTTTTCCCAAAAACAAAACCTTTCAAAAAAATTCTAATTAAAATGCATAATTAAAGAAATCCTCCCATTGTGTTCTCAAAAGAAGTTTATTCAAGAAGAAAGGGTAATTTGATACAAAAGTGTTTTTCTCCCACATGTGAAGAATAATTAGTGCGGAAAAAGTCAGGGACAAAAAATCTCGCAAATGTTTAAGATGGACATTTTAGTTGCAAAAAAGCAGCAGGTTATTTTATTTTTAGAACTAAAAAATAGAATGATTTGTCCCGATACCCATGTTCCTACAAGTTGATAGTCTGTCTCCCATCGACTGGGTAACGCAACTTGACAAGTGAATAATTTAATCTATTTCCAACAACTCGGTACTACTTTGTCAAATTAAGGATGGCAAAATGGTATGCTATTCCTAATAATTGTGAAAGAGTGAATAGGCGGAATTTGCCTTTTGATGATTTATATCACGTCCCCGCGGGTCAACAGGTTGACGGGCATCTGCGTTCCACGCTAAGCACGTGGGCAACCGAATTCACTTGGCAAGTACTTATGGCAAGGCCTTGGGGACGAGGTGAACTGAGAAATGCAAGCGTTCATTTGTTGGGATACACACTCGTGGGTGAGCGGACGACATCGATACCCAAGATGGAGAGCAAACACTGCCCCGTCCACTCCCTTCTTTCCTCCATGAAGTTTCCCACACGAGCTTTAATTTCCCACCTAGGTAGCTAAAACCAGAGTCAACCATTTGGTCACCTATTCTTTAAAGAGAGAAAAATGAAACCACATGGCTATGGAATTAACCAAGCTAATCTTCTGCACTGTAGAATTGACAAACGGCACAGGAATTCGCTCCTTTATTCATCTTGCACTGCGTAATTTTCCAGGCCTTGTAATTATATCTGTAAGTCTACCTCAGCGAGGGGAACGTCTACAGCATCATCGTGGCATCAGTGAGAAACATAAGAGCGTACGATGCTTAGATTTGAGTCAGTGAAAGCTGAGGTGTAGATGGAATTTTGGCGATAAAGTTTACTGAAAAGTTTTGAAAAGGATTGGAAAGAAAGAAAAACATTAGAAGAAAGAGAGTGGAAGGGCACATAATGGTAGTGGTTTTGTTTCCATAGGGTATGTATCGGCCTACTGATCTGTAGAAATTTACTAGATTTTTACGTCAACAAATTTCTCATTTCGTTTTAAAGGCTCAAAAATAGATAAAACTTGTTTTCTCTCCTCTTTTCAACTTCTCTGAACACAAAATATAGGCCATTTGTAAAGCCAAAAACTTGATTTTACTTTTGTTTAGAGAAACTTTAACGGCTTGTTTAAATGGCATCTGAAATATTAAAGAAAGAGCTTAAAAGTTAGCAGCTAAGTAGGTGAATATAGCTTTTAAAAAACGAGATTTATTTTCTGTTGCCAACTTCTTATCAATCTCCGCTGATTCTGTCACCACTTTGGTGGTGGTATCTCCCTTCTTGCCCAACACCCCCTTCCTCCCTTAACACGGAAGCAACAAATCACTTTACGCAATCAGCAGTAGATTGAACGGATCCAAATGAACAAAAAATTGGAAAAATGAGAGGAGAGAAGCATTCACCGTGGATTGGTGAGAAGGCTTGGAATGGCCTCAACTCTTGGGACAGTACTTCGATTCTCGGCCTTTCAAGAGAATGCTAATGCATTTAAGAGTTGGATGCAAGGACCTACAGTGTGATACCCCTCTTTTTAAGGAGATGTCCCATGTCTGCTGCATGACATGACATGACATGACATGACCCCTCCTTTCCCTTCGTTTGCTATAATTCGAGAAAAGTACCGAAATCGGTATTTTTAACTTTATTAGCATCTGTTAAGGCCGGAGAACTCCTTTGCATGCTTATAGCATTTGGGATTGTGATCGACTTCCCAGATCTTGCACAATCTCGCATAGAGATACTTTAGGCCGCTGGAATGACATAACACCAACTATTATAAATACACGAGAATAGGACCAAACCATCTTAGCCCTCCCGCAACCAGTCGAGGGTCGCGTCCGCACACGCCGTACTCCTCCCGCTTACCCATCACGCCTTGTACGATAAAGACTTCCGGATGGAAGCCGTCGCCAAATCCCTCTGGCACGTGTGCAAAGATTTAATTAAATAGACAATGTCGAAACTGTGAATTGGGTTGAAACAAAAGGTTAAAAAGACGAAAGTGGAAACCGGTTTGATTTTTTATCAATGAAAAAACGGTATTGCGTACTTTTCGATGTCGTTTAGATGTTACCCAGACTCATCATCCGTTAGGTGGAAAGAACCATGCTCTTTGTTATCGTGAAGACAGAAGAAAACCTCTCGCGCTATATTCTTCGCATACCTTTCCAGTGATTACTGGAGAGGAAGTGGGGCTAACTTCTGGGAAGACGTAATTAGGGCAGAGGAACTCATACTTTTCTTGCCCAATTAGACCAGCTATGTCCTCTTCTCTCCTGATGGTAAAGCGAAGAGTTAGGCAACAGGACGGGTTGTCCCTATCACTGCACTCCGCTTCACTTCGCTCCTCTGTTTGTGCCAGTTTTGACAGGAAGGAAGGAAGGATGGAACAATGAAAGGAGGGAAACAGGGAAGCCTTGACCATTCTTGTGCGAGAGAGAAATAAGATGACAGCTATTTTGCCTCACTCTGCCCATACTTCCACCTTTCATGGGAAAAAATACACAGATTAAGACATCGCGCATCCATATCTTTGCAGACGTGATTTTGTGCTGTCTCTTTATTACAAAACCCACCTCCATTCCACCGAATAAGTGGTCTTGACAACTTCAACTTCAACCTCACTCACCTGATGGGTCACAGAACTTGAGCGAGTAAAAAATGACACTATTAGTAAATGATGCTAGTACTCTAGTTCTGCTTCCACCTTCCCCAACTGCTGTGCCGTACGGCAAGCCAGGCTTGAGACGCCCGACCTTCTAACAACGCATTCAACTTGATTGGTACGGCTGACAGCATTTAGTCATACCCATCGCCTCCACCCGCTATTTTATCTAGTGGGGAGTCAAAAAGGCGAGTAGAGGTTGGAGAGAACACGAACGAGCGCTCCTCACTGATAAACTGACACCAATCGAATGATACATGACTACGAACAAAGCCTGACAGGTAGCAAAATCGCTGGACACTACCTGCCAAAATGTACGTGCCTTGCCATGGCAAGAAATTAGAAGATAGGAACAAAGGTTGTTCATTCGTTTTAGGTGCACTTGACTGCAAGAGCGTGCCACATTCTTTTACCAACTACCAATCCTCTCGTACATTTACTAGCCACATCCTAATCTTACACCGTTCTTTGAAGTTACTTGAGGTGTCGATCAAGCACAGTGATGAACTGTAGTGGAGAGGAGCATTGTTTGCAATCGGGTAAGAGAATACCTGTAGGAGCCATGATGTCTTTGGAAACTTAAGTCTGAGAAGTAGCTGGCAGGAAAATTGGTGGCAAGGAGGCAACTATTCTGTCGCATTGTGACTGGACTTTAGGGGGCGTTTTCTCTAGCCCACGGAACGATAACAGCAGTGTGGAGTGAAGAATTTTGGCTCCAATGAAAGAGAAGGAAAAGTAGCATGTTTGGTCACTGATCCCTTGTCGTCTCAGTTGGTAAACAAAACTGCTTCACTCAAGCGTCAAACTATAATCAAATGTTTACCTACCTGCAATGAGTGAAGCTGCCCTGCACTGCCATTAAGCCTCAAGAAACGCAACGACTCGTCCGTAGCGTCACCAAATGTGCGATTGGTTTCAACTAACTTCCTCACAGGTTCATTCCGCATCTGAACGGCTAATGGAGTTCGGGTTACCATACCACTTAAATCAGAGGCACGAAAGATACACAACGCCATTGGTGATCCCATCAACCGCATCCATTGTTGAAGCCTCTCTGAAGGTGAAGGTTCAGCCGAGGTGAACAGTCCCACATAGAAGAGGTCCTTGTCGGATCCAACGAAACTGTCACTTGTAACAATGTGATCAAATGTTACGAGTGGATCAGTTTCATGATCTCTATGAGAAATAGATGCAAAGCCTGGTCACAGGAAGTCTGTGATCATGCCATTGTTGCTCACCCAAGTACAGAAAACAATCATCAACGTGTCACTTTTTAATTCACTCTGCACTTACCATTGGGGGGTAATTTGATTACCGCACCCAAAGTTGCATGCCGGATGGGGAGGAGACGGGAGGAGGAAGCGGTGAGGTAGGAAAGGGGGATGGGAGGTAAAAGGTAAGGGGATAAGTGGAATATACTGTTTTCCCAGATCATGTCTTGTCCACTGACAAGGGGGAAAACGTATGCACGAGAGGAATTGCACTCCTTTTTAGGGGCAGCGAGGAGGACACTGAATGCTCGAATTTTGTTCCAGGGAAATTATCCCCCTGACGCAGAAAGGTAAGGAAACTTATGGAAAAAAGCCAAGTAAGTGCTCAAAGTAGAAATGATTTGCTGAAATAGCCATTACCGTTCCGTCTGTTTTAGACCAACACTTTTTTCGGAATCTCAGCCTTCCTTTCCAACAATAAGCACAGAGTCTGGGAGATTTAGACACAAAAAATATACAATTTTAACCCTTGATGAGTCAAATAATAATTGCCCTTACAACCCCTCCATTCCGTACATTTTGTAGCACTTGTGACACTGCAGCAATAGCAGCGACAAGTGGACCCAATTCGCAAAGGCGTCCTAAACAGAAGAGGCATAAATGGTAGAAGGCTCACAGCATAAAGATTGAAACTTGTAACCTTTGTGTTGGAACTGTTTACGACAAGCTGGACCCCCTCAGAGGCCTTGGCGGCTAAATGGAACCCAAGGAGGCGATAGAGAAAGAGTGAAGAGAAGGCAACTTAGCGAACTATCCTACAAGGACAGTTGGCCATTGAGGTGGGGCCATTGAGTGATACGAATTCAGGTAATAAAACTGTCGAAAAGGGTAGCTCAGGAAGTGAACAAAACCTTGGACGCATAGTGGAATCGAGCAGATGGTTCATTGACGCAAGGCATGCCTATTTCAGGTCGCCAAACATCTTCAAAGCACCGGTGCAGAGGGAGGATTAAGGGAATGATAAAAGGGAGCAACATAGCGTTTCCTTACCTAAGAAAAAAGTCGCGCACTTTTCGTTTCCACATTAGGATTAATCAGCCTCATCACTTGGCTGGCTGTTAGAAAGAGCTTTGCAAATTCTGTGCCACTTTGTAGGCAGAAGCGAACTCCTATCTGCGTACCCTCTGCTTGCCTTTCCAGCGATGGCTGGAGAGGAAGTGAGGTTAGCTTCAGGAAAGACGTAATTAGTGCAAAGGAACACATATTCTTCCTGCCCAATTAGACCACCTGTACCCCTTCTCTCCCGGAGGTAAATCAAATAGAAAGACAATTTGAGAGGTTGTCTTTACTGCTCCGCTCCTCTGTTTGTGCCAGACTTGACAGGAACGAAGGAAAAAGGAAGGAGGGAAGTACAGAATACTCATTTTTGTGCATACGAGTAAAAACGCAAGTTTAGGCAACAAACATGCATTTTTCAAGGGGTAAAATTTTGCGATATGTGCTATGTAGATGTTGAGCTACCTCATCAGAACAGAACCTTCCCCAATTCCCCCGATTCAATTGTCCTAACAGGTTCAATATAGGAAGTCTGGTTTATGACGCATGAGGTAGATTTGTCCAGTTCCTTTGGTTTATCAAAATAGTCAGGTATAATCTTATGAGAGTGACGGTGTAGCGTGTCACCCTGCGATTTGTTCATCCTCTCTCCAATACTGTTCCTCCCCGTGTATTCCATAGGTTTCCCCCGTGGAACCCTCTAGGTCAACGATCTGCCCGTAAATTATCACGGCCTTACCAAGAGCGCCACCTGAGATCACCTCTGATTCCTCCTTCAATTTTCCATAACTTATGACAAAATCTCCCTACTTCACCAAACAAGAGGATCATAAGTCGAAGTGACAGGCATTTATGGATATTAGTGGAAAGCCCTCTCCTGGAGGACTCCCTCTCCCCCACAAAACTTTGGTTAGTTGTACACGATACAAGGTGTGTTTCGCCAGCTCATCTTCTTGATCCCGATACCAAGAACTACATGTAGGGGGGGGGGGGGGAAACAACGACAGTTCTATGAACAAATGGGTTAATTTGTTCAAAACCTTGCATCTTTCATATTTAAATTAATGGATCTGCTTAAAAAGAGTAAGATGTTTGGAGAAAGAGTCACTGCAATTGAAAAACCACGAGCACTACTTTGTTTCCCAATTTGTAGTGAAGAAAATCCGTAGTTCAACTAAAATTTGTTTTTAAGGAAGAGGATAAAGATCTTCTTGTTGCTTCCTTGGACATTAGATATTCGACTGTAGTCGGTAATAAATTATTACTTATGATTGGGAAAATAAGAATGAGATTTAAAGGTCCCGGGAAAAAAGTTTCCTCCTCAATAAATTACCATTATTTTACAATCAAAGAGAGACCAATTCTCAGAAAAAAGGTGAAGCAAGGAGGTTTCGACAGAGGGAGTTACCAACAAACATGGTTAGCAATTTTCAGAATAAAATCTCCTCCTTCTACGTCAACGGCCAACAAGGCCTTCGGTGGACGTAAAGTGGCAGCATTCAGGCGGCCCCAGGCCGGGATCGTCAAACACGGTTCATGACTATCAACTGCCTTCATTTAAATGACAACCTTTGTGGACGCCTTTGTTGGGCCTCTCGAATTGCATCTACTGTTAGGAGGCACGCGCGCACACACGTAAAGAGATGTTGAAATCATGACACCACGATGATCCATCTAAATTAAATGTGTTATCGGTCCTGACAACTAGTCGGAAGACCCAAACTGTGAATGATTCACACACACACACCTGAATGTTTAAGTTACAGCCATGACTTAGACTGTGCTACCCTCTTCCCAAATATTATAGGCTATGGGAGATGTGATTGAACCAGATTGAAAAAAGAAAACAAAAACAAGGGAAAAAGTTGTGGCAACGTTGACGGCATTTGCATTAGAATACATTCCTGCCATAGGCCATGTAGCCGGAATGAACGACTGTATGCCAGCTTTATTGTGAACGGCCAACAATTCACAGCAAAGACATTGGCATGAAGGATTCCATTAATTGGAGAAAAAAAAACATCTAGCGTAAAATGGCTACATGACAGATCTTATTGAAAAAGATGAAAGACTACTGGTTATAAAGGACAAATGCGTACCTTTAAAAAAGTAAATACCAAATATACATTCTGAGTCAAACATTTGATTAATTCTGGGACGGCTTTTGTTCTTTATTTTACATAGTAAATAAGTATGAAATAAAGGGCATTTAATGAAGCAATGGCTTCTATTTGACGGATTTAGCATTCATCACTTGACGGGTTGACAAGTGAGCCGCACTGATAACACCTTCTGAATAACCATTTTTAGGTAAACAAGTAGGTTAAATGGAAAATAAAATTACTCAATTTTGTGTATAATAGAAAGTTGACTAAAGTTTCACTTAAATAATAAACTTCTAGAGATTCCTTTTTTACCTGTTGCGTGCATAGAAGGTGGGCGCATTTCGAGAGGTTGGAAGTCTAATGCTGCAAGCGAGTTTGGCTTTGAGGAGAGTAGTAAAGACGGCTAATCCACTGTCTGGCATCTGCAAACCGCTGTCGTTGAGACAAAATCGCACGACGAGAGTTGACTGTGCCTGAAAGAGAAAAGCGACATCAAGGTCCCCTCCCTTGAACGTGCCGTTCAAATGCCAACTCAAAGAGAGGTGCCGGAGATGTATCCATCTAGCAAAGGCACTCATGTTGTGACAATAGCAATGACAGCAAACACACGGATTCCAAAATCAACTGTGTTTTTTAAGACCTTATTAAGTCTGTACAATTAAATTGCCCCAGATATTAAGCGCCTAGAGTAGATCCGTTCGAAAGAATGGGACAGTAAGGGCTTTAGTACAAAAAACCGACGACTTTACCTTTTCAATTAAAAATAAATGAATGTATATGAGAGAGAAAGAAAGGAGAGGGCGAGAGAGGGAGGGAGGAGTGCGTTTAACGGAATGTGCGCACGACAAGAACCTCTTTGTCAAAGTCGGCATTGGATATGAGCCCTCTGTTAAGGGCAGCTTTTAATGCACTCACAGTGCTGGTTTGACAGAAAACAGGGCTACTTTACTCTTAAAATAATGCATCGTAGGCGATTTGTCTGCCATTAGATTACTATCCTACGGGTGAGTTGAAAGTTGATTCAGCTCCCTGGTAGACTACATTAAAATACTTTCTAAAAGGTTTAGCAGTATCCCTCCTTTTTTCCTACCTTCTAATTAAAGGGGGATGAACTATACACACAATTCTTGGGGCTCAGTCATAAAGGTGTCTCTGCAATGAGGAGATGTTTGCACTTCATCAAAAGATACACGAGCCCATGTCTTCTGCAGCACTGCCTATAGGCGAATAGTTATTACTTTCATCCTAGAAGCTTTAACACTGTCTCGTAGGTGAGTCGATTTTGAGCGCACCTATCCTTGTGAGGATGCAAGCATTCTGAAGGATTACAACGAATTCTCCAGTAACATTCCGCCTCATCAGTCCATTCCGCTCTGGAGTAGATTGTAAATTCAAAGGAGGGGACAGGTGGGACTGAAGGGAAAAAGCGCTCAGGAAGGAGGAGGAGAAGACTGTTTCGATGGATGAACAACTGCGTCTGCACACGCAAACACAATGTATTTTCTTGTGGCGGTGCATTGGTGCCTACAATGTGATTCGCTCAATGCCGCAGTACTGAAGTCACTTCTCATCCAGCTATCCGTTAGGTGGTTATGAAAAAGAAACTCAACAAAACAGTGGTCTGTGAAGCCTGTTGTCACCCGGTGCAAATAAACGACTCTTGATTTCCATTTACTCGGCTTCTACAACCTCCAATGTCGTTGTCTGATTGGTTTAGCACTCGGGTTGCACGCATATCACAGAGTTTCTCTAGCCTTCATGTATCTTTAAGCAATTTTATAATCATAATATCTGGATGCTGCCTTCTAGCACATGAATATTCTGCGGACTATAGGGAACTAGATTTGACTCGATTCGTAAAAACTGACAAGCTGGGATTAATTCGGTCCGATCTAATCAACCCTAAAGGGTTGATTAGATTGGTGTAAGACTATGCCTCCTTCACCTGCACCGAGGCAGCTCATAAGGTTGTAGTACCGTAAACCACATCAATGCTTCTGTCCGCTTGACATTCTTGACCATCTCAGTTACATATTGCGCTTCAGTCAAACGTTGTGCTGGGTTCTGCGTTTACTCCCAAGGCGGTTGCCTAGGTCTTTGCAGGATCCACTTCTGCCTCTTGCAGACTTGACGATAAAGGTTCTGATAGAAAAATAAGTTACCGAAGGTGTTAATCTCTAAAATAAGTAGGAATTTAGCCCGCTGTAGTTTAAAACCCATCATTTACATGCCTCAGCGCTGACACGGACAAAATTGACTGCGCAAATTACGAATGCAGAGACGGTGTTTTCGAAGCCGTAAAGATTAAAGAAGCTTGTATTGTGGCGTTTTTATGCGGGTATATATCTAGGCGGATTCGTCCCGATTTATCTCCAAGATTACGCCTAATTTGCTCACAAAGAAGCTTTTTCAAAATATCCTAGTGAACTCACCAACTCACCTCATATTTTCGCCCTGGAGGTGAAAGGAAGTCGTCTAGCGGGTTACGGAATGATTGGGCACGATTGAAAAAGAGATAATGATATGGACTGTGAAGGCGTTGGTGTACCAAATCGAACTCCTGACTCTTGGGGAGTTGAGAATTGCGTGAGAAGAGCTGCACTCTCCACCAATTGGGATTGGCACCGAGTTGGCGGAGGGTCGAGGTGTTCTGACTGTACCCGCGACGCAAAATTAACAGTGGCAGTTGACCATTCTCCTCTTGTCTCTTTAAAATCACCATGGCATCATCTAAAAAAGTAAACGAAGGGTAGAAAACACAAGTTCAGGGGTATTTCTTCTGATAGAAAACTTTAGGCAGAATATGTTTCGGAGATGGGGAGGCTCCGTCGCGTACCCAGTAACAATTACGAGTGAGCCGGTTCCCAGCCTACTGACGCCACCCTAGACGATATTGCTGTGAAGTCTTAACTTTGGACGCCCAATAGGAGCAAGAGGCGACTCCCTCAGTGGAATCAGTGAGACACAACATCTTTATCCACAAACCCTGCAACTTAAAAGCTTTTTCACACTGAGAGTCCCATGAGCAGGACTATCTTCGGATTCCTTGCTATTCAATCCAACCAGTTAGAACTAAACGTTTGGCATAACCGAACTACAGGATATTGAAGAGCTGACAAGATCAGCATCGCCCGGTTCCCAACGTCATCCAATAAACGGGTAGTGTATTTGCCGCAAAGCAGGGAGACAAAAGCAGCAAGTGATAAACTTTTCCCAAATGTCTTAATTCGGTAGGAAATGCATGACCAACCTCTTACCACTTATATACTCTAATCCACTTGAACTCGTTTATTTACTTTTTCGTGAAAGTAGTCTCAGCTAACAACTTCACACAACACTAAAACATTATTATCTGCTTGTAAAGCGGGGAGAATTGCTAAATCGGTTAAAAATGCCCCAATAATGACAAAATAATTTATATTTGTAGCGAATATATGGACTAATGCAGGGGAGATTGCTATGCACCGACATCAATTAGTTCCCTACACAAGAAAAGAGGAAGGGTGGAGGAAAGTTACAAACAGGCAGGTGAAGCAGAGCTGGGAGGATTTCCTTCTAGGTAATTGGAAAAGGGTAAGGGCAAAAGTAATGAATGGCTGAAAAACTAACTGGGAAATATACTCGGTGGATGTAGGTCCAGTGATGTTTAATGGCCTTTGGAGTTGAGGGAAGAGATGGAGCCACAACTCCTTGAGATGGGGTCGTCGATTAATTCAAACCGTGACCTCTGAGTTTTACAGACAATACACGCCATTCCCCAGATATCCCTCCGGATGCTCTTAACCTAGAGGCCTGACAATAGCAGCCCTCCAGGCAGGGAAAGGTGCATGGGTAGAAGACATCATACCCAGTACAGTGTAATGAGATGCCCAGTCGATAGATGATATTTGAATGGTCTAGGGGACCAAAGGAGAGGATGTGGGTGCCAGGGAGGCTTTCAACCCACCATCACAGCAGTCATTCTTTCTCTTGTAGGGGCGTACACCTCCCCTTATTCATGCGACAAAATAATTGTCCAGAATTTCTCCGCAAAACTGTACAAGACACATTCAAATTTACTGTTTTCTCGCAAACGACCACCTTTTTCGCTGGTCCTAGATTTCGAGACGAAGAAGTGTGCGAAATCCAACTGATAGCATCATCGTAACTTTGTTATAAGATAAAAATGGGATTAGACGGAAGAAATTCGCCCATCTCTTCTGGACCTGATTATTCATCACGAGTGAGGGAAAAAGTCGATGTGGTTCTTGGTGGAGCGCTTCTAGAAATAAAATTGTTGTAAGATGGGTTAGTCTATCAGGATGGGGCTGTTCATTGTGTCATCGCCAAAAAAAGCCTATTTTGAGGCCCCCATATGCCAAACCTTGAGGAACATTTCACAATTGGAGGTCTTGCTAACTCCTCTCTGATTGGTTAAAAATGACTAGTCGATTGAGTGAGTACATGCAAACTAGGACCATCGTCAGGACTCTCAGCCTCATCTATCATGAGGATGCGTCCCGATGACTTCCTTGATCCCCCTGCCATATCGAAGGGCCGCAAAGTGCCAATTACTTGTAACCGCTGGATTTAGAAGCTTCGCTTAAGTCGTTATAAAGCCGGGAGGACAAACCTCCCAACGATTGATGCTCTACACTTGGAGAGATCCTCCCTCCTTAAGGATGAGTAGGGGTGCCTCTTCATAGGCGGTTTTGGGTTGTATATTCTCTGCCATCTTCAACACGAATAAAGGCGAAGTAAATGGATGCCGCATACCAGCATCCTAGACGTCAAGGACTAGCAATATGCTTTTTTTACTTCTTGCAAATAAGCCACCAAAATGTGCGGTCCTTAAAGAATTTGTGATGAGAAATGATTTCTGATTTTTTTGTGTCCAAGCGAATAAACATAAAAAATTGTTGTCTCCAAATGATCATCTCTCTCTCACACTACCCACTTAGACACTACGAAGGTCTGCACCCCTTCATCCGAACAGGATGGGAGATAGAATTGTTTACTTGCTGAAGATCAACAATGATGGTCGACGTCTATCCCTTTAGGGGATGCAGTTCGGGAAAGGGCAAAAACCTCCTCCTTAAAAGGTGAGAGAAAGACCCAACAAATTAGGGACTCCATACCCCTTCCACCTAAAATGAGTAAGTGTCACAGTTCCTTGACATCTGATAGCCACAGGATGGAGATGTTGGAAGTAAAGTCGCTCATACCATAAAAATCACCTCAAAATGTCGAGACAACCCGTTGGCACAAAGCTGCCCACCTCCCTGTTTGGTTGTCGCTGCCAATGAGGAGTTATGGAGAATCCTGGATAAGCCAGGATGAGGGATACTGTGTGGTCGACTTGATTGAACAACGAGAAAAAGAACACTGTCTAAATAAAATGAGGTTGTTACTTTAACCGAGAGAGGCCCCAATGGCCTACTAAAGAAAGTCGATCTTAGTGAGAAAAAAAACATAGGTTTGAATTGAAGAGGAACACCTCAGCAAACGCGATATTTAAACAATTTTCCAAAAATAGGCTAAAGTATTCTTTTAATAAGCGATAGCCGAAATACTTGGTCGGTATGTGTATCACTCTAACTCCCAAGAGGAGCCACTGAAATAAACTCCGCGGTGATATTTGGAGTGATTTTCCATTTAAATCATCATGGTGTTCCTTCAGCCAAGTTCCTGGGAAAGAGGGTGGAAGTAAGATACCTCAATTGAGCCAATCTTGCGGTTTTATTCAAAATTATAAACAGTGGAAAGTTAAGAGTAAAAAGTTGTTTCCCGTGAGGCTAACGCCCGATTTGGAACGGTGAGTGGGAAAAGTTCGCGTGGGCTCAGAAAATTCTTATCACTCACACTCTGGCAATAATTCTCACGCTCCAGAAATCGTCTAGAATATTTCCGATAGTAAGAAGGTGAAAACAAAATACATACAATAAAACGGCCAACAGGCTATAGTGTGATCTTTGAATTTTGCAAAAAAGGTACAATGTAATGATTGACAAATTGGTGCGACTATGGGTTGACGACGTACGTCAGAACCCAGTCCAGATGCCCTTAAGCAAGACGAATGCTGACAGTATCACCCCAAGCATGCAACTTTCTAGGTGTTAATGGAAGACTGATTACTCCACTCAACATTTATTTTTAATTTTAATTAAAGATCCTGGAGGGGTAAAGCGCCTACCCGAGTGCTGTA
Organism: Taenia solium; assembly: GCA_001870725.1. Classification (NCBI taxonomy): domain Eukaryota; kingdom Metazoa; phylum Platyhelminthes; class Cestoda; order Cyclophyllidea; family Taeniidae; genus Taenia; species Taenia solium. The sequence goes on along the minus strand of MIEF01007052.1, from coordinate 177,053 downwards.
GCAGGGAAGGTTCAAGAGCTCTATTCACCAACTCATCCGCAACACGTTTCTCTGAAATAGCCGAGAGCATGCCTTGAGCGGAAGTGATGTAGAGACCACAGAAAGCCTTGTGGTGCATTATACCGCATATCTCAAAAAGGCCCTCCTCAATTTCGGTAGAATGTGTGATAAATCCAGCGCAGGAGGTGGAAAGACGATGTCGGGTGCAGTGTTCGGGTTGGAACCAGGTAAGAATGTGCCTTGGAGAGCTAGTGGTGTTGCGTGTATTAACCTCAAACATCTTATTCCTGTTCGGCAAAAGAATTTTAAGGATGATGGGGCAAAGGAGACTTACCCAACAGTTAGCCAAAGATGGTGTTCACGAAGTCGTATAAGGTTGAATTCTGCTGAGGTAATAATGCAGGAAATCGCCAAAATTATAAAGCAAAGGCACAAAAACATACGGTAGATTTGAGCGGCTTCAATAATAGCCATGGGATCACGACATAATCTAAAAGATTGAGCAATTTCAAAAACCAATTTTTAACCAAAATTCTAACCATGAACACTAGGCTAACGACCAAATCTAATTCGCTGTACGGATTAATCCAATTAATTTTGTCAAATTCTGGCTAAAGGAAAAAAATAACCCTTAATAGGATAGGACAGCCTCAAAATACTGCGTTTCACTTCCCATGATCTCATTCAAAAATACAATGCTGAAACTTCAGCCCAGCTTGTGACCCAACAAACATATTTTTAAAAATGTTGAAAACAATCGCATAAACATTTGATTACTTTAGGGCAAATCAGTTAACTGACTGCAAAGCATTAGGCATAAGAGCAACAATCTTATTAAACGGATATTGTGGACAAATATTTCCCATTAAAAAATGGTAAAAAGGGTTGATGAACCTCGGTTGGCATAACTAAAAAAGCAGATACAAAATTGATGTCAATAGCTTCATCCCAAAATGCATATGCAGGGAAATAATAAGGTAAGAAAATGGCCTGGTCTTTAAAGGCTCTCCAATGATGGAAATTATACAGTTACAAAAGATTTTAAAACTCAAAGTATTTCTGACTATTGTCAGCTGTGAGGTTTCTATCAAAGACAATGTTGCTCGACAACGACTAAGTCCTCGGCCGCGTCACAAGGGTACAGTTTGGCCCCGAGAATTTAATGTGCCACAAATTGTGTCGATGTTGGACGTCTATGCGCGAAAACAATCTTCAAGGTTAATCAATTCATGTTTAGGTTCTTGTAAAGCTTACTGAATTAGAATAGCAGATTTTAAGTTTGGAGACAACTGCTTATTTATTTTCTTTAAATTTAGGCTGAGCGAAACAGTCCCAAATTCCAATAATTTAAGCACAGGTTTTTACGAAAGTTCGGAACTGTTAAGCTGCCTACTGCAGAAGCCGACCCACTCTCGGGTTGTTTGCACCTGAAAATTTGTAGAAATTGGGTCTTCTAATCACTGTAATAAATATGTTTGCGCCCTTTTCTTAGTCGTGTTTTACCAGATTCGTAACCTTCCCCTGTCGTTGTTTTGTGGAAAAACAATGACTGCTTTTCTATGGGCACAAAACACTCAACTTATCAGCGGTTACCACCGAGATCCATACCTTTCTCAGAATACCTACTGCACTTCGGCTGATACGTCATCCCCTGCCTCTGTTACCGCACTGAGTGACCCTCCCACGCCCGTTGCCACACTCCCATAGCTGACACTTCAACCCACGAAAGTGCTTCTCGAAGCAATTGCGCAACAACATCACCACCCGCACCAGAAAATCAACTCGAGTATGCCTCCCCACATTCGGAATCTCTGACTCGCATTCACCCAGATCCACACAGAGGCTCCAAGGGCGTCATCCTGCGACAGACTTCTTCTCTTAATCGCTGCATACCTTTCAAAACCACTGCCTATGATAAAGGTGGACCAAACTCCAAATATTAACGTAAAACTGAAAAGTATTGGGGGAGGAGAGGGGGAGGGCGGAAGGGAAGAAGGTGGGGAAGAGAAGACAACTAAAGTGTAACACGTTGCGCCTGTGTTCGGTCCAGTATGAGTTTTCTGCCCGAAATTCGCGACTACTGGTTTATTGTCAACCGAAGGAACTGCGTTAAAAAAGAACGGAAAAAACCGCCAATTATTTGTTGCAATGTGCAAAAGCAACGAACGGCGTCTTCTGCGGAGGGAGAGAGCACTTACATCATCTTCAGTGAACATGAGGTTGCCGTCATTGGTCTTGAACTGCGCTTTTATATTCTCAAAGCTGTTCTTCAAACGCACACAACAGACAATCCAGTCTTCAAATGTCACCGCATTCAGCTTCTGAGTGACAAAGCGTTGAACCACCACAGTAAAGACAAGACTGGAGAGGTGAAAACCTGAAAGGTGATATTTGAAAAGCGCGTTAGTTTGTTTTAAGTGCGCAAATTACGCACTTCGATAGTTCGCGCTAAACTATTTCGCCCCGACTTTCATCCAAACCTTCTTCAAATAAGGAGAATTTAGTGTCGTGGTCATATTTTCGACAAATCAAAATGTCCAGCGTCAAGGAACGTCTGCCTTTTTAGACAAATGCTTTTGTCACACAAGTCAATGAGCGAAGTCCCCATGTCACCGATCACAGGTGCAAGCCACAACAAATCTTTCTTTTCTGCCTTTCCCGATATCGCATCAAAGCAGGCACCCTGTAACCGCAATTCTGACAAGCCGCCTTTACACGGTAGAGTGGGTATTTTGCTACCTTCTAAAGGGCTGGAAAAGGAGGAAAAAAAGGACCGACAGAAAGTGAATATTTTGTTCTTATGTGACACCGAACCTTGCTTAGGGAGATCGAGAAAGTCTCACATCCGTTCTATCTGGTCGGCCTATTTGGGGCACGATCTGGTTCAAACCAGACATCACAGAGAAGACGTGTCACACATTCGAGACGGCAGGCGAAACCCTGGTAAGAAAATCAATCCGCCGAACATTTGTGACAAATGGACTTGCATTTGATCGCCCGAATCACAAAAGTTTCAAACGACAAAGCAGGCCTTTTGCCACCTTTCAGAAGGCTTAAATCAAGGAAAAAAGTGACCACCACGGCCCCTAAATGATGCCAAGCCTTGACTACTATACCAACTGGCCGGAAGGGAGGTTGAGAGCGCCTCTCATCCCTTTGCAATACGACACAAGGTAAGCTAGATGTCACCGGAAAAAAAAGTTGAAGACATGTATCAGGCATTTGTGATGAGGAGCAAGGCCTGAATAAGGAAATACACGTGTCACATATTTGTGACACCTGTAAATGGGTATTACACATAAATGGAAAGCAACAAAAAGAGGAATGTTTGCCTTTAAAAAGGACTCAAACAATACTTAAGGTGCCTACATCAACCACCCGCATGAACCTTGCCAGAGGTCAGGGTTGAAAGGCAAAAGGACTTAAAAGTGCTGGTTTTTCACGAGGATGCTGAAAAATTGCCTCTGCCCTTTTGTGCCAGAATTGGCGCTAAGTTCAAGGCTTTTGTGATCATTGTCTTTCTACTATTGTAGGCCTTACCGCCGCCCCTTCCCCCAATGGAAGCAGGAATATGCTACTTACCAGCACTCATAAGCGACTCACGCAGCTCGGTGACATTGAGAGTTTTGCTGCCATCGCGGTCACGTTGAGCAAACACGTCCTTGAGGCATAAACAGCAAGTACAACTCCATTCTTGTACTTTGGTCAAGCCCAAACACATCACAGTAGCCATCGAACTTACCCTCCAGCATTGACAGTTCTCCCACAACTTCTTAAACTCTTCGTACTCCATTTTGCCTGTCAAATTATTCTACACCAGACGTGGAGTTAGGGCTTGATAACGCCAATGCAAAATGCGATACGTTTGAGGACTAACTATGCACACCAAGGCTGCGGACAAAAGGATACATCCATGGCAGCAAGCATACTACGGACGGCCTCCAACTGGAATCCGTTGGGATCCGTGCAAGAAGCTGTGCGGGGAAGAGGAAAAAGTAAAAGGGAAAAAATTTTCTGCTACGCGGAAAGGTGTACTGCGGAAAGTTTTTAACTTACCCTTCATGGTGGATTTGTTCAAAATTTCACGCAACTGTTCGGCATTGATGGCATTTGTGACAGGATCCTTGGAAGAGTTGAAAAGACTCTCCACAAAGTCGTCTTCATTCTAAAAATGCAAAAGCAGCAAGGCGAGTCTGCAGAATACAAAGTAAAAACTTCGGAAGATCCCCGTCTTGGACCCAAGGAAGATGCATAAAAACCAGCGAATCTGACCGACTTTTTCCCCTAGCCTCACCTTTGTTTTCTCGGCCTCCTTAATGGCTTTGATCATTTCCTAGAAAAAAACAGACAAAAAATAAGGCCGTACTTTCATTTGAGTGGAAAGAAAGGGAAAAAGACAGTTCCAACAAACCTCAGATAAACCTTTGAAGCTGTTTTTATCATCACACTCGCTAAAATGAAAAAAATGGAAAGGAGAAAATATAGTACTTAATTAAGACCTTTGTATTTTAGCAGCTCAATCGAAGGTAAAACAGGCAAACGATGGAGAGGAATTCAGTGTATCCCCAGTGTCTAAATTGGGCCAAAACTCACGATTCTTTGATTATAGTTTCGGTGAAGACGCGCATGATGAATTGGGCCTCCTGGTCGGGGTTGAAGGTGCTTGGCACAATAAGGTAGCAACCGGGGGTTACTCGCAGTTTGAGGACCACTTCACGAGTGTTGGTGAACTCCGATATGCTGATTGGTCGATTCGTGTTGAAGAAATCGCGTTTCAGTAAGCCCTCCGTATCCACCGGAATCTGTTAAGAGGGTATAAAAGAGAGAATTTCGTAATCCTCCACGCTCCCGGGAAGCACGTAAAAGTCAAAGCACAGGCTTTTAGTGTTCTGACTAACCTTATAGACACAAAAACCGATGGTGAGGAAATTGGCACCTGCCGTCCTCCTCACATTCTTTTGCATTAAACCGATAACAACGGTGCACTTGTCCAGATCATCAGTCGGATCTGGGTCCGTAACCGTGATCTTGTACTGTGGATTCATCCAGTAGGTATCTAGCGAGTCCAAAGACGTAAATTTTGAAAAACGCGAAGGAAAAGAAGGTAAATCACTAAGGTGGTGGTTGCCAGCTCACTAACCTCGGAAATTGGCACAACCGCCTGCACTGACATTCTTGACCCATTCACCGCTGAAGAAGGTCTCCTCAAGACGTTTCTTCCCCTTTACTGTCATGCCCTCCTCGAGGGACTCATAACCCAAATGACAGACCTCTACCTTGGTGAAACACTGTATGAAGTCGTCCATAGACATCCTTCAAAGCAGACAAAAAAGTCAAACTGGTGGAAAATAAAAGAGACTAACGCTAATGTTTGCAAGTGGAATGTCCAGATCAGACAGACTGACGTTTACGCGTTTGAATGCCGTGCTACCGTGGTGGTAGCTGAAAAGCGTGACCGGTACAAATGCGGTTTGCTAGTCTAGACGCCATTACTCAAGACACTGGACAACAAAGGTGGCATGTACATAGAGTTCCTTGAGAAATAAGGCGTGAAATCTAGTAGTCGTGGACGCCATTAGGTGACCCGGAAACAGAGTACGATACAGTGATGAGATGCCCTGCCCCTAAACAGTACGGCAGTATTCCGCTGTTAGTTTCGAGGGTAGTGGATTCCAATCCATCACCGTTGTAAACAGTCAGCCAGCCTACAGAACGCCAGATTGACGAGCTAACGCGTCTTGCTAGTGTCAAGGCGCTGATAAACGTATGAAAAACACAAGGGAAGAGGCAGTCTCGATAATCATACACCACTAGGAGACAATGACCTACCAGAATTCACCATCAGCGGCGAAGCGAACGTTTAGACGTTTCTTGTCGGCTTCACTCACATCGCGCCACTGTGGTGCATTGTCCGCCCAAGCACCCTTCCACTCGTAGTTATTGCCCCAGGGATTGCGAACACGCAACAGGTGAACCTTTGAACCCATATAGGTAACCTGGAATTGACATAGGACAAGAGGATATATGCACACCCACATACACAAGGCTTTCAAGGAAAAGAGAAGTGACAATCGACCACTTACATCCTCCAACCCATTTAAACTGTAGGCATGCCCAGCAATCAGACCGTTGTTCAGTTTGGCCTCAATCTCCTTGGACTGAAAGGCAAATGTTGGAGGGTCAATAATTCAGTAAATGAATATGAACTCGCATCCACACGAACCCTTCAGTCTCTGTGCATCCAGACTTTTTTGTTGAGAATGAACACCTTACTACGTATTCAGAGGTGACTCGAGATTCCACAGTGGTGATAACTAAATTTCAGGCTTCAGCATTACGGAGGAAAGGAGTCTACTGTGAAGAGAGTGTGTTTACCCGAATTCATAGCCCAGCCCCTAGGGATACTTTTCAAGTAGGTTTCTCTTTGATGTAGCTCGTTCAATAGAAGAAGACTAAGGAAGCAAGAGCACATATTTCCTGCCTAGTGGATGGAGGGCTTGTTACACTTGGAGAAAAGGTAGAGGCAAGGATAGCTTTCAAAACCGGAAGAGAGTAGTTGTATCAATTTACAAAATAACTACGTATACTTTATCAGTCCTTCGGGGTTAGACTATTTTCGTGATTTCCGATCTATGCAACGCAATCAGGTCCCCAATAAGAAAATCCACAGCTGGTGACTCACGGTAATAGAGCAGCCCATTAGACAGCATCGTTTGAGATACTTGTGCAATTCATCGTAGAACTCCGGACCTGGAATCTTCTTTAGGTCCAACGATTCCACCAGACCACCAGTTACGTCCTCCATTGCTTCAGCTTGAGTACCGCCCGAGAGATTGGCATAGGACCCGTTCAGTCTAGAGGTAGAATTGGAAGTGGAGATTTTGTTTCATCTGGTTGCATAAAATCGTGTATCATAAACAGCTTGGCTGAGTGTAAGAAACTAACAAGGATATAGGAAGCCCTTGGTCTTAGATGCTTTCGAGATGTATCTGTTTAAATCAAGAAATCGACAAACCCTGTCTTCTTTGTGAAAGTCAACAACACTAGAGTAAAAACTATTCATCCAAGGAACTGTCTGATGTGTGAATCTCTAATGTTAATGAACGAGTTTGATGAATCCGTGAATCTCCTCTACGCGTGATGGAGCTCCTAGTCCGCAGGGCATTTAGAAGTGAGAACGACGCACTTGGCATAGGCCTTCTCCATCAGTGGAGACCAAAATTCGTTGCTCTCATCGGAGTGCATGAAGATCATTTGATTGGTACCGGCCACCACGGGCAGGCGGTCATCTACCAGCACTTCCACCCACTGGCCGAACCGCCAGAAACGGAACTTGAAGATGCCCACGTAGTCGGGACCTTGGATTGACTGGCCTTCCGGCACAATGTGGTTAAAGAGTTCGGTGATGTCAGCCATTGAAGAGATCACGGCCAGAAGCCAACAATCACCTTTAAATGAGGGGAAACGGTAAGAAATAATAATGTACTTTCAAAACTTCAGTGTGATGGCTTCCCACTCACGTCTACAGCCTTCCAGTTCCTTCTACAGGTTAAAACTAGGCTCCTGCCTTTTTGCTAGATGTAAAATTACCAGCTGCTAGCAATTTCGTGCTTGTTTTGACTGGGATTTCCTCCATCCACCCACCTCCGAATGGATCAGATAAGAGGCGATGCTGGGCTGCGATCGCATATCAAGGTTTTACAACCACCCAACACTTATTCCCTTACTTGATCACTAAAGAACTAATGCTTCATCTTTCCGGAAAAAATGTTAAAAAACCCCAAATTTGTATTGTTAAAGCTCACCTAGTTGACCTTGAGCGACATCCCCTCTATCAGCTCCATCCACAATGAAATCGGCTCGTGGATTTATTTCCTGTGACAGGAAAAATAAATAATCCCACTGTAACTCAATAACAAGTTATTTTAATAATCTGTTAGCACAGTGTTTCACCTTGGGTCGTTTCCATTCAATTCTGGGCAGATTTCCTATGTTCCCAATGGCGCTATTCAAAGGAAAATCGGGATCCTCCCAGAGAGAGTTTGTACCTTTCAGTTTTCGCACTATGTTGTCATACTTCTTCTTCGCAATGCCCATCATCAATTGCATCTAAAAACAAAAGACACAAGAGGTTACGGGACCAGCCATACGCTGAAATACCCCCCGGCAGTAGAAGTGGGCGACTGACCTTAGTGTAACCCTTGGGAGTAAGGGTCTTCGGCACATCCGTATTGACACTGAGGCGTTGGTGATCCCCTTTGGTTTGCAGAGCCTTTTCTATAAGGAGAAAAAGAAAGACTAACTATAGGGGATATCTCTTTGGAACGAAGAGACGTGGCCTGCAGTACAAATTTTGACAACACCACTTTACCTTGAGGCACAGCAAAATCAATCCTTTTCGCATTCTTGAATTCACTATGAAGAACTAAATTAACGGAATGCTTGCACCGTTCCGGTTTCCTGCTTTTAATTGATACTTTAAAAGCCTTAAACTTCTCTTTTTTGGCTTTTAGACGATGTGCTCGACGAGCAGGAATGGCTTCATCCGGTAATACTTTGGGCAGGCCTGCTGTGTCCATTTAAGCCACCTCAGATGTCAAAATATGATGCAGTCAAACTGCATTAACAACCCCAGTTATAAGTCGCCGCCAGAGTTGTATGATTGGCAGACCACAGAAGTACTTTAGCAGTTCATAGATCACGCATATCAGAGGCAATGCCTTGGACGTGTTTTGTTCTAATTGACGCCATGAAAAGCACACAAAGGCAATCATGCGAGCAAAAGAGGTAAACAAATTGATATTTTGTTTTAGGTCTTAATATAAAGAACAGAAAATTGAAATGAGGCGATCTCTCAAGGAATTGAGAGGAAAAAGTGCCTTCAAAAATATAGCGGAAGAACAGAGATGCCTAAAGTGAAAATCCAGACTTACTGTAGTCGTCAGGAGTACCCATCTTGACATTGATAACCTTGCCATTGACAAGACTTCTGTGTTTGACATCCTTGTTGGGAACACGTCCCGCAGAGTTATCAGGATCGTAGACCTACCATAACGGAATTGGAAAAACTAGTCTCCTCCAACTGACCCCTAATCACCAATTTGCATCTTAAATGCGCTTCCAGTTGTGAGGTGCGCCAGAGAGCTCTTATTTGAAACTGGTGATTTGTTTAAGTCGGGTAAAATAGACAGTCTACCAACTTCAACTTCTAAAAAGAACATGATTTACTTCCTTTTTATGAACTAGCCGGTAGTATCAAATGCCCTACCCCCACAATCAGCTTGAAATACTACATTTCTCGCGGTGTATTGCTACCTGCATGAATGAAGATTTGGTGAATGGTTGTTATTCGGTCGCTTGACAAAAAATACTTCAGCTATGACACCTGCCAACAGTTATTTTTACCATTATCACTTTTAGTAGCCATGACTTTATTCCTGATTAAAACGAATTGTTTTATTAAACCTTGTTCTTGATCAAACATTATTTGACGTAAGTACATAAAACTTTGCTTTTCAAGATTCCACATCATAAGAGTGTTAAGTTCCTCTGTGTGACTTCAGGACCGCAAAAAGCCTCCATAACACTAGAAGGGAGGTGTCAAATCATCTACTGCAAACAATAATTGGGAACATGGTCCATAAATAAGCTGTTCAAAATTAAGGGAAACTGATGGGAACGTTTATTACGCCGAGAAATCGCAGAGTCATCATTTCAGTTACTTACTGCCCACCTCGGGATTCGGCCGCAATAAACGCAGTGGCAACGTGAATACCTGGGCTAGTTAGTATCGGCGCGTTGATCGTGTTCGAGGTTATTAGCCAATCATAATACAACAGACAAAGTGGACACGAGAAATATCCAAACTTACAATCTTCACAGGCATTTTGAGAGTGACGACTGAGAGAGGTCTGGACTTGACCAACTGTCAGCGAATGTATCAAGGCTGGAGTGAATCTACTGCACCAGAAGTACCTGCATTTGTGCGTGTGCGTGCTGTTGAACGCGCTCACGCAAATCGAGGCCTCCTATTAGTTGTGAATCATTTGAGTTTCAGTGCGCAATCGCCTGTATGCAGACGTGTGTGCGTGTCTGGGTGTGTATGAGTAGTTTACTTGGCAGGGGACATCAAAGAAACACACTTTATTTAGGCGTTTAACACGAATGGCATGCTCTGAAGTGTGGTTTTTGCAAATTTCAATCACATCGCGCGCCAGTTTTAAAAACCTTCAAAAAACACGACTGCGCTTGTAAAATAGTCGCAAAAACTTTTCTGTTGTTGACTTTGGTCAGCATATGCCTTAGTGGTGTTTGTTAGCCTTTGTGAGTGCCAAGTATTTAGCGGAGCCCCTCGGCATCAGCAACGACACTCAACCTCAGTACCGAAAATGAGTGAATGAATGACGAGTATTAACTAAAATAGCATTAAGATGGGCGTTATGGAGATGCTGTTTTGTTTAGTTGGGTTGAAAGGAGCAAATCCCTAAATTGTGGGTTCGTCAAAACAAATCGGGTTATAAATAAATAAACAAACAAAAGTTATCAACTGGCTGGCTATTTGTGTTTTATGACAGAAAATGCGGGTGCATGAGACTTTCAACAAGTGTTGGATCACGTGTGGCAGTAATCTGAGTGAAAAGTGAGGTAAGCAGTACTTCTACGTTAGTGAAGCAAATTCTCACTCTCTAAAGAGTTAACAAGGAAGAGAACAAAGGGATTTTTGCTGCTATTTCCCTGTTTGATAAATTTATTAAATCCATACAAGTGCAAATCACATTCCCTTTTCAACAGTATATAATTGACTAACAAATATCATCTCAATTCTCTAAAGAAGAAAAGGAAGGTAAGTATTTAAAGGGCAGTGACAAACACTTTGATGTAAAGCGTTAGAGTGAGGCAACAAAAAGACATGACGGTGAGCTGGCATTTTGAAGGGGGTTGCACCATATTGGAGGCACTTGTTTTCTCTGAGTCAGCAGCACCGTCTACATACGCGCAGGTAGGAATTTACAGCACTCGAATCAAATTTTTCAAAAGAATATGGAATTGTGTTAGTGGTTGAGCCTACGTAAAACCTTATATCGCTTAATTTGTTGGGTGTTATAAAGAACTAGAAGAGTGCTTTAAAATTGTTGAAAGCAATTTAGGCTAGAATAACTCAGTTTGGTGGTAAATACGAAGGTCTGGTTCCATAATCCAATTGTCGAACAATTTAAAAGTCTGTCAGTAGAGCTATTTTAAAGATTGAAGTTGCCAACGGATTTTAATAGTGGATACAATGCAATTCAATGAACTATCGTTTAATCGTGTGTTGACCTATTCAGACACACTTGTCTCCAGAGGTTGTGATCCTGCTATGTGATACGGCATCTGGACTGTGCCAATCAGCACTCAGCTCATCTCTATATCACGCCAAAAATTATTCCATTCTATTTCAATTTATTTCGACTTTAAAGAAGTGTCAAGACTCTGTTTTAGTGGCAGCTTTATGGTTCTGTTTCTCGCCACCTCGACACTAAACCGTACCACTCTCCACATTCGAAGTATTAAAACGTTATTAAAAGGGGCGTATCGTGAAAACGCACAATTTTCAATGTTAAATTCCGAATGGCAAGAATTGAGTCATGATTCATCATTCATTTGTTGGAAGAGCCGCTTTCAGTAGCCTTGGAATCACTAGCTTAACAATAATTATGGGAAATCCAATGGTTTTGAACCGCGTAGCATCAGTTTTCAAATCGATTGACAGATATCAGAAGTCCTGATTATAGCCAAAATACATCTTGCGAAATAAGTTTCTGCTTTTCTCGCCTCGAGAGGAGGTCACACCTTTCCTAGATCTCATGCTGTAATACCACACATTTTAAGCAGATGTGTTTGCGCTAAAACATTCTAGCCAAAATACTATGAGGGAAAGAGATGCATGGGGGAACAAGAGACACTATAACTCAAAAAACACCATTTATGGAGGTTACTTTTCCAACTTCTCACCAAACCATGAATCCTTAGTGTAGAAACAAAAAACTGAAATCAAATTAAATGAGTCAACAATACATTTGTTTCGAGTTTAATCAGCGATGTAATTCGAACCTTTTCCCAGGTAAAAATTGTTTCATTTATGAATTGGTGCCTAAAATGAATGAATTAGAGGGCACAAAACAAACAATGTTTATAGGGATTTTATAAACATTTCTAACCTATGATTGTTTCAAGCTGATCAAAAAACGTCATTCAAGCTAAGGTCACGCATACCATTTGAAATCCTGCATCTCGGCCCTCATTGGTTAACCCATTTTTGGTCATTGCGCATTATTTGTTCTTTCTTAAGACCCGAAAACCATGTCTGTTTGGAATTTACAATCTTGTACATATAAGCATTGCCATTTTTTGTGCAGTGGATTCGCTCTTCTTTTCGGCTATTCTTTATCACATTTTATAAGCTTGTATTATTAGCAATGTATTTATGCAGTTCTGTTCTGCATAAATCCCTTTCCCATGTTTTACTGCACCTACACTTTTGTTATTTTATGTTTTTTGCTGCATGAGGTTGATTTGTTGAATGGCATTCGCTGCTGATGTCTTGTATTTAATAATTCTTCTTTTTCTAGGTGGGATCCTATGATTGGTGCACGGTCTGACAGCATATATTCAAGTAAAAGCACTAGCATTGAACGACAGGTACTCTGCTTAAGCTTACTTTTTCACTTTAATGCGCCAAATGCATTTTTTGCCTGCTTCCTATCGAACATTGCTAGAAAATCTATCTGGGTATTTAAGGATTCGGAGCGTTCAGTCCCTTCGTCTCAGTTGAGTTTTGATGGTGAAGATGACGATGAGGATGGAAGCAAATCCCTCGATGCTGAAGCTGAACGACTAGAGCTGGAACGCTTGGCCAAAGAGCAGTTAGAAAAGGCTAAAGTAAGTTTAAATCTTTAGTCCTCCTTTTTTGTCATAATTTTGCAAAACAGCATTTGATATTGCTCCATACTAATTATAGGTCTCATCTGTGGTATTTGCTGTCCGAACGAATGTCAGTTTCGATGGCTCTGCTTGTGTTGATGGTCCATTGCCTGGCCATGTCGTCAGCTTTCAGGTAATCATTTTTTATCAGTTTGGTAACCTTTGAATTTCTTCGAAATTCGTAGTCTTTTACCGATTAGCAAAATGTAGCATTTTTGTGTGCTTGCAGATTCAGTTTTGGATCCTTCTCTTTTAGCTGAAGGACTTTCTCCACATCAAAGAGAAATTTAACAACGAGTGGTGGATAGGTCGATTGGTGAAGGAGAATTCAGATGTGGGATTTATTCCCTCGCCAGCAAAGCTGGAATACCTCCGGACTCGATCTCGACCCTCCAAATCCACCAGGTTTGGGACCTTTCCTTCTCCTTTCAGGCGGTTTTGCGATCTATTCTCATTATTTTTTGCTTGTAATTTAGCAAAGGGAATTTCGACTCCTCCTCACTTCCGCGCACTTCTGCTTCCAGAGCATCGACACCTCCAGGTAGTCCCTCTTTATCTTTGTCTCTGAGTGTGCTTACTCCCCGTCCAAATGAATGCAATTTAAATCCATACTTTTCTTTTGTCGAGTTTATTCACAACACACAATGTTGCCACTTATCTTTTCTAACATGAAATTCATTTAATTCAAACATTTCGCTAATAAGATTAATTATATTTGACTGCTTAAATTTGTTCTTAAATGTCTCAATGACTTCGCCTTCTTTTTACAGGTGACACCGATGGCGAAGGTCGTGGGGATGAGAATGAGCAGACATCGCGCATCAAAAGTGTCAGCAATTCCAAGGCTAGTAGGAAGACCTTTTTCAAAAAGGTGTGTTCCTTGCGGTAACCCCTCTCGCTTCGTCTCCAAAGTCTATGGTGAAAAAATAATTAGCATATTTTTCTCCTCCCCTTACAGACAGACAACATTCCACCGTACGAGGTGGTCCCTACAATGCGACCGGTTGTACTCATTGGGCCCTCTTTGAAAGGCTACGAGGTGACTGATATGATGCAGAAGGCGCTGTTTGACTTCTTAAAGCACCGATTTGAGGGAAGGTTAGTTTCGCACTTTTACACCATCAGTTTGAAATACATTGTACTGTTGCAACTATTGGAGGCAACTTCGTCGCGTCCGCTACCCACTTCGCATTATACGTAGCACTCTTGTTTTTTATTTGCTGAAAACGGTTAACATTGAAGGAGAACTAACCAGTTATTTTGTCCTGCAGGGTGGGGCAACGATGGTTCTTAATCCTCCTGTGTTTCAGATCTGAACTATGTGCTCAGTTATCGCACGAATTGGACGAGAGGTTTTGGTAGCTCTGGGAGCGAATCATAGTCATCAGGTCCCACCAAAATTTAGTGATGAGAGGGTTTAAAGAGGAAAAGTGAAAGTTGTTGTTAATGACAAACCTCACGGACAGATCTATTTGTCCCATCTCTTCAAGTTACAAGTTATCATTGCGAGCTGCGCTGGCGGTCTTATCAGCTTGTTTCCTTTTTATTTAGCAATTACAAAGGACCAAGCTCCATTTGACTATTTTCCTTCCCAATCCAGGTTACTTTCCCTTCTCTTCTAGAATAATCATAACACGGGTGACTGCTGACATCTCTTTGGCTAAACGCTCACTTCTCAACAACCCAACTCGACGTGCCATCATGGATAAGGCGTCAACGCGAAACCAATCATTTGGTGAGCAAAGATTGGAATCTCTTTCTTCCGCAGTTCCTCACATCACCACGTTCTTTTGCGTGGTTCACTTTCGGATCCGGAGTTGACCTGAACGTATCTCTTAAGATGATCGCTCAACTCCACTTGTAGAGGTACAACAAGAAATTGAACGCATTTTCGATTTGGCGCGTACACAACAATTGGTGGTGCTCGACTGCGACACAATCAACCATCCCAGCCAATTGGCGAAGACGTCGTTGGCACCGGTGAATGTCTACGTGAAGGTCTCCTCTACCAAGGTTCTCCAACGTCTCATCAAGACCCGTGGCAAATCCCAATCTCGTAACATGAATGTGCAAATGGTCGCAGCGGAAAAACTGCTCCAGTGTACCAACGTGAGTGTGCCCGCAATCTCACTGATAATTGGGCGCTCAATTCTCTCTCCCATTGGCTGAGTCAGGATAGCTTGGATTTAATTGGTTTGTGTTTAGATACTAATGCGCATTCCTATTATTTGTTGGATTATCCCAGTTGAAGAAAAAATCGTCGTGCTACAGGCATTTATTTCCTCACATCTGTCCCAGTTAGTTGCCAACATCTGGTTGGTTAAATTTGATTGTTTTCCGACATTAAAATGCTGTGATGTTTACCTAATAGCCATTTTCCTTTTGTCCGATTGCATTGTGATGATCTAAATTGCCAAATTTGAGTAAATTAAACTTTTGCATCTTTTTCTTTGAGGAGTGTAGTGACTTCGTGGTCCTTTTTGTGTGGGTATGCCTTTTAATACTTCTCTCAGTGGTTATTTGATGCGTGGTAAAAGTGCTTCCAAGAAATGGATATAAAAATGGAGCACGCTTTTTACGTTGCTGATCTTCCAGTTGTTTTTCGAAGGAAGGTCGTTTTGTAGAAGAAAAAGTCTACCGTAAAGGGCACATTTTGATTCCAAGTTCAATACGCATCTCCAGCATCTGAATTTCCTAGTGTGTCATGACTTTCATTTGATTTTTGGACGAAATTGGCGTTTTTTACCCTAACTGGTGTTTAAGAAGCACAATTTGCTATAGTTCATGGATAAGGCAATGAAAATGATAGATCATTGGAGTTAAACTCAAGACAATTAAACTTTGCCGCATCTTGATTTGCTAGTTTAGAAGATGTCCTGTCTTCAAGGACCTAATGATTTCTCTGTCTTTGTTACTGTAAAGGATTTAACCCACCGGTCACATTACTCTTTGCTAATACTCGCGCCGACTTCTTCAAGCGCTGCAATCCAAGGCAGTGTTGTAAAACAGTAGATTTTAGAATTTCCGCATTTTTGTGCCTCCCACCCCTTGACCATTGTCCTTTCCTCCGTCTTGAAAAGAATAGATCGTTCTTTTACGCTGCCACGAATCGTAAAAATATTTTTGCGGATGCCAATTTCATAGCATGGAGTTTACACTGGCTACTTTTAACTGTGCTAGCTGCATGAATTAAGCTGACATTTGAGCACCAGCCTGCCTCGGTTAAGCATCCAACGCCCATATTATTTTGGCCTGACGGACGTGATTTGTCGCAATTCAACTTTCAGGACCAATTTGACGTAATTCTTGAAGAGAATCAACTTCAAGATGCCTGCGAACACCTCGCGGAGTATCTGGAAGCCTACTGGCGGGCCAGTCATCCAGCCATTGGTAATACTGCCAAAGCCGAACGTGTACTGGGCATCAGTGGTCAGGTGAGCACCACGTCAGTCCCTTCGACAGAGAAAGCACGCTCTCCGACGCCAGAAGATCGTGTTAGTCTGCTCTCACCATTGTCAGAAGATGTTTCGGAGGCTACAGAACCTGCACCAATTCAGAAAAGAGTACCATCACGGTGGCAGAGGGAGCGTGGTAGGAGTGAATACGATGGAAGGTGGGAGGGAAAAAGGGACGAAATGCAAGGAGATGATGAGGCGGAAGTGGTGGAGGAGGGGGAGGAGGAGGAGGAGGCGATGGATATGGAAGCAGAGGAGGATGTGGAGGACCCTGACGATGAAGACGAGAACGAGGAAGTGGAGGAGGAGGACGACGACGAATACTTGAATTCATGTAAGTACTTTTCCCATCCCTGGAAAATCTTAAGCCTTTTAATGCATGGTGTACCCTCGAAGAGTTCATTGAATCATCCAAGTCCAGAACTAGACCTAACGTCGATTCGGGGTAGAATTGGTGTCAGACTTATCAAAATTACTCATGAAACGTAAGGAACAGATCACTTATGCTTGCTTATCTCAAATATTGTGAAACAGTTAATTTCAAGGTAATTTTTTCTTACTCTTCCAGCTGAGTACGATGAAGAGGCACCTCAAATGGCTAGTTATTATAGGAATAACTACCAGCCTATAGCTCAAGATCAGCGCAAACTGCCACTGGTTCACTCGCGGCAAATAATCCCCACTTCAGCACGCCTGGGTGTTGGTGGGAGTAGCGGTTCGAGGTATCAACAGTTACAGCAATCGCAAAATTATCCACAACAGCACCAGGTACAACAGAGGCGTCCAGTGCCTTTAGATAAACTCTATTGGGAGGAGCAGGAAGGGGACATTAGCTACTCGGATGAGGATGAGAGGATGGTGAGCAAAACACTCGTTCCATCAATCTTTTTATTTGGGCTAAAAGCAGCCAAAACTCCCGAGTTGTTAATTTGCTTGAGGCAAACTTTTCATTTGTTTCAGGCAATTGCGCCTCCTTCTAACTGACCCGTTTTCGTACCAATAAAATTTAACACCCATTTCTTTATTTTAGTCATTCCGTGACCATTATTAAAGGGGACAATTTTTCGTGCGATTTTACCGTACGTGAATATTCTTATGTATTTATTGCTCTTTTTTGTAACCTTCTACTTATAATGATGAGTAGCATCTACTGGTAGTTGGATGTTCGCGCACGCACCATGAGTAGGCGTTTCCCGTTTTAGGCACACAAACCGACCAAATTCGAACCCTGCGTATTTTTAATCCGCCGATCATTGCTGGTTTCTACTCACATTCTTTGCATTCTGTGATGAACTGGATGCATATTTAACTTCTCTGCACCTTCTTCCACCCCAATTCCTACCCCCTCTCCTTCTCCTCATTGAAGCTCAATAATAACTTTTCCTTCCTTTTATTGTCCGGATCTTCCTACTTACTTTTCAGTTTTGTCATTTTTGATGTTGTGTGCGTTGTTATTGGCAAAGTAGATTTGTACTTTACATTAAAATGGTTTTAACAGCCGCAATTTTCGTAGTAACCAAAAATGGGGTTTACTTTTATTTTTTGAATGTTACAACTCTAAATTTTGGCCCAATTATGCTATTTATGACAAAATTTAATGGTCGAGAAGTCCACATTTTTGCAGATTTGTTGGGTGGGGCATGGAAATATTGTGGTTCTTGGAGTTGAGAAAAAAACATAGTTGATTCGCACATCCTTAAGGGTACATGGTGTGGAGCGAGAGAATTAGGGGCTGGCATATTTGTCAAAATTCCCAATCTTTGTGGAGAAATTTTCTCTTGTAGAAACTTGACACACTTCTCTGCAATCTGGATACGAAGGACTGCAGCTACACTACTAGTTATGCAGAGGATGGAAATGTCATATGCGTTCCATTGTTCGTTCTAACAACCTCCATTTGTTGTGAAGATAATGCTCTTCATCGTAATACAAAAAAAGACCTACTTTTCCTGAAAGATACTTTTTTCTTTGCATTGATAACGTCCTAGCTCTTCGTTAACGGCTTATCTTCTGGGATTGGTGAATCCATTTTGAGAACTTAGAAGTGCTAAACGAGGAACTTCCTGCTTTTGTACTTTTATGGCGGCATAGCCGCATCACTCCACGTCCCGTTTGACTTCACTGCTGCGCTAGCACCATTTATGTCCTCCGCCGCTGTGACGTCATTTTAACGGCTCCTGAAACCCCGCCTTGTCTCTTAAGTTCGTCCAATCATCTTCTGCCTGCTCCGAAAGCTGACGCAAATTCTTGATTCCTTCAGGTCATGATGCTTGAATACGCGCATAAATTGATGCAAGCACACTGTTATTAAAGTCGCAGTTCGGGAGGGCCACCAGATGACTGTGAGGCAGCATGATCATTTGACCTTTCGACTGCCTGAATTGTGAACCACTTTATGTTGTGTTAAAAGGCGGAATGATTGACATGATTCGTGACCTGGGGAGTAAACAGTAAGTTGATTTAAAAGTCACAAGATCTGTCGATGTTTGAATGCCTAGGCTCAGCTTCACTGTGATTGGCTGCAAGGGTGATGTGGTTTTCCCACTCTTTTTCGACTTAAAGTAGTCTTGTGCGACGCATTTTTGGTAAGGCTGTCCCCAGCTTCTCAAGGTTGAGCTGCCTCAGAGATTAATTGATTCTGTCCACCTCGACTCTCTCTTCCACTTCGTTTACTTCATCGTTTTTTCCGCAACCATTCATCCTATTGAAGCAAATGGGAAGTTAAAGTTACTTATTCAATAACAGATGACCTATTTGCAAATCCCAGTAGACCATGACGCAAGGATAGTCTTGAGGTAGCCACACATACCTACCACTTACCTTCCCTCCCTTCCTCCCTCCTTTTTCCCCACTCCTTCTCCAACTTCTAGCCCACTTTTGTTACCACCCTACCCCAACTTCATCATTTCACCCACTTTCTTCCCTCTCTTCCTTCTTTTCGTCCTCCTTGTCATATCTTTCCTCCTCCACATCCCAATTCACGATCTACTACTCTTTTCTTCCCACCCTTTCCCTCACTCTCTATGTCCTATCTTCTCTTACTACCTGCCTCCAGTCAGATCCTGAAGTGGTTGATGGGGTATACACATTGGTAAGTTTCGGGGGCTACGGTTTTGTGTTTGATTGTGAAAGGCGATTTTTAATCTCTCTGATTTATTTTTTCTGGCTAATTCATTCTGCACATCTGCTCAGTGTCTCCAGCAGATAGTCAGATCTCACCTGTGACTTGTCTTTGGCCTTCAGCAGATGACCCTTCAGCTGTCGATAAATCTTCCTACAATCCATCGCACAATTGAAGGCAAGCCTGCACAATAAGTGGCATGTTGACGGTTCGTTTGCTTTACGCTGCAATAGAAAGCCATGTCCAATCATTAAGGCCATCGGTCAGTCGGATGGTCAGTCAGGCAGCAAACAAGATACTCCAGAAGGCGACCTTTTGCAACGATTGGAAGTGGACTGAAGAAAAAGCTCATAGCCCTTTAAGTGGACAACTTGTCGACAAGTGTCAACACGTGTACATCCCCATCTTCCCAGTCAAAGTGGACGTAAACGAATGGCTGTCTCATCACTCACGCAAAATTTTGCCAAAAGCTTTTGACACGTCCACCTCGAGCCATTGCGGCCAATGGTAAATCGCTCTCCTCATTAAGGAATTTGAAGAACTTCTGAGTGGTACATTAGACTATGGCATGTCCCACCCGTTTGCAATGGCATTCAACAGATTTGTTAGAAAGCTTTTACAGTTTTGGAGTGAATTTTGTCTTCACACGTAAAGCATGCGGCCTCGAAGCATATCACTCGACTCCAACCGACGCTTCATGATGTGAGGGCTTGGGGTAGGCGAAACTTTATAGAGAGTGCAGTAACAATTTATCACACCTAATGGCGAAACTTAACTAAGATGCAGTCATCGTTGAAATCCTTGTTCCTTTTCACTACACACTCTCCCATCGTACCCACGCATTTGCTTCGAAATTGCCAATTCCTTTTTATAGACCTCTTCCGGTTCCACTTTCAAACCTATGATTTCTCACCCTCCAGACATTTGCTTACTTCTTCATTGTGGGCAAAGCATTTTGTGTATTTCCTTTGTCAAATGCTTAGCGTCAAAACGGCGAAAGAGGAATTAGTTAGTCAATATTTGTTCCCTTTAATGCCGCTTCCGGTTCCATGTCCCATCGGATTCCAGTGCTTGGTAGTACGGAAACAAAATAGTCAGTCCGAAGCCTCGCCTTGTGTACGTCTACAGTGCCGTAAGTTGGCATCGTTGGGTACTGCGAAAGAATTACGTCTCCAATTCATCTTTCCTACTTCCCTCGTGGATTTCTTCACTTAGGTCAGTCGACAGTCTCCCAATTGAGATAAAGTAAAACACGACGATGCAAAAAGTACATCCAAGGCGACTTTTTTTCTTAAAAGGAGATGCAAGCTGCAGGTAACTTATTTAAAGAAGTCAACTTAATTTGATGCAGAAGAACTCACAAGTTTTAGTCTTTCGTCCTATCGACTGGATTCAACTTTGGAACGTGTGCTTAGAACGCTCGCTTGGGCAACAGCCAATTTTGGGGAATTAAGGAAAACATTCTAAGGTCATTTTTCCTACCCTTTAAACTGTGTACGATGAAGAGGTGCCACAAACGGCTAGTTCTCATTGGCTTAAGATCACCACAAAGCGCCTCTGGTGCACTCGTGTCAGACGATATCCCATTCAACGCCCACGGATGATGGTGGTGGTGGTGGCCAGAGAACAAACAAACAAACACGAGCCTCGCTCCAACAGTGCTATGGGCATGTAGTGCCTTTAAATAAGCTCCATGAAATGATAAGGAAAAGAATATTGTCTGCTTTGAAGGGAATGAGAGGAAAATTAGCTAAATACCAGTTTAGAATAGAAGTGATCCAAAGTCTCAAGGAGTTGTTAATTTACTTGAAGTGAGCTTTTGGTTGGTTACGCCGATCGTGCCTTTAACTAACTGATCCACTTTTGGACTAATCAAACCCAAAGCTCGTTTCTCCCTAGTCCTTCCATGGTTTCTCCTAAAGGTAGACAATGTTTCCCAAAAAATTGCTGCAAAATTTAGTTGCAACAAAGTATTTTACATTTTTTTAACTATTTTTTTAAAAGCTTTAACGTCTGCATTTGTCTACTAGCAAGAGTAGTGTCTATTGGTAATGGGTTCACCGCATACGCATTGTAAATGAATGGGCTTTTCCAGTGTTTTAAGCTTGCAAACCGACTAACTGCAAGTTTTGTGTGTTCTCAATCCAACAGCCACTGTTACTATTTACCAACACCTTTTTTTCTGAATTGAATCGAGTGTAGATTTGACTTTTCTGCACTTTTGTCCACCACCACCACTCCCCACCCACCTTCTCCTCGTTTAAGCTCAGCATAAGCATCATCAACAGTAACAACATTTATTTTACTGTCTTCATCTTTTTGTCTACTTTGCGTATCTTTTATTTCTTATTTTGTCTGCGTTACTATTGGTAAGGTGAATTTGTACCGGAAGAGTGGAATTCATTATGTCTCAAGGTGTTAAAAATCTAGTCTAACGCGCAGTCGGTCCCCCTTCGATGTAATGAACTGTGCTATTGACTGAGTAGAAAGTTAGTGGATTTTTGTCTTCGTAGGCCCACTTTGTCAGGTTCTATGTGGGAGCTGGATGGTTGGTTGATTGGTCCTCCTGCCGCTTTGGCAGCTCATTCCATTAGGCACAATTTGCGTGAAGGTGTGCATTGTTACGCAGTGAATGACAACTCGGAGAGCTACATAACTGACACCATTTCCACAGTGAAATCCCTTATTCGATGAGGCTTGCCTTGCCGAAAATGTGAGTAATGAGGCCTCCAACTAATTCTGCCGATGAGATATGCAACCTCCAAGTCTGAACTTATCACATTCGAAGAGGGGAACCAGGAAAAGGTCTTAGTGAATCTATTTTTGCGTCCTAACTTATTATTTCTTCTGTTCTTCAGTGAAAGCAAATATCTTAAGCACTTTCTTTTAATTGATTCTCTATCCTCTGTTTTTTCCTTATGTCTTGTAGTTACCCAAATATTGGTTAAATTAAGTAGGCTTTGACTTGCTCTCTCCCACGGGCAGGAGTTAACTAGCTCTCCAAACAGAAATTTGTTGTTAACTTTGTTGAATATCAGCCGGAAGGGGTGCTGTGGCAGATCGCTCCATCTGGAGGTGGTTGATTGTGGTGAAGAACGTTCGTTTTGTGACTGGCAATTCACCCGCTGTCCACATAACACTTCCGGCCAAGTCATATGTGTGTTGGCGGGTGGGTGTATGGTGAACTATGGAAGGAACTCCTTCCTGCAGGCTGTTCTCTCGTCTGAGGCTAATATCACGACAGATTACGAATGTGTACAAGTAAAGCTTCTTGAGGTGTGGCGGGGGCTAGTGAAGCGGTGAGAACAAAGTCTCCTACTAAGGATAAGAGAGAGATATTACAACACTCCATCCAGTATGTCACTCAATCTCATTATTTGTCATGAATTTCGCTTCCTATTGAACAAGGCCCTTGCCTTTTTAGGACCACATATTTCTGCTACTAACTAACTTCTTCCGCCTCGAAATTAAGTGTCCTCAAGATCGTAAGATGAACAGACCCGAGGAATACTGAAGTCAGTCGGCAGATTTTCGATGTAAAGATAGGTTCGAAACGAATCGGAAGTTGTTCAACACCCATCAGAGCATAAACGTACCCTACCACCTGCCTTCATCTTCAAGTAAACGTCACCGAAAACCGTAGCACTTCCTTGATTACCCAAAAGGGGTATGACATTTCGTCAATAAACTGGACCAATTTTCCGGAAGCTATTTCGCTGGAATAGATCTTGTGAGCGCTGTAGACATCACTTCCTGTCGTCCACTTTCTGCTCAATCTGCTTCGGTACAACCGAAGAGCCAGTGGATGGGTTTTCCCAGAACCACAAAACCACTTGGATTTCACCGGTTATTTGGTCTCCTTCGAAAGCAGGACGTCTTAACTTGTTTCCCCTTAAAAGGTGGCAAATTAAATCGTAAAGTGATGATGAATTTACTCATTTTCTCCCTCTCCTAAGTTAATTAAGAGTTTGTGATGAATTGCAAAAAAAGTTATCTTTGACTGTCAAACTGCAGTTGTCTGAGTTCGGTAGCGTCTGGTGGACTTCTCCGGCACTCGGAAAGCGCTAAACACCGACGTGGGCAGTGTTAGGAGTTTCTTCTGATTACCATTCTAAAAGGCAGCAGAAAAGGAAAAAAAGCGCGTTGGACACAATTTCACCGCGATTTCACCTCTCTTCTCTACTACATCGATGCAATTGTCAGATCAGAGTTGACTAGTGAGAGTTAGGTGTCAGGATTAGCCAATCACACAGCAAGGGGGTTAAATAAGTATTGAGTGCTCGAGGTTAGCTCACACAGCGATCTCACTTGATGCTTATCAGAGGGATACACGGGTCGGGGTAGAGGTAGAGCTCGTAAATTAATCGGACGTTCGGTTAACCGCGGCGGGTATGTCTGGGTGATAGTGTCTTCAGTGGTGTCTAAAACGAACCATCAAAAGCCCACCGGATTGCGACACAAGAGTGTGTCTTCATTTGCCAGGTGGTGGTGGTGGTGAGGATGGGGGTGGAGGGGCCACACACCTACCGTAGACTGCTCCACTGGGAGTGTAGTCGACGGCTGCCGTGATGGAGGTGCGAGGCAGCGGCTGCTCCTCGGGATTTCGTCTATTTACACTGGTCGAGGTGAGTGAGCTTTGAGCCTCGCTGGATGCTAGCGGTCGTGGCTACAAAACCAAATCACTCCAGATAGACAGCCAGACAGGTCTCAGACTTATTTAATGATTGACCTTCAGTAAGAGCTCAGTTTGCAGTGAACCAGATCGTCTGCATGTTACCACGCAAATAATGGCGCGTCATCTCCTGTCAACGGTCAAATTTGGTGAAAACTGGCAAAACTCACTGTTAGGTACTGGGAGTCCACGAAGGGTGTTTCCTCGTAGGGATCTTCACTGGGTATGGGGGTTGAGACGGCTCCTCTGTCACACTCCACTGACTGACCAGCACCTCAGAAAGGCAAATGGGCGTCTTCTTTTTGGGAGAAAAGGATGGCGCTTACAAAATAAGTCAATTTAGTTACAAGTAAACTTACCACTCTCCGGTCTTTTAGCTTTTCGAGTAAATTTGTTGGCCTTATCAGACACCTTTCTTTCTCTTGTCTGGGGCTTTAACTCCGGATCCAACTTCATTAAATTGTCCTAAAATAATTTTTTTATCTTCGTCGTAAAAATCAAGAAAAGTGGATCAAAGATGCACCAAGAAAAGGTCATTCTTGAGGCTAGATTCACCTTTATTCTTTCTTACCTACCCCCTTCTAGGATAAAAGTCGGACAAAGGTTTGGCTACTCTTCAATGAGGCACATGCCACAAACAATAGAAAGTGTGCCGTGTGTCTGTGACATTTGTTTTGATTGCTTACTTTACACCACGGGCTCTTTAGTCGTCTCGACACACATTCTGGATGCCAATTCTGCTATGGTTAACCGAACTACGGGAATCGCATAACGAGGTGAGTGCCAATATTTGTGACGACTGGCAGAGAGAGAACCGACTGAGGGGATGGCGAATGCGAAAGATTCAAAGCCTTCAATGGATATTGTGTGAAAAATAGCCTTTACGGTTTGAAAAGGCAAAATACAACCCAGGCAAATGGCTAGACTGATTTTAAGCCAAAAAGGAGGGGAAGGGGGAGGAAGGAACTTATTGGGTAGAAGGGGAATTGGGAGAACAAAATTATGGGCGTAACCCTAAATTATGGCCTCACAACTAGTGAAATGCAAATGTGGTGTGCTTGCTGAAAAGCGTCATTCCTCCCTCAGTGGCAATGAGATCGGTAACTCCGTCTCCTCCAACAGAGCCCTCAAGGAGGACATAAATTCCGGCGAAAGTGAGAGGAGGGCGATTACAGCTGCCACTTACTCCAAAGCTTTGCCATCGGCTCATTTGGGAGATAGTTCTTGATGAATCTATACTCTTTCTACATGTTAATTTTGTTGGGATGGGAGGAGGGGGAGGAAGCGGTGGTGGTGGAGAGGAGAGCAATGAGGTAGATGTTGAACCCTCCTCCCCATCCGACGAAAGCTTCCATCGTGATTGAGCAACTCGAGTGGGTTGCGTCAAGAAGGTGGATGCACGCGGTACGGCGTCTTTGACTGGAAAGGCCTTCGAACTCTCTGAAGCATAGCGCTGTTTTCGATTGTCTGATGGTAGATCAAGGACAGTTGAGGAAAGGCTAAAAGAGAAAAGTGTGGGTTTGTAAAGTACAGATACCTGTAAAGTACAGATACCTGTCGCCTGATAGGCCAAATAGGATGAAAGTACTTAAATCGTCTAAACAATCGCCACCGCTACATATCATGGGTCATTGTTTCCCAAAGGAACTGACTTGGCCCTTAAAACCACCATTTACACATTATACGCGATTGCTGGGGTTGGCCACAACCCCAGGCAACGTTTCTGATGTGGTTATCATTATAGATCCTCGTGCTCTCACCCATTCCCTTCTGATTAGCAGACATCGCATGCTGATAAACTTGAGGTGTGAAGATATTTACCATGAGACCAAGATCAACCAAATTGTGCATGTACACGAGGCTGTCACCGCAACTCTCTCGATCCACTTATCCATCACGCATCCACACACGCTGCATCCCGTCGGCATCTGTTTTGAAGTCTGTCATCTGGTTGCCCTGATTGGGAACATGAGAGAATCCAAGCTCATATCCAGTTTGCAGCTCACACCTTTATTGCGACTTCCTCTGTACTATTTCAGCTCAAATGTCTACTCCAATAACACGGACACGTCAAAGCTAGCCAATTAACTTACGACCGTTTAGTGGAGTGATCACGAGGACCACCAGCGCCAAGTCTACTCAAAGTGACTTGCGATTGGCTGCGAGGTTTGCGTTCTACATCGGCTGAACGTGAAGAAGTGAGGTCGAGTCCGTGCAGATTACTTTTGCTGCGACGTGGTAAGTATGCCAAATCGCTCAAATCACAGGCGGATTGAGGGCGAGCATTATCCAGAGTCTCTTGTCGATGACTGGCAACGCGTTTGCTCACAGTGGATTTTTGCCGACGAGAGGTGGAGCTCATCTTTGACAGAAGTCAATTAAATGGATATGAAGGTGGGAAAATTAAAATAGGAAATAACATATCCTGTTTAAGTAAAGGCGGTGCTTTTGATTTTGCATTTGAAAGTCCCTTCTACCAGCAGTGGACAAGGAAGGTGTCATAGGTCAGACCAAACACCACAAATAGGGAAAGTGTTATAATTAGTTAGTAATGTTGAATGAGAAGAACAGATTTTGTTTGTGCAGAGATTGGTAAACTAAGGCCGAAATCGAGAGGTATCTGCTGGTCTCTTGGAGCACACGCCGATGATAAACCCTCAACCACAGTAAGATATTTTAAAGACGTAAACACGATGCCATTGACAGGAAAAATCACTTTTAAATTACTTTTCCCACGAATGGCAACTAGCATATGAAACGTGACCACCGTCGACACAACCTGATGTCATACTGTTTGATGAAAAACTAAACCCAGGCCATTGTTTTTACCCCAATGGTGTTTAGCTGACTGATTTGTAAAAGTGAGCACTAAAATTGCTGAAGACGGCGCCTTATAAAGAAGCCCGTATGAAATAAAGTGGCGACTGCTTGTTTATGCACTTGACTACAGCGGTCTCTGCTCTGTCCCATGCCTTTTAATTTCCGTTTTCATAGTTTACCATTTCTGGCAGCAACTCACCAGATCAGAATGTTTTGTGCGAACCTAAAAGTCCTCATCGGATTTAAGGGCCTATATCCTTAATTATTCAATAATTTCAGTCAAAATTAACGTTTATCTTTCCTGACAAAGAAAAATTGCATAACATTTGGGTATTTTGACGAGCATCGTAACGCTTTGTGCTTACGGTTTTTGGAGTGGTCGGATTCGGCATCGGTGCGTATTCACAGGCCTCTCGCCAGAGCTCATCAAGCTGTTTCACCTGCGCCTCCAGTTGAAGTCTTCGCTCTCTGAGCACCATGTCTTCGGGGTAGTCTAAAAGTCGCGGAGTGGGATCCAACTCTGCCGTCGGTTGACGCCGACTCTCTAGCATGTCCGCCGATGTTACAATACCATAGGTTTGGGAAAGTGCCTTAGTATCTTGACGCATTTCAGCCTGGAGTGCTCGTGCCACTTCACGTTCCTCCTCGCGATGCAAAAATTCGATGCTCTTTCGACGAGATAGCGATCTACTTGGCTAGACAGAAAAGCAAAAGACGGCATAAAGGGCTGTAATGTTTCAGAACGATGTTTTGTTGATGACTTTCTGTCTTATTGGTCTTTTGGGGTTTCCGTTAAACGCATTCGCTTAACCTCCTACAGTCTTCGACGCCTTCAGGGATGACTCAGTTGGCATATTCAGGACAGTAGTGCGCGAATCCGATCTAAGCGGCCGACATATTTCCAAAAGAATGCCTTATTCTAGCGACTAGTGAAGAGATAAGCACTTTCAGGATTTGTAAGAAGACACTGGAATGAGACGAGGCGAACCCGTCCATTCGTGTTTATAGAAAGATTTAGGCTAAGAACGCCTTCCTTATGCCCCAAACGGCTGGCTAGCATCCTGATAGACGGCTAGGCAGCAATGAAGTCGAAAAAAGTGGTAAGGAGTAGTAGATACGGACTGATAGCCCCCTAAAGCTACCTTCACTAACGAATCCATTGAATGACCGCATTTTCAGGCGATTGGAGCAAGAAGTGCCCAGCCTATACTTGCCTTCTTTAGTAGTGCAAAATTCGATGGTTTCGATGAGATAGATCATTGGTGTTAGGGTCAGGATTAATGTGTGTCAATATTACCCGAATCGTAGGTGAACCCATGACAATGCAAAACCGTCCTCCCATTTTCTAGCCATGCTGACGCCTAACTATCGTTTAAACTTTCGCTAGAGACGTTCTGATGCTGATCATGAGGGTCAAAAGACGGGTACTCTCAAAAAAGAACGGGCCAATTCAAATGCGTCCTATATCACGAACTTTCTTGTCTTCGACTTCCCGATTTTTCCTTATCCATCAACCAGTGGCTAAATATGCAGAGCCCTACTTCAACAACCTCGTGGACAGCCATAAGTGCCTCAGGTTCTCGTAAAACTTAAAATCAGAGCGTACACCCACGCACCGTCATTCAGGTAAGCGCTCTATTTCATTAAAATCCAGTGGCCTTATTAAACCACCGTGCTCCTACCTTTTCATAGTCCAATTCGTCACCAGCGTAGACATCATTCAGGCGGATTTTGTTGTTTAAAAAGGTAATGATAGGTGTACAACTTTTCAGTTGTCCTTCAACATCCTTCAATTCCAGACGCAGGGTGTCAATCTTTTTCTGAGCTTTCGGATCCGTTCTAAGCATAAAAAGATGAGAAAAGTCATGCAACTATGAAGGATTGGAATAAGTGAAGCATGTCAGTTTTGGGGAAAAAAGTAGTTAAGAATACAGCTCTAATCAGTGTCACACATGTGTGACTCCACAAAATTATTGTCCATGTCTGTGCGTCACAAGGAGATGACATGCTCGGCAATTGCATTAGAACTACTGTTGCATATAGAAAGCATTTAAGGTACCAAAATTTAACGCCTCTGTTAAGAGGTAGAAAAACCCATTCCGATAAAAAATTAAGCTGTGCTCCACCTGCTTTTTCTTCTCATTCTTATTCCTAGCTAAAGTGAAGGCATAAATTATAGCCCTGGACTGCATAATGAGAGTCTGACAGCAGTGAAGGCTCTTATTTGCATTCTAATCCACTTAGCCATAATGCTGTCAGTGATTTGCTAGGGGCACTTGCCAAGCAAAAGAAAAACTGTTTAAATGACTTCTAAGGCCCTAGTTTCTTTAAGTAGTGTGCAAAATTAGGGAGGAATGCGTGGGATGATTAGCTGACCAGCTAATACACAGCCGATAAAATATGGTCTTGCTTAGATCTTTTCCATGTCAGTTTAGCTGAGTACATTCGAACGGTTACATAGACACGCCCTCAGTTAAACACACGGATAGCCATGGTGACAAAAAAGGAATACGGCACAATTTCGTTCCTGCACCTTTGGAGACCCATCACCAAACTGGCAAGCAGCTGCCCTCTAGATTGCTCTTTTTTGAGGCAACCTGCGATTAGCTACGGGTGTGATTGATATTCCTCTGTAATGACTGACCTCATGGTCAAAAGGATTCGGGTTTACAGGCAGAAGAGATGGAGATTACCGCACATGCAATCATAGAGCAGCCTACTTTTTGGTGATCAAGCACGCAAAAGAGTAGATTGTGCACGCAAGCAGTCAAATAAACTTGTTCTTCACACGTGAGCCCCACTTTAATAAAGTGGTTACATTATCAAGGGCCTGTGGTAACAGGAAGTGCCAGAATTTACCTTGCCTTTCCACTTCCCATCAAAAAGCATATTAAATGGCAAGGCACAATGCAAAAATATCAGCACCCCAGCCGATAGCGAAAGATGGTGAATTAAAGACCTACTCTGCAATGGGTGAGAGGCATGTTATTTGGTCGTTAAAGTAGTCCTTCCACCGTAGCAGATTTGCCTTTTCATGATTCAGTTGGAGAAGCATTAAGACGAGCTCGTTTCTCTAAGATGCATAAGTTTTACACTCAATAAAATCATGATGAAAAAGCAGTAGTGATGCTAAAAATTGTAGATTCGTCAAAAAATGAGGCTAGTCCAAAAATTCACAACTTTATCAAAATAAAGGAAAATTACTTTGGCTATAAAAGAGAGGAGATGGGGAATTGCCATTATAATAGCCAAGCATATTATTAACTGTTACATAATAAATGTCTAAAAAATTTACGAAAACTGACCTACAGAAGTGACCAAAGCGTGGTCATTCAGCTGATACTTACAAAATTGCCCGACTTTTCTATTTGGCATGGTTACCAACTGATGGATAAAATAAAATAATACTTATCAAAGGAACGAAGCTACGTTAAAAGAAACCACAAATTACCGGTTTTTCACGAAGGTCCGATGCAGTCACTTCTGGGAGGCTTTCGGGCATATAATGCTGGTTTGCCGATCTTCGGGAATGAATAGAGGGTCGCCTCTATGCAAGGGTAATAAAGCTGTGAGGCATCAAGCCTGATGCGACAAGACTATAAAATTGCTATTCACCGGTACATTTCGGCCATTAATAAAATCCTTTAATGAAGGGTTCATGCAAGATGGGTCGTAATTTTGGAGATCGCTTCGTCTTGGTTTGGACAATCTGGGCGGCAGAGCTGGAGGAACATCAGAATTCATACGCTTGTTCATCATATTATCGGACTCCACGTGCAAACAACGCAACTATGCTAAAATATTTTAATAATACTGTAAAACGTAACAGAATTAAAAAGATGCATCAAAATGTAGATTGACACAAATTATTGCCAAAAAAGCGTGAGTGGAGGTCCAGCATTAAATGTCAAGCAATGTGAAAGCACAACTAATGATTCATAAAAAGGTTCGCAAACATAAAAAATGCAAAATATCTGAGACTGTAAGTCACACCGCAGAAATACGAGAACTTAGCAAAGTGAATGTTAACATCAGTGCATTTCTCCCAAAAAACATTAGTAGCCTAAAAATAAGGACAACATGTAAGACCAGAGAGCCAAAACATTTGTTATTAAATATTAGGGAAACATAACTTACTCATGGAAATTTAAAAAGGCGCCTTTGCATTGCTCCAACCAGAAAGGCAGATGGATCGGTTATCAATTGTTTGCAAGCATGTAAATAGCGCTTTATCGACTCAAACGAATGAAGGTTATTTTAAAAAAGATGAAGGCAACGATTCTATGAGAGTCAAAAATTTAAAACGTAGCGTTTATTTAAAACTAAAGTAAACCTTTCAGGCACATCGGTACGTGCCTTAAGTAATGATGCAATAGCAACGGTGAAGAATATACTGTCTATCAAATAAATTTTTGAGAGGGCAGTAATTGGCAATTTTCAAATCAGTATTACAAAAGGCAGTTCATAGAAGAGTTGTAGTGTTAAATGGATCAGTCTTTAAGTATGGTATCCCAAAACATGTGACTTTGTATTTTTAAAGTAAAAATACTTTTTTTAAATCCTTACTCACGTTTTGCTCGTTCAAGTAAAAACTTGGTACTTTTTATACACACTTTGTTGTAAGCATCCTTGATACTGCTGTGTTTTCAAAGCGTGATGCTTCTTGGGTGGGTTTGCGTACTGGTGGTGCTTCGGGTGTGTGTATTTGTTGGTGGTCTTTCGTCTGGCGTTTATCCTTTCATGTACACTCAGTGTGCCTTTCACTTAATGACTGGTTTGAAGTCTCAGAATTGATCATACTTGCACCACTAGGTCGTTTTTTCTAAGTTGTTTTTGACTCATTGAATCACTGCATGAAATGTTTTCAACGCCTTTTCTTATCTGTTTACCTTGTGGTCATTTACATTTAGTGCTTTGAGTAGTGTTTTAATATTGAAGGCTTTGCTTTTCAAGCTTTATATTTGTGACAAAAAATGTTACGTGGTGTCAACAAAAAGCATTTGCCTCTTGTGTTAGTTTATCAGCCAATTTTGCTCGTCGTTTTGCAGTTGTCTGCCTGATATGCGTTAGTAGCATTAAACTAGCAAGCCGTCGACATTTTTTTCTTTTTCAGTAGCTCTAATCGTATTCGCCTCGATGAAATCCCTTAACTTTTTTTGCTTCTCCTGGTCACTATCTGTATTGGATTTCTGCTTTTTCCGAATTGATTACTCTTATTGGTGTTGGTAGGATTATGTGGTTTTGGCTTTGGAGGTATTAATGGGCTTCTGGCGATTATCTCCAAATCTTATTCTCCTTTGTTGATTAAACATCGTCGTTTTTTGACTCCACACATTCATTTTTTCCACCCATGCTTCTTCATTTATTGCGGCCTTAACGGCTGCTGCATCTTTGTTACCCCTCTTCGGTACTAACAGGAAGGTGCATCAAATTGTTATGTTCCCGTGGCATGCTGTGCTAAATAATAACGTTTGTCTCCTTTTCAGACTGATATCTCCAGTTCCGTGTTGTTTTTTGCTAGATGGATCCATCGAAGAAAAGGTCTAAGCCTAGGCCTAAGCGCCCTAATTTCAAACGGAAAGGCAGCAGGTACTTTCATCTTTGAACAACTAAATTCTCCCAATTTAGAGTTAGACTTGATTCCAACCGAAAGACTGACCAAGCGAATGCCAAAAAGGAGCGCTTCATTCAGCTTATGCAACAACAGCGCAAGACGGAACAGGTATTTTCTGTTTTTTTGTTGCTTTATCATTCGTATCCTTCAATTTTAGAGTAAAAAAGCAAAGAGACAAATGATCATGGCTAAGCGACAGGCGAGAGAAGAGAAGCGAATGGAACGAAATAGGGCCTGGCGCAAACTAACAAAAAAGGGCCAACCAATAATGAAAGAGCGGATAAACTATATGCTGAAGGAGTTAGAGCGTATTCAACAGTAAAGCAGTGTGTATGATCTACTTGTAAATATAAGTACTAGAATTTTGTGCATTTTCTGTCCATGAATGATGGTGATGCGCTTGTGTTGTTTCACACTTTTGGATGTTCGGCACTGCAAATTTCGTCCTCTCCGACCTCACGAACGTTAGTCTTATGGATTAATGTGAGGAGGTCAAAACTTGGAACTTAAAGGATAATTAGCCGCAATTTTACTGATGGTTCCCTGCTTATTAGGAGGTCATGAGGTTTGCAGGGTCCGCTTTTTAGGCTGCAGTAAAAGCTTCATCTGATGGATTGATGCTTGAAAGCGTCAGAGGATCACAAATTCCCTTTTTCTCTACTAGGGAAAAAGATGAAAAAAAATTAGGGATTGGAAAAGGGGTTTTGTGGTTGAGATCTTCTGTGGAATAAAGACGATTCTAGAAACCTATCAGATGGTCGAAAGTTCCTCTTCAATACCATCTGAAGAGTTCCCAAGTGTGTGCGGCAATTCGTTTGTTGTGTAGGAATCGTCTACATCATCCTGTAGGTGTGGTGCCCTATATTTGCCTTTTTGATTTGTATTACAGCTATTTCTAGACCTCATTTCAACTGCGCCGACTGAATCCTATGGCTATAGCTGGCTTCGCGATTTTGAGAGGTAAAAGTAGTGCTAGACGTTTCTCGTTGTATGTGTCAAGTAGCATTTATTTACCACCTGAAAGACGTTCGTATACGTTGCTTAATCTTGAAGGTGGACAACTCTGTGCGGCTGAGTTATCGCTCTCAGGAAGACCCTCAATTTTGTCGCAGGGGACAAAAGCTGGTTAGGGAGACAGAACTTTCTGGTTCGCATGAGTTGTGTAAGTGAGTGTCACATTACTAAGGTTCAGTAGATGACAGGGAGCTTAAAGGAACACTACGTGGTTCTTTAATATTCGCACCTGGGTTATATAACCACCTCCCATACATTCGATGATTTACTGACTGACTTGGAGCGTTAAATTGTTTCCCTGTTGCGTGAACAGGCGGACGAAGACATTACTGCCTACTTCTATGTGATTCGCTGTCTAATTCGCCATGGCTGAGGCACCGATTTCCTCCTCCCGCAAAACTATGCATCACGTGTGGGTGCTGCAAGGCGGACGACATTCCTCCCTATGAATCATCCACTTGCAAAAACCACGGATGAAGTCTAGTGGTGGGGTCTAGTGACTGCCATCCAGATTAACCTGTTGCAAACACCTTCGTCTGTGGAAGTAGTCACAACTACTCAGCCAGTGGCACGGAGGTTCCCTTCTCAAAAGCCAGAGCATCACCTCACAACAAAGGTGTGTGAGATGATGTGTGCTTTAGGTGAGAGGTCGAGGGGATACCGCCTCACGTCATCCCCCGTCTCCATGTCCACTCGCAGCTTCCCACTGCCGCACTACTCACCACCATCGTTTTCTAATAGCATATGGCTGCGTATGTAATAGACAACCGGAATGTGCTTATCAGGCGGAGGCAAGGATAGGGATGTAGGTGGTTGGGATCCAGTTACTACCTGACCCAATCTTAAAGTCAAGACCTTTTTAAGTGTGCACTTCATAATAAAGTCGTGCCTCTCCCTGAGAGCTTTAGAGGTTCTGTCTTGGAAGGCAAATTGGCTCCAAGGAATCGCACTAATTGCGTTGTGTGTCGCATAATATCCCGCATGGTCATGTCATTCGGTGACCTCATACATGTTCTGGTAATTATTTCAAAGTTCATGGGTTTCTAATAGAAATGGAGGGAACGAGTCAGTCGTCCCTAAGTCTTCATACGAAACTTAGCATATCACAGTAATGTGAAAGATATATTACTAAACCGCTGACGTTCTGGAAGGATACAGGCATGACTGCAGCACGGTGGCCATTCCATCTAGTGGTAGTGCAATGTGTAGAGGCTGGTGCTCGCCCTCATCCATATTGCTGCGTTGCTCACGCATTATGCTTGACGTACAGGATACGATGCTTGTTGCACGTGGTCCGTCCTCTACCAACTTCTATCAAATCCATTCTGCTTCGATGTTAGATTTGGAGATCTCAATCCTATTGACAGCATCAACTACCGTTAGTAAGTATTGTTGTACCGTCGCTTCAAATTCATCGTACCGCCTGCAATTCTGTCTGGCGGTAACTTCCTGCCGCAAAATTGAGGCAGGGGACCGTGCTTTGGGCTCAAACGATGCGAGATACGATTCAATTGCTACTTAGGCAACGATGCATTTGTACCCAAGGTCAGATGCTACCTATAAATGTCAGTAGGAGACGCAATCAGGTATTCAAAATCTGGTGTCATGCTTTTCATTGACGGTGCAAAAGACGGACGATAAGACCGCTGAAGCAAGGTTTGAGTATGTGGTGATCTCTCTTCTGACCTTGATTCCCTAGGTCTCATTATTCAGTCCTTGGGAGCGAGGAGCTGTCAAATGTGCGACATGTCTTTGCAGACCCATTTCTCTGTCCTGTATCCATCCAACATCTCTCCGTTCATCCACCCATCCGCGGTGGGTACCTTCCTTCTGCAATGAACTACTCTTTGCCTGGATCGGGATTTATTACCGCTGTCATCAATATAAGCACTTCGATAGTCTTCCCTTTAGCTTTTGACGTCGGCTCGGGGACATCGAGTTCCGTTAGCCACCTAGGCGGACTTGCACCCTCCTGCCCTAGGGTGGAGAGCGCTAATAAAACCACGAAGGCCTGCAAAAGTTATGGCTCAGTGACTAACTAAATGCAGCTAGGCGGTCGTGGACTATCTCAAATCGGATTTCGGTTGCTTCTGGGACCCCAACAACAAATTGTTTGAGGAGCAATTTGGCTTTCTGTTTTTTGTAATTTAATAAAACTTGTGAACATTCCAAAGGGAACGATACCAAATCGACTTGTTAAATAATCCTGATAGGTGCACCAAGCCCCACAGCATTTGGACGGCCCGCTTTCGCGCAAAACTTGAAACTGACCAATCAGCGCGCGGCCTTGACCTCACCGGGCGACCGAATATGCAGAAGGCAAGCGCGCACGAGCATTTGTGCACAGTTTTATACGAGAAACCAGCCAACATCTCTCGGGCTCTTCACTCTTCTTCACCCCCTCCCCGCACACGCGCACTTCTTGAACGTCGAAACTTTGAAGGATTTATGCCCCATGGCGACGGTAAGTAGTAGATTTTTTCTTCTCTGTTGTGCAAATCCTGCATGTAAAGTCCAACTTTATGTTGCCTTTTACGTTTATGGAGGCAAGACTTTGCGCATGGCACTAAAAGGTCTGTCATTTCGGCTAGGGAGACGGTAACCATCGTCCACCACCAAATTCGGAGGTGTTAGAGGGCATCAAATGCTCCTAGTTGGTCACACTTCGGGGGACCGGAGGAGACTATCATTCGCTTAAATTCGCGAATTCGTTGGGGGAAATTTACTCGAAATCTGCTTTCAAAGACTGGTCAATGTTGCATAATAGTTTGAGGCTCACTTCTCTGTGCCCGACTCAACTTTCATTGGAGCAGTTGAGTTGAAGTAGACCAAGTCACCATCGAGAGGCAATATTAGGCAGAGATCAAGTTTATTTTTTCTGTAAAGGAGATCTGGCTTTTCAGTGAGGTTGCACTTGTAGAATCTAGGCGTCTTTCAGAGTGAGTTTACCACTATAGAAGCGCACTGAGGCACCTCTACAAATATAAGCAAGGTCATCGCCTGCATTCCGACTACGCAGGCACGAGGATACGCAAATTTGCGCAGAAAGAAAAGTGATGAACGAGCGTTTACGTTCACACAACTACTTTGATAAGGATGGGTGTGTGGGTGTGTGCTGACCACTATGATTAGGAGGCTTGGTGGATACTTATAAGGCAGTGAATGGGCACCTTTATTTGTTTGCCTAGGGAGCCCCCATTGCTTCCGCAGGTTTGGTGGAGTGCTCCTCCT
Source organism: Taenia solium (assembly GCA_001870725.1). Lineage (NCBI taxonomy): Eukaryota > Metazoa > Platyhelminthes > Cestoda > Cyclophyllidea > Taeniidae > Taenia > Taenia solium. Next base: position 140,166 of record MIEF01007052.1, on the reverse strand, counting down.
TCATTTAGGTTTGATTCTCTCTGTGAACCTTTTTCGCTCCTTTTCAATCAATCAAAGACTTTTGGACGCACCATTCGGCTAGGGGTTTTTATTTCCTTCCCTCTTACGAATTGGCACCGCATGTCAATCGTGTCCCACAGAATTATTAATGTACGTACTTTTAAGAGTCAAGAGTGAAAATAAACTTAATTTTCGTTGATAACATCATCGAAGTCACTTAATTACCGAGTCAAAAAGGAGGAAGGATAGCCGAAGCAATCGGATGCCCATTTAAGGGTCGCGCAATAAATGGATGCCATGTCCTTCTGCCTGATAAACACACGGCATGATTAATTGTTTAAGCGAACCAAATTAGTTCGTGTGTTTTTTATCTTTTTCCTGTGGGATAAGGGTCTGCTGTCGAATCTACCCCTGTAACAAGGTTTTGTCTCTGGATGCCAACATGACATCAGAATCTGTCTACCATTGTTTCTTCCCAACGTTTGTTTCTCAGTTATCTGTTGCATGTCTGCTGCCGCATGAGTGCGTAATGGGAAGGAAGGATGGCATTCACCGTTTGGAAGGACACCAAAGGTAGTGGAGGGACTAAGGATGAGGCGGGACATCTAACCATCGGTGCGAACTCATCATTACTTTCTTCGTAGAAAACTCGGACACGTTGACTCTTTGTTTAGCCTTCTTTGTGTGAGGTGAAGGCATCCTCTAGATTGGATTGCAGGTGGTATGATGAATTTTATTATTAGTGGTGGTGGATGTTGCAGATGGGATTGGGTTTTCTGAGTCTTACTATCCCTCAGGAGGCGACATGAATCAAGGCAGAACAGATTCGGTAGACGTTTGTAGAAGGTTGACGACACGCCGCAATCAGCGTGTTTTGTACATCAAGCACTTTATGCAAACAATGTGGTAACATGGATGATGGCAGACGTCAGCCTCCACATGTCGCACAACCACTGATTCGAATGACTGTCGTGCCAAAGTCATGCTACAGTCATACTCGTAGCCGCCTAGCACTTCCGTAGTCTAGTAACACTTCTTACGTACTGGTGTGGTGCGTCAGGATGTCTGCGAAGACTTGGAGAAGAGTGGCTCTTCCAGGAGCCCATACACTTTTAATCGACTATTGAAGCAAGTATGAGGTTATCAAGTGCCATTACCTTGTGAGTTGTTATGTGACACAAGTAATGTAACTATGGGAAGTTCATGAGAATAGTTGATTAGTTGAATTGCTGCTTCAAAATCTCTTCCAACAGGGCATAACCGTGGCTGATATTGCATGTTTGGTCGAAGGCTTTGGCTTTGGGATTCAGCCAAGAAGTGACTGAGTCATAACCACCTACATCTCCTTCTCTGCCTTATGAGCACCTTTCGGTCTTCTACTTTGTATGTTATTTTCTGATACTGGGAAGGTTTGGGAGTGAGCGGCGTGACGACGGAAAGCTGAGTGGAAATACGAGCACTGAAGATAGGGTGAGGCGGTCTCTCCCCCCTCTCGTGCCACTGGTTGAGTAGTTGTGACTACTTCCACAGACGAAGGTGTTTGCAACAGGTTAATCTGGATGGCAGTCACTAGACCCCACCACTAGACTTCATCCGTGGTTTTTGCAAGTGGATGATTCATAGGGAGGAATGTCGTCCGCCTTGCAGCACCCACACGTGATGCATAGTTTTGCGGGAGGAGGAAATCGGTGCCTCAGCCATGGCGAATTAGACAGCGAATTACATAGTAGCAGGCAGTACTACGTTCAGCCGCTTGTAGATGCAAGAGGCAAGCCATTTCCCACCGGCAAGAAACGCGCAAAAGTTGTAATAAGTCGGTTCAAGCTGCTCCCATTTTAATTGTCCTTTCATCTGTCACTTGAGTCCCTAACCCCGTCATTGTCGCATTGTTCTGCATTGCTACCTGGAACAGAGCGTCCTCCTGAGCGTCATGCATCCACCTTGAATCGATTCTTCACCGAGATTAGGCTGTTTAAATCACCTTTGATTGGAAGCTTCCGATACTGCATGCAGCACCTTTGGTAATTGTCATCCAATAAATCTTAATGCTTTAAGGTCGTACCATTTGTCTGTCACATGACGCGTACTTTTCAATGTCTCTGCACTTTCGTAGGTGGTTTTTCTGTGGACAGAAAGAGTTGGAGTGGCAAGTGTTCATACCATTAGGATGACAGCTGAACCACCCATTTACGCCCTTTACAGTGGGAGAAAGCATTTCGCAAACATTAAACGATTGGATTTCTCCCCCTTCCCTTCCCTATCCCTCTACCAGAAAAAAGCGCAATCTTTGTTTAGAGCGCCACATTTCATGAAGTGTGACAAAAATGTATTTTTCTAAGTGTATTGCACCTTCGTTTATTTCCACTCCACAAGATGGATGTTTTGACTTTCATTACCCCATAAAGGGAATTGGCAACTCTTGTCAAGTATGCCACTCCACCACATGCATTCTTCACCTAAATAAGAAAATTTTGGAAATCCTACAAAATTTGTTCCACAAAAATGACACTACGATTTGACCTTAAAGGGAACGAAGAAGAAGGCAATTAATTAATAAAAAATAGCGAAATCAGCACACAGTGTAGCTTTCTTTTCTATTGGCTGGAAACAGTCATGATTCCTCCCCGTCCCACGAATCTCCCTCGGCCACCAATCGGTGTGGATCAATAAGATGCGTAGACCCAAAACCCACATACACATACAAACGGTTCGGTTCAGCGTGACTCATCACCGTCTCTCTGTCGTCCTCTTGTTTGCATACCTACATTTATGTATTTACGTTGGGCCTCTGCATCGACACCCACTCCCTCTCCTACGTTGAAAATGTTGCATAAATTAGGCAAACACTTCAAAAAAAACAAGTGAAAATCTCTTTTGCTTCTTCTTAAAAAACAAAGGCTGAGAAAATATTCAACTCCTTGGCTTTTGTGATTGGTAAATGCTGTTTAAGTAGCTGCAATACTCACCTTCAGAATTTACTGATGGGGTGGCAACAAAAACTCTGAGTCACTTCTGATGAATTCGAAGTACCCCCCACCCCCGCTTCCTCCATTCTAGTGAGGTAAGTAAGGTCTCAAAGAGGGAATTGAGCGCCCTTTCCCTTAGAAGTATGAATTACCTACTCAACCAATCAGGAAAAAGGAATTTAGCATGAGTGCGGTGGTGACACAGCAGTAACCAATCAGGATGAAGGAAGAAGTTCATTGGTTTGATTGATTCGCTTTGAGCACAGGATTGTGCCACTTTCTATCTTCTTAGCTAGCATTAATTCAGCTCTTGTTTGGAGCTTCGGTATGCACCCTTCCCCCTTTGTAGTTGGTTAAGGCAAGTCAAGCAAGTCTTGGAGACTGAATTTGATAAAAATATTACATTCTCTTTCATTTACCTTGCCAACCGGCAAAGATGCTTTTAATTAAAAGATAAATTCCCTTAGTGGATCAGGAATTTTAATGTATTTCTAAATTTTATGCTGATTTTTCATAAATCAATTGGGCTGTCGGAAAACCGAATAAAACACAAAACCATTCCCCCCCCTTATCCGCTTTTTTTGTCTTGACCGATTAATTGAAAGAATGCACATTTTTCTATCTTCTATCTAGAGTATTTCATACATCCCCGATAACTTTAACTTCAGATCATGCTTTCAATTGCACGCTTTGAAATTAATGCTTCTTTTGGAATGGCATGAACATTAGTCGTGCGTGACAGGTTTTCATCATCGATACGCCTTTATCAATGAAGTTTGTCATTTGGTTAGCATTCTGCAGAGCTCAAATGTCACAGAAGGTCATTTGTTAAGAGTAAGTGAAACAAATAAGAGTCATATTTTTACTCTTTTTGAACTATTTTTCGTTGGCTGTCAACGATTTGAAAATATACGATGCGCGAGGGCAAAATGACAATGGAATGCGAAATAAAAATGGAGCTAAAAAGTTCATACTTAATCAAGTGATTTTTACTTTAAAGTGCTTTTTAATGCCATCACAATCAGGGGAAGAAAAAGAAGCATCACTGCTTTATTGCTTCGAATAAACATCGAATAAATATCAGCCCTCGGGATAACCATTTCCATGGCATTTAACCATGACGCCACTAAGGTATTATCGGCCAAATAGCAGAAGACATTTGTCTATTGGTGTTCATTCTACACCACATCTTCTTGAAGCATCCATCATTTGTAAAAGGAAAAACAGAGATGTGTTCTACTTCAATGCGCACTGTCATTAACTCTGACGTGAACAGCTTCAGTAACTTGGTCATTGCAAATAGCCTTTTTCCATTTGGTAGTCCTGTCAATAATTGGGAATGACTCATTTTTCCCAGTTTGTGGTTTTTCTTGCCTAATTTCAATCATTAGTTTATACGCTTGCTTCCGCTTCTTTCCTTGCCTTTCAAGAATAAACTTTACTGTGGTGTAACCTTTCAATGGAGATACCTCTCTTGCCTAACAATGGCAGCTAACCTGTCTAAGTGTCAACTTCCCAGCAGCAGGTGCTGTTGGCAACTCGGCGCAGTGTTTTCCTCTATTGAACACAGAGTTGTTAATTCAAGAGACAGCGACTGATCCACCACTCGGAATTTCAACTTTCCACCAGTGTCAGTTGAAGTTTTGACGGCTACTTCTCAGCCTCCAGGTGTTGTGGGGCCTGGAATTCGCCTGCATTGGTTGCAAAATTCTTGGATATGGGGTGTTTCTAAGATGGATAACACGGTTGTCATTTCGACAAAGGGGATGAGAGCCGTTCCTCTACGAGGCCTTTGTTCTACTAACTTTCAACGGAGATGTTACCAAGTTAGACGTTGTGCCAGATGGAACTATTCACACGATACACTAAGACATGATGAAATATGAATACTCCCAGCCTTGTTACTTGTTAAGAAATATTCAACTCTGTTAGATGTTGTTTGAATCAGTGAGTTTGTCTTGACAACATTTTGGGGAAAAAAGTTGTAGTGGGAATTAATCGCAAAGCATCTTAAATCAAGTGTGTGCAGCATTCTACTTTAGAAGTAAAGGTCTATTTCAGGATAACAAGGTGTCCACTTTAACTTTGAGTGTATGGCGGTCTTCAATTTTCTGCCATTTGAGGGACCACTTTTACCTACAAACATTCCCCAACTCTTTTTAGGTAATTGTTTAAACCATGTCTTCCACTTTTGATGCTCACGTTGTTGCCTAAAATAACCCCAATTTGCTATGACATCTATTGAAAGGAATTTTGCCCAAAATATGGAGCGGGCAGAAAAGTTGCTTCCGAAGTGATGCATTGTTTATATGGTTGAATCAAACAGCACGTTTTTTTAAGTTTTAATCTAAATTGGCTGTTCATGACTGGGTGTTGTGTAAGGCGGTTAACTAACTGTTGTCGTGGCATGCAACAAATACCAAAACATGCATTGTGTACCACACAAATTGAAGCAGCGTGGTAGATTGATGCAGTAGAAATATGGTTTAAATTAACAATGTGCAAATACTAATTAATCAATTTTTATTAAGGATCGTAAAGTGGTTAGTGGAAAGACCTCAAATATTCCCCATCTGGTGGTGAGTCGACAGAGTTCCTCCCTCTCTGATACCTCCCTCTCACCCAGTGAATTCGATCGCATGATCAACACCAATTTTCCCCAAGTCCTGGCTGCTACTGACGACATTGGTTTCGAATCCATGCGAAGTGACGCCACGAACATTACTAGTGCCGGATTGAATACACTCTACCTCCAAGCGAAGTCGACCTCCACACCGTCCCTCCTAGTTGAAGTCTCACTTTCTGATTCGGCAAAAAAAGCGGTTAATGATCTAGAACGTCGGCTCCAGGACATTGGACCAGAGTCCGGCATTGGCATCTCCCCTGCAGATTTCGGTGATTACGGGTCCGCTGTCAACAATAATCCAACAAACAGTAATCTCCTTGCTCCGCCGCCTCCGCCTCCTCCTCCTCCTTCTCCTCCTCCTCCCCTAAGTGGGTTTAATGAGAACCAGTGCAGCTTGAATTCTAGTCTAGAGGTAGAAGAGGAGGGTGCTGTGGAGGAGGAAGACCCCTGTCAGATATCAGTCTACACTACACCAGAAAACCGCGTTGAACGACAACTCTACTCCCTGGATGGCAATCGTCGTTCTTCCTTTGAAAGTGTCTACTCTCCTCCAGTGGTTTCGGAACAGGTTGTTCACGAAGTGATCCACCAGCCCACTCCAAAAGCAACCGTTCTACTTCAAGATGACAAACCTGAAGTGCGTCCTGCCAAAGAAGTCTCTCCTCCTCCGAGAATTCGTCAAAAGGTCGGCGCTGCCACCCCTCCTGCCACCTCGGTGACCACATCAATCAGTGAAATTATCTCCAGTCCACCCACAGAAACGGCTCTACCTTTCCCCGACAAGGAAGAGAAGGACCATAAGAGAAGGCAAAGCGATGAGGAAACGGAGGTTTCCACAACCCGATCAGCTGCAACACCAGAAAAAAAATGTGTGTACCAGAGTGGGAACCAATCAGAACGAAGTGACGCGAAGAATGAACGCAGTGCTGCTATTCCAGCTGTCGTAACAGTGCCTATCGCTAGTAATCTGCCTCCAGCCACTGAGGAAAAGATTGTTCCGAAACCCCGCATTCAAAATACCGTCTCGAGGCCACGACGCATGGAGCCTGAGGAGGATTACGAGTGGGCCAAGAAGGTTCAACAGATCGCCCAGTGGCAAGCGGATGTGAATTTGGCGATGCAGGGAACAATCAATGGAGCATTCATTGGCTCTCCGGTAGAGGACATTGTGGATGATGAAGTCTCTGATGTACAGCGACCGAAACCCTTAAGGCGGAAGAATCTACAACAAGTGTCACATAATCAACAGCAGCGACAACCAACCATTGTAACTTTAAGGACAATTCAATATCAGCCAAAGCCTTTGAATGGCAACAAGTTGGAGAACATGGTAGGTTGCGATCTGATTCTTGTAATTCAAAGCGATAGAATTTTAATTTCCTTTTTTAATTATTACTTAAAAGCAACGTCTGCTACAACCGCAACAGCAGCAGCACGACGACGCGTACGGGAGCAGTAGGCGGGACGACATGTTTTCGCGACGATTTGGTGGAGCTCAAACCCGGGTGTACAGCCCTTCCTCCAGACTCCCCAACTCTTCAAGTCCGCTTCCAACTTATTTACAAAATGGGTAATTTTGTTTAAACGCACATACTCGTCAATTTTGTGATTTGCTCATTTTAAATAAAAAGAGCCAAAATGCGAAAAGTTTTTCAATATAATATTACCTGTAATTATACCGATATATTGACCTTATTTTTAAGAATTGGAATAGAATTGGTTACCCACTTTTTTAAGCTTGGGATATTCCCAGACGGCCAACTTTCCGCGTGAAAATGCCACCTACCAGGTGTATGACTCAACAGCCCGCAATGGTAGGCACTCGCCTCCCTCCATGCAATTTCAGCCCAAAGGTAAATGCATAAAATTCTAATATTTTCCACCTTTTTTTTAAATGGCATCATTTAAGCTTCGTGCGGCATTTAAATATGCCTCCACGGAAACGCCAGTTGTTCGGTATCTGAGGCGAAGCACTTCGGCTCTTTTAAATGCTCTGGCGTCCATTTGCAGTCAGCCTCGTGGTGCCCTGTTCGGGGGTGGTAAGGGCGAGGCCCTTCATTTACGGCGGCGAGGCGTTCACTTCGTATCCACAATCCCACCTCTCGGGTTATGCGGAGGCACTCAGTCTAGCCACTGCTGCCAACAATGCAGTGGCAGAAGCATTCAACAGGCGTGGTGGCTGTGATGGTGAGGTGCATGAGTCATGCATGCAAAAAACCTTGGGAATCGGAATGATCGAGTATGACTTTGGCATGCAATAGACGGATTGCAGCGAGTTCGCTCCTGTGTGACTTGATTGTGCACACAGTGCAAAAGTACGCAAAAAACGGAGTCAGGTTCGACCTTTTTTGACCAAACAGTGACACATGACCACAACAGACGAAGGATTGAGCGCTTCAAAATCTCTGATTTGTAATCTAAATGGATTTAGAATGATTTTCGCTATTCTCTAAATTTGTTCCTGTTTAGACAGGAACAAATCCACGTCAAATTACTCCCATCGTTCAAGGTATAAGACATTTATGTTTCAGAAAAACATTCTAGTTTTTGTTTATTTTGCTATAATTAGGCTCACTGATTTGGTGAAATTTGGGGATCGACCAAAGGCGGCTGTGGTGGAAGCCAAGGAAATTTGCTAAAAGTACGCAGCAAATAGGAGAAGTCACCACTTTTAAAAAGCTTGCCAGACTGCATGAAATACAATTTTGAGTTCGGTTAATTATGGTGCCATTTTTAAAGGAGGGCTTTAGGCGTCCTCAATGTGTTATCAGTAGTAATGTATCAGTGTTTTTAAAAGTAAAATTACTTCTTCAGGTTATTTGAAAGTCAGCAGCCTCCAGGTCAAAAGCGAACCAGTTGGGTGATTAATTTATGCGGAATACACAACTGAAGGAAGTAAGGTGCACACTCAGGCGACAGCTTGAAGCACCCAAGTCTTTAAAAAAGGACTGTCGCACCACACAGGCCACAGTGGACACGAGCGATTGGTTGGGGATCTGTCTACTTTCAAATGCATTTTCCCACGTACGCGATCACAGCATGCTAAACAGCTTATTCGCAGTTTAATAGAGAATATTTTTATTTATGTTAAAAAGGCCGTTTTGTTGTTCTACGCGAAGATGACGCAAAGAGTACTCGATTTTGATCGCAGTGGCACATGTTTGGCTGGGGTTCACTGGCGCGTACTTCAAATAAGATTAGCGGAATCAGAAGGATATTTTTAGTGCTAAGTTGAACTGCACCTTTCGGAAGGTCAGCAATAACTGCCTTACGTAAACATGTAGTCGTGGAAGTCCATAAGTAAATTGGTCCTCAAGACCGCGGTAAATGAAACCATGTTCCAAAACAAATGGATAGTGTGATGCATTTGAGGAAGCGAAATTAAGCATTTTACGCAGATTTTTGAAGACTATTGAAGATGCTACAGCTCCTGTTTATAATTGAGATGCAAGCACTTTTACAAGAGCATTACCGGCTAGCTGTAATTCCTGCTGATTATGCACACTTTTTTATGGGCAAGGTGACGTTGTAAAGAAAACTTGAGAAGGAAGACTGCTAACCCTCCTTGCTGATGCTAAAAATCTCAATGTCAATCTAGTCGGAATGTGCAGATGGGGACGGAACCTTGTCGCTTCCACTTGCCTAAATCGCATTTGTTGCAAATGCATGCTTTTGCAATTTAAAACTCCATATTGCTTAAATTCACATCCACAAAAATACCCACCAAAGTTTCTGCAGCCAAACAGCACCACCAACACCAACCGACCGCGGCGTCAGTGGTGCGCACCGCACCTAATTACTGGTAAGTCGCCCAGCGCCCACGGCTAAACGAAGCAGAAGGCATGTATCTGTGACTTCCTCGCTCCCACTTTTGTTAATGTTCTTTTTTAAGCACGTCCGCGCAATGCACAGCCTTCGAGTGTTCGAGAAACTTCCATTTGAATGCCTCGACTGCCTGCATGAATAACCCGCGCAGCTGTGCAAAAAATCCAAACACTCCCTGTTTGCAAATAAACTTCCCATTGTATAAAAGAGTATACTGGGTCTTTTTAGATTTTAATAAATATGCATTCAGCATTTTTTGTTTCCAACATCACGCTTTTATTGAAACCAGTGATGCGGTTCTTGACGGCTGTCAAAATGAGCATGTCATAAAATCCATAACCGAGGAGCCAAAAACAAAATCCAGTCCCAACTACCTTATTTTATGTCCAAAACTTTTTCCGTCAACCTATTCCCCTTCCCACGCCATTGTGCAATTTCGACGGCAGGAAGGTGGACTAATAAGGAAATATGGGTGAATGAGGACCGGATGATGCAATAGAGCAGCCTGCTCTACACCTCGTGAAGTGCAAATCGTGTGGGAAAAAAATTTGCGCCAAGGAGTCAGTCGGCGTCTTGGTGATAAAATTTGTTCACAAAATAGGATGCTCCGAAAGACGTCAACCCTGCACGCATGACTGGTAGAAGGGTCTCCGACGTCACTATTGCTAGAGTCGATTCCTAATGCACCACCCCAACTCCAGCCCACCACACACACACACATACAAAGGGAGTGTGTGTAGACTCTCTTGGGTATAGTAGATGTTCAGAAGGTAATTCCACATGCGGAAGAGGAATGTCCACCAATGCATTTATCTTTCACAAATTTTCCTCGGCGGATGTGCATGCAAGCGAAACTGTGCATCGTTGCTCATTGCAATCGCATAATGGCATCTATTGACGCATAAGTTCTTTAAAATGTAGAGGTCAGAATCATCTGTAATGTGAGGGAGAGTTTATTAAGCGATTCCAGAGCTGATGTAGAACATTTGTAGATTTTGATTAGTAAAGCTCCAAATGTTCAACCACTTCCACCAGACTCAATGAGGGCTGCCAAATGTAAGCCTTATAATTCGTTCATATGCACGGAGAGCTACGTCGGAAATCGCACGAAATTTCTTGAGTTATTCTGTTTAAACGTGATTAACTGAAGAGAAGACCCAAGCTTTTTGGGTTCAAATTTTAATGTTCCCCTTCATACACTCTGAAAACGTTGCAGAGAAGGCGTGCAAAGCCTTCTGCCATGAATGTCAGCAGTCCAGTGTGACGCTGTCAGTTAGAAACCAAGGACCTAGTATGCATTTCGCCAAGGCGCTTTGACGTGATTACCCGATTTCGTAATTATTTTGGCTATGTTTGGCACCACAAGTTAAAGGTGCAACAGCCTTTTGCCAGGTTTGCGTTAATAAGGCAAAAGGAACATAGAACAGTGCTTTATCTAAACTCTGAACGGTTTAAACTAGTTTTTCTTAGTGCGGTGCCACTGTTTGATCACAGAAAGTGGCAGAGAGCGGCATGCTGCTTGAACTTTAAATGGAAACAATTTGCAGTTACAAGTCTAAAGTAAAATTCATTTCCACGAAGGAAACTCAATTAGTTTAAAAAAAATAAAAACGATCTAGATGTTGTTGGATAAAATCCTATAATAAAGTGGTAATCTTAGGAAAGATAGGTGTAAACATTCCTCTTTTATCATTTTATTGTTTGTGCACCGCAAACGCGTTCCAAACAAATACTGGGCCTGTTTTTGTGGGCATCAAAGGTAACCTTCGGGGATATTTTTATTCATTCTAAATCATGCATTTTATGCGGATTCGGGAAGCAGGAAGTGGAAAATTTTAAGCTACAAAAGATTGGAAGAATTTGGTGTGGTCCTCAGGTCACGTCGTTTTAAGTGTCATGATTGAGGTGGCAGCGACTCGTCAAATGCACGCAAATAAGTGAACACTGCATTTCTCATTTTTGGCACTCTCGGTAATAGGCCTCACCGCTTAAGCATGATCGCATGCTAGTGCCCCTAGAGAATGAAATTCAATCTGGTGCGTTTTATTTATATTAGCTATTTATGTTTGGGCAGTGGAACATACCGCTCAAAAGCGTAATGTTCTGAGGCGTTAGATATTAGGGCACATCACTTGCCATTCATGTTCCTATCTTCTCTCGGTTGTAGATTAAGGAGTAAGATTTTCTAAAAATCATTTAACCTAGGAAATTGGTGATTTAGATTCCTTTTTAAAATAAACAGGCAGTACATGTCTTCCTGGCTTTCGTCAGCAAAAGACTTATGTGTAATCGATCACTGTTGGTTAAATGGACCAAGTTAAGGCACACAGCGCATTCATTTTAGTCCATATTACATCGCTTGGCAATTTCAGGAGTTCATAAGGCCTTTCATTTTTTGTACAGTCAGTGTGCCAAATTGATGCACACATAGTTAAACAAGAAATGGCTTATTCTGCACAAATACAGCAATACCCAAATGATTGCTAATTCAACCGAAAGTGTTCACTTTGCATGATGGTTGGTGCATTTCGGCTCGTGTTGGCTACCTGCGCACATCTGTTCAGCAGAAAAAAGTATGCTACCGATAATATTTTAGTAGAAATAATTTTTGAAAATCATTAATATTCAAGTCATATTAGGCCTCCCGAATACCAGAACGGTTCGCATGGCAACACTGCGCATTTCCAAGCCATTGGCAGTTCAGTTTATAAGCCTTCTATAACTGGAACCTACATGAACGGTAGGCATTCTAGCTTGCACTTTTTGAAGTCTTCAAGCATGAAAGCCTCCAGGAAATTCATGACAAACATTTTTCTAGATCCGCACCTACAGCATATAAAGTCACCAGTATTTACTTCGTCCTTCCATGGAACTGGTCGAATCAGAGTGCCAGTAAGACCTATTCGGACTTCAAAGGAAACGTCGCCAATTGTAGCGCCCCGAAATGGATACACAAGGGTGTCAAGTCCTGGCAAACCCCTTCGAAATGTTGTCACAGTGGTGCCTCAGCCCCTTGTCGATACCCCAAGCCGTCGGTCACCGCACTCCACACCGATGGAGCCTTGCTATCCACATTATTACCCCTCAATGACTCGTAGTCGAAGTGTTGGACCGACTATAATTCCGCCCCCGGCTGATGCGTCAGCTTATCCTCTTGTCACAGACCTGTCAAAAGGTCTTCGAAGTGTACGCACAAATGTTGGTAAGGTGGCTTCTCTAGTTCAAGCCCTTCCGCCAAAGAAGTTTATCCTTGGTCGAGTGGCTTCGAACGAGGACATCTGCATAGAAACGGAGACGCCTTTCGCTTTCAGTATCGCAGCGAAAGGCAAACAGATCTGTATTTCAAAGGTGGCCTCTGCGGATGATCTACAGAGACCTTCAATAACAAATGCTTTCAGCTCTGAGGTGGTAGATCAAGGTAAAATGGAAGAAGGCATTCCCGTGTCGCTGAGACTGACCTTTGGGTCCACACCCTGTGTCAATTCTATAAATTCCAAGTCAGCTGCACGGGAGTCCTCGTTAAATAAGACCTTCCGTTCGGTTCTACATATCAACATGACTGGGGGCGGCGGGTCTACAACAACATCCAGCCTTCAAAGGCCACTTATGCGTCCGCCACTACCCCTGACAAATAGTGTTGCCTTCAGGGGTAGCCTTCCATCTCTACCGAAACCGCCAATTCGAAGCCCCTCGGCTGTGCAAACAGCAAATCTCACCTTCTTTGAGCAGGATATATAATTCTAAAGGTAATTTTTCGAACACTTTTTACAATAAATTAATATCCTTACTATCACCGACCCTTCGGGTCAAACTAGGGGGCCTGAAGTGAAATGTCACGATAGAGAGATGATTGTTGGAATTCTTCTGCAAACGCAGATGACACCCGTTAATTGATTACAGGTGACTTGTGGTTATCCCAGGCTCGTGCATCTTGAGCCCCTTAAATGACCTTGAACTTTCAGCCAATCACTGCATAGGTTCAATGACGCCATGTGGAACGCGCCAAACAGAAAAGCGGACAAATGCGTAAGCTTTAAGCCATTCCAAAAAGCTTGACATCAATGCAAAAATTAGGAAAAAAACTTCATCTTTACAAAACAGACACATTTTGCGTGGTAATTTGACACATTCATATAAGAGTCATAAGCAGGTCCTTAATGTGGATTTGCTTGTTTGACCGTCAGTTAGGTTAAGTGGCAAATGCGGTTTCCTCCACCTTTACCTATCCCCGAGGATAGCTAATGGCCTAACTTCAAATCATTGAATGACTATCTGGCTGTACACTCCACCACGAGAAAGTAACCCTACGGAAACTAAGAGACCTACTCAATTACACACACATTTAAACACCCAGCATTTAAAGAGGAAACACTCCGCCTACATTTGAGAGGGATAAAAGAAAAGTAGTGCGTCTTACTCCATTGCTCTAGTGCTCTTCCCTCCTTAGTCGCTCACTCACCAGCCAGCGTAAAAAATGATCTAGATAAAAACATTTTCAAAACTGAGACAGCCTGTCAAATAGTGCACAAAAGAATTGCTTGGATTCAAAAAGCGAGCGGATAGCAACTTTAGCTTGTCATTCTATGCTTTGATAGAGGTCTTTTTAAATTTGAAGCCTTCAGCAATTATAACTTGCCCGTTTCTTTCTACTTTTTTAGAGATCATCAAAAATATTTTTCTCGATGTCATAGTGGAGCTCCAAACTCGGCAACCCACCACTCTTCAAGGACGAGAGCAATAGGTTGGGATGCCGTCGTATTGCATGACACATTAGCACTTTGAGAATGTGAAAATTTATTTGAAAGAACTTTGTTTGTGCTTTTCATTGACTTAAAACTGGAAAAAAATATTGTTTAGTCTTTTATTGGTATCTCGATGTAGTTGACGTTTCGTGGCAGGGGTCAATCGATTGACAAGATGCACTTTGTGGTACTCAATGACACACGACGGCGAAAAGAGGTGGCCAAGAGGAAAAAAGGGAGGTATTGCAACTTCCTCCTTCTTGAGAATGAGGCCAACCTGCCAATCACCTTACGTGTTTGACGCTAGCAAAGCTAAAACAAGTTCGGTTGTGTTTACAGAGACTCTGGAGGGCTGGGAGGGAAGTAGCGCCCCTAATGCGCAATCGGCATAAGCAAGGATTGTCGCACTAATGCTATCTGAAGTTCAACGTTGAGGGAATAATTACCTCTTTGATTATCCTAAACTGAGACTGAGACACTCAACCTTGTTTCTCCCATATAAATGGTTGTCCCCCTCCCCTGCCCCGCAGGACTATGGTTCCTTCGTTTGTGTGGTGTATTGTAGTCGGGGTTCCGCTACTCGATGGGATATAACTCAGGGGATATAACTCCGGAAGCAGATAGCCAGACCGACTAATTAGTCAGCATAAAAACTCAACCCTGTGAAGATGGACAAGATGGAGGCGCTGCTCAAAGCATGGCACCAACCGAGCAATGAAGGTGTTGCTATGTCGGTGAGGAAGCAGGATCACCATCTACTGGAAAGCTCTAAATCTAAGGAGGATGTCACAGTACAAACTAGATAGATGGAAAGGGACTGAAAACAACTGTATCCTATTGCCATTCCTGAAAATCTTCTTTTTTTACTCTTTCACTTGGACATTACAAAGTTGTCGGCATTTCAGTTTACTAGAAAGCAAATTTATTGGTAAAACAGAGCACTAACTTTCTACGATAGTTAAATATGCTTGTGGAGCATATCTGATCAAGGAAAATGTTGAGTTTTAGACCAAGGCAAGGAAATAAATTAAAACAAAGCATCTCATGGTGTTTATCGTTGCAGACAAAAGTGAGCGACTTCTCCCATTGGTGCTCTAAGTGTAAGACCCACTGTGGTCTGTCTGTCCTTCTACTGGCTCGGTTGAGCATTTGGCAGCCCCGTAAATCCCGACGATCACACGAGCGATCGCGATGCTGTTGTGCATAGCGGTGGGTATCTCGATGATCATCGTGTCATGTCACGGAGGCGGAGTGGGCAGTGTTGTGGCACCAACACTTGTCACTTCCATGGACTCCAAGAGGGAGGCGAAAGATCAGTCGAAAAAGGCCACCTCCTTCGATCCACTGTGGTATGGGTCGCTGCGGCGGGAACGTAAGGCTCTCATTTACTTTAAATGCAACCACAAAAAGCAAGTATTATTTTTGCCCATTTCAAGCATGTTCCTACTTATATTCAAAGGCATACTGGGGACTTATTAGCTTAAGCAACAAATTCGCCAAATTTCTTTAAAAAGCCACAAGCTCTCTGATTTTGAGGTCATCAAATTCGACCGATGGTCAGAACACCAAGCAAACATCAATAAGTTCGTTTGACAGGTTCAAAAAACGCTAAATTATTTATGGTGTAATGCCTCTTAAATATTAGTTATACTGCTTCAAGTCACTTGTTTAAAAGGTCGTGCTGCATGATCTGTGCAGAGGGGATAACTTTATAACCGCCAATTTTAAAGCATAAAACAAGAAAATCGGCCTCTCTGCCTAGAGTCAAGGCGGTTTAATAAAAAACTCCTTATTTTCCACACCTAAAGTCTCTTCGACGAACCTATTAAAGGCAGATTTTGGTCGTTACTAAGCAAATTTGGCTTTTAATCATTAACAAACCGTGTATTAGGATAAAATATTAGAACTGGAATCAAAATGTACCTAAGTTCAGTTCTCGAATTGATAATGGCATTTAAATTCTTCACAGACAAGTCTTTTTAATTCTTGAAAAAGGTCGCGAATCCGAATTATTGTAAGTCACCAATTTGTGATGACCAAAATCGCTCAATTTATCGCATGCCCCTCTGTGATAACATCTTTTGATTACCCGTGGCAGCATATAAAGTTAACGTACTTTTATTTATGCCTTTTTAAACTCACGATGCCGTTCAACTATGTCAGCTAGCATGCTTCATGCGGTAGGCGTAGGCACTGCTCAGACAAGCCCTGAACGCCTTGAGCCAGGCAGCGAAATCGTCCAAAAGTAGACGCGGCGCTTTCAAGGGAAATCCTGAGTTCCTAAATGGAAAAATTGGAACAAATTTTAGATTGTTTGTCGCAAGTTACCTGCAGGTGCCTATAGCCTGCTTTGTGATGGTGTCATTCCCTTGCATCCAACTCGCCCGCGGAAATCCCTGGTTGTTAAATAAGTGGACGCTGAGCATCAAACACTAGCAACAGCCTAGAAGGCCACCAGCCTTTCGTTGGTCTGTTCACTGGACTTTGTTGACTACGGGGCAACGATTCGACTGCTATATCACCCTAGCTTTGAATGCTGGTACTACTGAAGCCACAAAAATGTGTGCCCCAAGATTACTCTCTTGTCAGAAGTTCAAAAAAAGACACTTTGATTCCTTCTCTACAACACATTTTTATCAGTGTCAAATTCGTGCATTTTATCCGCTGAGATGTTTTTAATTCTCTTTAGGATTGCATTTTACCTCCTCGAAATTGCGCTGCATTTTAGTTGTGACACAGACGAAGATCGCCTCCGAGCAGGAGTTTGAACTGATGAATTACCTCTTCCACAAACAGGGCTACAATCCGTTGGTACGCCCCGTGGCAAATATCTCCGAGGCGCTACGAGTCAACCTCGGCCTCTGCATGATTAAGCTGATCCACATTGTGGGTTCTCTCAGCCATGTTAATTCAGTAAAACAAAACTTTTCTCCGCTGTTTTTGTGCTACCAAAACTACTTGAATTGGATAGAGGCGATTTCATCTGTCGGAGGTCGACAGGTAGATGCCTCGAGGAGGTAAGGTGGAGCGGGCTGTACCTCTGCTACGCCTACCACAACAACAGTTTTTCATCAGCATATTGGGAGAGAATTTGGCAGTTCGTTTGTTGCACTGGAAGGAAGGAGAACGACGACCGGTTGGGCTGAAGCGCCATTCGCCCGAAGACGGAGGCAATTAGGCTAATGACTCGCGCTGATGCGATTCTGGCCACGTCTTCGTAAATACGTGCAGATTAAATTCGCAACTTCACTACTGTCTTGAAACACAATTCTTTCGACTCAAAAGTGCAAAAGGGCGATTGGCATTTTTGCCCTTTTCACCCAATCGACAAAAAAGGCTGCCGCAGTCCACCGGACAGAAGTTCGAGGGCAGAAGAATACTTTTGGATAAACCCGTGTTGTGGCGCTCTCAAGTCCCTCACTTGGAGGGACTGGCGAGAAAGTTTGTCACTCCCATAGAGACTTTATCGCATCGCCCTGCCAACGTAGTCGTCACCATATCTATGCTACTTATTTATTCTGTTTTTTATAAAAAGTGTATTCCTTTTAGCAATAAAATAGTGGAAAAATTGTTTTTTTCGTTTTTTCTTCAGGATGAACGCAGACAAGTCATGAAGAGCAACGTCTGGTTGCCAATGGTAAGTAAGTTACCTTTTATAAAATTAAGATGCGAAAAAAATAACGTAAGTGATAAGAGCATATTTTTTAAATTAAACACCTTAGTTAATTTTTATTTTCTAAAATGAATAAGGAAATAGTTACCTTTGAGATGCTTTGAGGTCGCAAATTGCTCTTACCGTCGACCAGATTGACAACTTTTGACAGGTCACCAAAAATGTCATGACTACTTTGGCAGACCTAGCTGTATGGCCGAAATATAAACTACAAGAGCTTGCCAAGTGCACCAAGTTGTTTGTGCGTATGCTTTGTAGGGTCAAGATAGGCGTCGATCCCATCTAGATTGCGGCCGTGCCTAGCTGTGGAATTACTTCGCTGACCGTAGTCGAACATGATCGGGATTAAACCAGAACCTCCTCTTTCAGCTACAAGCGGGCTTTGTAAGATTAATGAGGCGGAAAGAGCAGCGGGGGACTGCATAGGGGGAAGCCCTACCCTCTAGATGCGAGAGTGGGAGGAGAGGCACCGACTAATGTAACATCTCGCCTTCAATGCTTTGATTGATGGCCATGAAGTGAGGCGAGGTACCAAGTAGCTTGGGCGTGGATGCCTTAGCATCATTCTGTCCCCTCGGAAAGAGAGAAATCACCTGACCACCTAGGATAGGGACCAAAGTCTACAAATTGTTTGGATTGGTTCATTTCGGTAGGAATGTAAAAACACTGCCGTACATTAGTCCCCCTTTCCCCCATTTTTTTTCATTCCAAGGTGTGGCGGGACTATCAATTGACGTGGGATCCTGCAAAGTATGGCGGCCTAAAGGTGATTCGTGTGCCCCACAATGAAGTCTGGAAACCAGACATAGTACTGTTCAATAAGTAGGTAGTATTTTTATTGTTAGGAAGGAACAAAAGATCGTCTATTTTTTAGGTTTTTGTGGATAAAATATTGTCGGATGGTTTGAGATTTGGGCTGGTGATGTGTGGAGACCAGTAACTGCTGCGTTGGATTATGCCGAGGCAGAATAGTCACTCCATCAGGGCGAGGTCCTCTAGTGACTAATTTTCGAGGAGTGAAATTCGTGTTTTTGGTTCTGCCAATCGAAACTAAATCACCTATGGGCAAAAAATTTCCTAGTTAAAGATGGACTGTTTTGTCAGGACTTGCATTTTTGAAGTTTGATAATCTCTAAAGGCGATGTATCGGCTCCATGTTTATCAGGCTTTATTATTACACAGGCAAGGCTAAATTTTATATCCCTTGTAAATACTCTTAGGGATTTACTTTTCAGTTAATCTGTCACTTGATCTTACCCTCTTAAAACTTATTTAATCACTGAGGTGGAATCGAAGTTATCCGTATTTTCATTTTGCTAAATGAGGCGAAATAAGTGAAGGCAAGGAGCGGTGTCTAGTCTGCCATTACAATAAATTACTTTTCTTCAAGGGCAATCAAAAGGATGAAACTTGTTCCTCTAATTGTGTAGCATTAAGTAAAGCTGTTTTGCGAGTTAACTTACGCATCCACTACTGGCGTCACATGTATGTGACGCTATGGCTTTCTTATCACCGCAAGGGGTGAAAAAAAGGCATTTATTTGTATTCGTCTCAAGATTTTATAACCCTCATATTCCTTTATTTTCATTGGTATGATTTATGCCTTCACGTTGGAGATAATGATTCCTCTAGACGGTGTTGAAAGCCTTGGCAATAACTTTGAAACTTTAAGGCATCACTTGAGTCTACCTTCAAAAAAAATTAATAGACTTGGTTAATTGGGCTGATGTAGAACCGCTTATCGCCTTGGCAATGGTAGACACCTGGTTTTCAGCCTATACGATTTTCATATTGCATGCAGTTGCCAGAATTGATGCCAGCCAATGCCACAAGATGCCTCAAAGTGGACAAAAGCCTGCGACGCACAAACACTTTCCACCGTCAAAAATCACACTTTGTCAAGGTCATGTTTTTACTCAAAGTTCGCATTTCCTATTTTAGGCAAGCTTGGTGAATTTTCCGGACACACGTTTTGGTAATCGCGCTTTTTGCAGTTAATCTGCATTGCCACTTACCTTCAAGGACGCGGAATGGGATGCGTGATTAGAAGGAGCTTGACTGCAAACATACCTCACTAATAGTGGAGAAAAAAAATCAAGTCTTGAGGATCTACACTATCTCAAACAATCTCATATTCAGGGAGTTCACTCTCCCTTCAGGCAAAGTTAGGTCAAAATGGCGAGTTGTTACGCAAACAGTGGTGGAATCGCATTTGGCAGGGTGAAGTTCGACAGTCGCGGTGGTTTAGGCAGCATAAAATACCACTTGGTGCCAGCCAAGTAAACAGCGAATGTGACTTTATTTTTGGTACAGAAGTGAAAAATTAACATAACTTCCAATTTTAGTAACTCATGAAACAAAAGGGGAAAAGAAAAATGCAATCTTTTCGAACAGGTAGGTAGATACAGACATTCCAGTGGGAAAAGATTCCACAAGCATATGATCTTGTCGTCAAAAGAAAGTTACCCAAGATGCTGCTGTTTTTCTTCGCTGAAACCAGTGATTTTAAATTACTCTGCTGACTGTGCTGCTCTCATTGTTCCTCACAGCAACCATTTGCGCCCTTCGCCTAATAGGCTTCTAGCAAGTAGAAGTTATCGCCTTCTTGACAAATGGGATTTACGGCGGACGTGACTAGGGCAGAATCGTCTATAAATCTTGGAGGTCTGACGGGGTCACTGTGTATTTTTTCCAGTGCGGACGGAAACTATGAGGTTGTCTGGCAACCCAATCTGCTAGTGCACCACGACGGCTCGATATTGTGGATGCCCCCCGCGGTCTATGAGAGTTCCTGTGCTATCGATGTGGAGTACTTCCCCTTCGACGAGCAGGAGTGCGAAATGAAATTCGGCAGCTGGGCATTTGATGCTTCAAGGGTAATTTCATTTATGCACGGCTTTCAGCGGACATAGCCTATTCATTTAGAGGAATGCGAAGTTTTGCAACTGGTTTTGCCTTCGTAAAGCCCACCATCAAAATCGAGTGGCACATTCGTGGAACCTCGCAATCACACTTTATGCGTGCAAGAAAAATGTTAAAAAATTACACCTCACCCTGTCTTGTTTCGTTTGCAAAAACTATAATAATTCAAATATTGAGATTTATTTTACTTAAGTGCATTAAGGCCGGGTTGGTTCAGGTCCGCATCTGTGAGCACTTCAACTACCTTAAACCCCTCTCATAGGAAAAGTTAGCCAATGTTTTTTTAATTTTAATTTCATGAAAATGATCTTGTAAAACCTAATTTACTTCAGTTTAGCCAATTTTTTTCTACAAAATAATAAAAATCGCGCTGTTTGAGTTAGTGCAGCTTATTGTCCCTAATTATCCAGTAAGGTTCAGTCGAAGGTTGGAGTACTGAGATATCTGAAAGTATTTCCATTTAATGCATGAAATTAAAGTGCTTTTGGCGCAGTGCCTGTAGCGGCCCGAGACTTCCTTGAAGGTAAAAGGAGGCATAGTACTAAGGCGGAATACCTATACTAGAGAAAGAGAGGGATCGGGGACTGCTGGCACGGTCCGGGGGCCGGCCACCCGACCAATACAACATGGCCACTCATGTGACCGAAACCGGCAGTCCGAACAAACAAAGTATTACAGTGCCACCTTCATTTTTGCATTCCAACTCGATCTTGAAGCGTGTAGATGGAAAAGTTTAGGTTAGCAGAAAGTATCCTGCATTATTTGAATGGAGCACAAGGCAGTGGCTCCTACTTCAATTTGCCCACCAAAGGTTTTGGCCACAAACAATCCGACATAAGTGGTGGTAATGATTGCTCAAAAATGAGTACAATAATTTAGTGAATTTGAAAACCCGTTTCGTAGTGATCAAAATAAATAGCGAATGATGTGTCCTGTAAAACTTTTGATAGCCCTAATTTGGGTAGTTTTGATCACAGGTTTCAATGCGAGTTGAGTGGGAAGTCTGCCTTAGGAGATGACCTTGATGTTATAAGGTTAAATAGGCGAGTACCGTTGGTTATTCCAGGGAGACTTGAAGCGGGTTGTCCGCTGTCGTCTGCCCTTCCTCTCCCTAGCTTTAGCCCAATTCTTTGCCAAGTACCTGAGCTAGGTAGAAAGCGACAGGATCATCGTTGTAGTTAGTTGTCTCCCAAACGGCATGCATTGATTTGTTTTTTCACCACAGTCATCCCTACACGTTTGACGTCTCCTCTTCGCACACACTACTCCTCGGATAATTTCAACTAAACAGGCAAGCCCCACACTTCGTCATGTGTGGCGGGCAGACTTTGCTATCTCCTGTGGCACCTTCTCTCGCTAGTTGAGAATAAGTTCCTGCAAATTTTGAACTTTTCAAGCGAAAAACTTAAAGCCCTTTCATTAGCGCTACTTGCAACACTCCATGCATTCTAGAGATTTCCTCCAGTCAAAAGAGACCCATTATGTCATTTCAATGCAGTCTTAGGCCTTACAGCCGGTTCACCCTAAACATACATAGATAAGCCAGTGCAGGTTAAGGAATTGCACACTCTACCCATTCACCCATGCTGGCAACTCAAAATGCCGGGTGTGTCATCACAGTCGGCAAGTTTAAAAGGTCAATAAAGGGAGCCAATTGTTGGCTAAATTTTCTCTTCAGATTTCCCTCGGTTTTTACTCCTCACTGGATTTTGTCGATCTCTCTGACTACTGGCGAAGTGGCACCTGGGATCTGGTGGATGTTCCTGCCCGGATTGTGAATACCTATAGTGGAGAAGTGAATAACACCTACATTGTCTATACTATCAAACTACGTCGCAAGACCCTCTTCTATACGGTCAACTTGATTGTGCCCTGTGTGATGCTGTCACTGCTGAGTATCTTCGTATTCTACTTGCCTTCTGATGCGGGTGAGAAAGTGACGCTGGCCATCAGTATTGTCGTTGCTTTGGTGGTTTTCCTCATCCTCGTCAGCAAGATCCTTCCACCCACCTCCACAACCATTCCACTGATCTCAAGATACCTCATGTTCACCTTCATCTCCGACGTCTTCGCCGTATTCGTAACGGTTTTGGTGGTGAATTGGAACTACCGATCCCCCACTACTCACACCATGCCACGGTGGGTTAAGATACTTTTCCTTCAGATCCTCCCACACCTACTTTTTCTTAATCGCCTTCAATATTCCAACCCTGAAAAGGAGGAGGTGGAGGTGGAGGAAATGAAGTACGAACCAACACGGTCATACTTTGCAGTTAATCGACTTTCCTCAGACAATGAGGATGCATTTACTCAGGACTTTCCAGACGGCACAAAACTTGATATTACCTCCTTTGTAAATACTGACTCTATGGAGAGAAGTATGTCGAACTCCTCAATCGCGATAGGAAATGGTGGAAATTTCTACGAAAATCTGCAGACTCTATGTTTAACCGCCTCGGAAAGCCAGATGTCTGACTTCTCCTTGGAAAGTGAAACACCTTCAAATGGGAAGGAAGTAGTTCTGCTGAAGGGGCAGGTGAAAATTCTCAAACTGCGACAATCTCCTCATCGAATTGGAGCAAACAGATGGCGACAGTCGGGCCGAACGCATGCGATCATGGCTAAAACAATGAAGCAAGAGGGCTTTAGCCTCATTGAAGGCCTCAAAGCAGTGGAATACATCTCGGATCGGTTGGAGGAGAAACACAAAGATCGAATCGTAAGCTCGATTTCATTATTTCCTTCTGTCAAAATGGTTAGTTGTACCGAGTGCGTTTGCTTCAGCAAAAGCCACAAGCTCAATGCCTGCAGGTAATTCCAACGAAATTGTTGCAGGGCATTTGGATTCTGTGTGTTAAGAAAGCTAAAGTAAACTTTCTTTAATACCTGACCTAAGGCTTTTCCAACTCTCTGAACCGCGAAGCTGATGGAAGTCTTGGCGTGTAGATGACTATTGCAGACTGACTTTTAAGGAGGTGAGCCCAGGCGCTGCCTGCCACATCAGTTGACCAGAAGGGGATCAGCGAGAGCGGTAAGTGTGAATATGCTAGTGTTGGGCTTGCAGATGTTATCGGCAAAATTTCAGATTGACTGACTAATTTTGGCGGAAAGTGTCTTTTTGACGGCGAGATCAAAAGAACGAGCACACCATCAATTGCCTCCAAGTGGCCCACCCGCCACCAGTCACAGAGGCTTGAGACACCTTTACCTCCATAGCACTGTCCGTTTTTGTGTATGCGCGTAGGCGTGTGTTGGAGGGAAAGGGGCCAAATGAATTCGTCAGAAGGAACACAACTATTTGCACCTTGCCTCATACCATCAGAGAAGTTGGGAACTGAAGGCACGTGGAAGCAGAACCTTGGACGCACTAAGATCTGTGGGATGGAATCAGCTGAAATATTATTGTAGGGTATCACATCACACCAAAAAACAGAAGTGAAAACAACCGTTAATATCCATGTTTCTTTCCAATTAATCCACTTTTCTTCATAGAGTAGCTACTTAAATGCATTAATTTAAGCAGAATGTGCGCTGCCTTGTATAATCTGTATATTCCCCTCGGATTTTTGCACTTTTTCCACATAAATTATGATTCGAAAACTGTCAAAAGGTATACTTTCGCAATAGGAAAGTGTAAGTTAAATGGGAGACGAATATTTTAAATGACGCCGCCAACTAAATTTTGGAAACTGTTTGGGGTCAGATAGAACGTTAAATCAAATCAGCTAAAGATGTGGCACAGTTTTAAGTCAACTGCGTCATGGGACTCCTTTCAACTGACCCAACCGTCGAATGGTCTACTTTTTTCCCTTCTCACACGCACGTGTAATTTAATATGCAGTGTAGAAAAAAAATGGCGTTTAATCACTATCCGCCACTCTTTTCAGTTAGAGACGTCTAGCCAAAACCCTTTTGTCTCGTCTTTGCCCCCAATTTGCCTCCCTTACTTCGCACATGACTGTCGAGGTAAGGTGAAGAAATGCCATCAAGGCGATGAGGGGGAAGGTAAAACAGATTACGAAGTGAATGTAAACAAAACGGAAGCTGGAAAGGGGCAATACCCCTTTCCTTCTTTAAACGCGATGTGATATGTCTTCACAGATAGGATCTCTTGAGGTACCGTGAAGGGAGTCGAATTTTTCCCTGCCCATACGTCTTCGAGAATTATCAGACTTGAGCAGATGAACAAATCCCTCTGTCATATCTGTTCTGGGGTGAAGTGTCGATGTGGACAATGCAAAAATGCTAAGAGGATTATCATTCATCTCTTCACTGTGCAACACCGACTTACTTGACTCCCACTTCTTGCCTCCTCATAGCTCGCCTTCCCTTTTTCCTTCCGGATTGTATGCAACTGTGTGAAGATAGTGGCGGGAAGGGGCTACATCGCCTGAAAAAAATGCCTAGATTAGCTTTTTTTCCAGTGGTCAAATAATATATGACTTATTGATGTGGGTCATCCGTTCATTCGCTTAACCTCACGGCACAATGCCGCTTCCCGTCTCTTTTTGTGCATGGCAAGTGAACAAAAATTTGATTGTCTTCCAACACAATGCTGATGCTGTTTCATGTTTAAAATTCGCAATAAATTTTCCCTTTTTTAAAAGCCCTTGCTAGGATTAGAGACCTCTCTGGACACCTCTATCTAAAATTCCAGCGTCGAGTTTCTTTAACCACCCCTTGATAAAAAGTTTCATCACTACTTACTTTTGTAAGATCGGATGGGAAGCTGTCGTGGAATCGGAGGCGACGTAACCTTGCGCGGTAGGGTAAATGTGTCCAAAGTACGCTTTTCTAGTTCCTCTTCATTGCTATAACAAGACAGTCTATCCCTCTCAGTGTGACTACGGTTCGAGTTTGCATTGACTTTGGAGCCATTAAATCATTGTTTTTTAAGGGTGAATAAAACGCATCACATGAAAGTTAATTTTGTGACCAGTCGCTGAATTCGAAAACGAGTAGCATCTTGTTTACCATAATTTAACTATTTTTTGATGATGTTCTTTTCCACTCAATTTTCTAGGTGGTCCAAGAATGGAAATACGCAGCTTCAGTGATAGATCGTCTCGTGCTGGTCATTTTCACTATCACCTCCATTGTGGTGGCCCTGAGTCTGCTAACCAATGCGCCGTCTCTCCTTTCACCCATTGACCAGGACGTCGTCATCAACAAGTATTCCGTGTTGAAGAGGACCTAACCTAAGCCCCTCACTAACACATATCCTAATTTTATGAAATAAAGTTTGAAGTAGCTACTTATTCCCCATTAGTTGCAGAAACTATTAACGTTTTACAGAGGAGGAGAGGTGATATCCGCACGAAAGCCGAAATCTGATAGCAAATCATTCAAAAGGTCTGTTTACACAAAAGTGTGTCTTTCATTTAATGGGGAAAATATTTACCCTAAACCTTCTCATGTAGAAGGTAGCAACCAGAATGCCGTTCCATACATTACAAAGCGCATTTTATGAAAATTTTTACATCTGGTCTAATTGAGCCAAAAAATTGCGCCATTGGGAAGGCACTAAGGAGGCTCTACAGAAGCAACTGTTCCACTGTCAGTTGATTCATTCATCCACTCACTGATTTATTCCTCTCTCCGTCCATTTGGGAATTCATTTATCTACCGAGGCATCAGTTGGAGCCTGCTGAATCACCAAGAGTCGCAACGGTGGTACACAAAAAGGCCAAAAATTTTCTGGTCAATAGAAGGCATTTGCATGGGCTTGATGGAACGCCAGTAAAATTGGACGGCGGGATAGGACAGTCAGCTAAGAATAGGATGGAGTTATTTGGCGCCAGTTTTTGTTGTGCCTTCACTGGGTAGAGAAGGTGCGTACATTCTTCCCCAGTGTAGAGCTTTTAGGGTGCAGAAGAGATCCCACCTGCAGGGGAGGATGCCCTTTCCTCTGCTATTAGTATCTAGGACTGTAAGACGCAGTTTAATCAATGCATGAAGGACAGCGCTTTGATAACTTGGCAGTTAGCGACCAATTACTTGATAACATCTCAGCAAAAAACTCTCCGTCAGTAGCATGATACTTAAAGCTCTTCTGAGGTGCGAATATGATCTATACTAATTTATTTTGAATTAGGTATAATTATCTTAAATTGCCGGAGGTTTGAGGGAGCTCACTAATAGGATTGAGGGACGTTATTTAATAAAAAATCGCCCACTTTTGCGTACTTAATATCTGTTTGAGAAATGTAATGAATTATCTGCCCCAATTTATCGGTCCTCAGTGCCGGGCCGGTGAACAGTTTGCTTGGTTAGGCCTCCGATGGTATATTTGCCTACAGAAGACCCTTCTTTATATTCATGCTTCATCTGTCGTGCCAAATGACAAGGGTTGCTTTACAAGGACAATGAAAATTTCTTCCCTCAAATGCCTGCAAAAAAACAATAAAATCTGGCCTTGTTTCTTACTTGGTGATGCCTTGACTGTTGCCACATCGGCGTGACAACTTGTCCTGGAGTATTTGAATAACCTGCCATTTGACACATCAATGTTTCGGCCATTGTGGTCATCTCTGTTTGACGGGTTGGTTGGATAGGTTTTTCACACCCTAGCGCCGGAGCGGTGGCACTGATATGGAGTTGACAACAATGGTGACCGTATTGGTAGGTCGTAGTTGTCACGTGACTCAGTCAGACAGTCAAGTTACATGGACGCTGCCTATTTGAACGTCTTGCACCCTGCTTTAGTGACCCTCGTGTACATGCACGCATGAGATGTGGCGATAAACGTTATAAGGTTATGACCCAAGGTCAGTCAAGTTTCTTTTTGCGCTTGCTGTCCGAATATTCGAAAGCGGCTGCAAAACTTGTGGCCCCATTTAGTTCACCAGATGTGTGGCCAAGTGTTAAATGTGCTGATAATCATCGCAAGGTCAAGGTCACTCAAAACACCCAATAAATGTGCAGGAATGGGACCACCTCAAGACTCTAGCATTCAGGTGTTCTTGCGACATACTTCATTCCAGCCATTGTTAAGGTCCTTTTGAATTATCCTCTAAATGGTTGCATTCTTGGTTAGAACGCCGGCATTGTTTGACCTTTGACAATTTCATAGGCTACATTTGCATCTGCAGGCCGCCATAAAGGGGTAGGAGATGCAGACATTCTCTACATAATAAATTAAAAGGGTCGTCTGCATTCTTGGGGTTGAACTAACCCCCAACCCGTCAATTTCAACCGCCTCTTTACAAGGAAGAATTCTAAATTCTAAGTGAAAAACATATGACAATAATTTTGGCATTTGCTCACGATTTCATGGCAGGCGCATAATAACCGACACGACATCTCGTGAAACCCGTTTTACCATCAAGAAAAGGTGATGTTCCCTTAACATAACAGCTTCTTACTTCACCAGCTTGACACCATGATGGTGGAGGAGCATTGAAAAAGTTTAACCAAATTCTTTTTTCCAGAAAGCGAAACATGTGTTTTAATATACATTGGTAATTTTGGCATGACCTCGATGGTGCGGATAGCGGGTGATCATGTCTCTCACTTGACCTGGCATTGGAGGTCAAGGTCACCGGAATGAGACATTGCGCTCCTGCCCCTTCATCATGCCCACACACCCACACCTTCAAACAGATACGCACCGAAGGCATCGATTTGACAGTCGGTGTGGTGATGATGCTGCACATGGCTGCAACCTTGTTGCGTTTCCCCTCTCTCCCTCGTTCTCCCTCACCCCCTCTGCCGCTCTCGCTCTCTCTCCCCCCCCAATGCTGCACCAATGAAGACTGCGTTAATTGCTGTGTGTGTGTGCAAGCACAACCGCCCCTACACATCGCGACGTACCACATCACACCGCACCGTACACCCTCCTGTTTGTGGTCTCGTCTCTTTCGATCCGCTCTCCCTGTGTGACCGCGTGTGTATAGGTGTATTTATGTCTGAGGATTTTCGCAAATTCAAGCTGCCTAGTTAACTGTAAGTATTAACAGATGCCAAGTCAATTTTTTTGAATTTCTATTGACCTGTCCACCAAAGGAGGGTGGACAGTTGCCACAGAGTCGACTTCTCTCACACAATGCCTATTATATGGGTTCAATTTTTTTTACGCGGTTTTGTTTAAGAAGCCCGGGAATTTTAAAGAATTCCACCTAAAACTTGTGTTTTAAAGGACATTTTATTCCTCCATTTATTGGCCGAATTCAGGTTGCCCAGATGGGTCGACTTGTCGACAATGTGTGTTTGCATGTGAGTCTTCCTTTTGCACCCCTTACTTGGATTTCCACCGTTCTTACAGCTACAACCATGCATTGTTCCTTGCGTTTTGAAGTTGAAGTAGCATCACTTTTCTTTTGTTCGAGGCCGCTGCATTCGGGCGAGATAACCGAGATTGATGGAATACTTAAGGTATTTGCTTCTTACTTCTCTGGTTGAGCGAAATTTCTCCACTGAGAGCCGTGCCGACACCTCCGTCGAATGGCCAGCTTCTAGTCCAGACATCTCTATGAATTAATGCCTAACAGGCGCGCAGGAGCATAACCTAGAGAAAATTCGTTCCTTCTCAGGGTTTATGCCAAGTTAATACAGCCTCAATTTAGGCAAAACTTGCAGAGAAATGACATTGTCACGTTTTGACCTACCTCATTGCGCAGTCTTTGCGATCAAAAGTGATGCACTTCCGGTTAAAATGTACGTCAAAATTTTGGTCACTTTTGTCCCAGCTGACAAGACAACAAAGTCGGCATTTCTGACAACACATCATTAATCCACCATGTTTAACCAGTAGGTTTATGAATTCCAAAGAATAAAACGTTCGCCCCTCTAATCGGTATTTAACCACCACTACCTTTAAAGACTGCTGAAGGAGCCAGAGTCTAGAAGTTCTGGCTTCAGTATGGGGTAGAAACATCGGACATCAGACGTTTTCATGCGTAGTTAGATATTTTACTGTTTTGAGATAAAATTTATCAAATGTTTAATAAAAATTAGAAAACAAAGCAATTTCTACCATAAAGACGAACACTGCATCATTCATAAATTCGAGCGGTTCTGGAATTCACCATCTAACTCATCTTTACTCGAGCTAATCTGGAACTTTTCTCATCACTCCTGTTTTTAATTTCACTTTTTCATTGCAGTTTTTTCGGAGTCCATTCAAAGTATGTCCAAAGGGTCAATAGGCTTGCGAATGAGCAAAGGACTGCGATTTAGTAAAAGGCTTTTTAATAACCTTAGAATTTTCAAAAGAAACGATGTTGGCCTTGCAATTCTTTAAAAGTGCGGGAACTACTTTAAGGTCATCGCCTCGATATCCTCCTATGCACCGCTCATGATTTATGCCGATGGACAATAAAACCTTGCTAATGTTGAAATTTGCTGATTTTATTTAGGCCTAGGTTTGATTTACCTTATCTACGATTTCATGTGGAGATTCCTGATAGTTAATCGGCATGATTAGCATCTCGGTTATTACTAAGTTCCCACAAATTCCTGAAGGTTTGCCCAAATCAATGAGTCTCACCTCTCGGTGTCTCCATTGAGATGTTCTACTTAGAAGATCCACACGTAACACAAAGTATCTACCAGAAATAAGTCGAGTCCATTTCAGAAGATATTGTTGGAAGTAGTTAATACTGGAGGCGAGGATAGCACCCTTTTTATTAAATCTGCCTTAATTTTATCGGTTTTTAGGTACTTACTTATGATAAAAAGGAATGTTATGAGACATTAATTGAATGGGATAAGTAAAATGTTACCACACAACAGCTGGAATATGTGTTGCATATGCTTATGCCGCCTGGTAGTGCACAAGATGGTCACTTCACTTCCTATGTGTTTTTTCGTCAGAGGCCCGTATCTCACCTCTAATACTGGCTTAGGTACCCTCCTTGCCTCCGCTTAAAATAAGGTGCATGACATAGAAGATCTTTGTTCCCTTTTAACTGCCATCTCATCCATTCAAAAAGCTTGTTATTCAGATCAGCTGAGAGATTGATGCAGCATTGGTGGACGCGATCGAGTTGACTACAGGACGTCTGCGCCAAAGCAACCTAGTTGTTTGAAGGGAAATCAAACAAGTATATGCATCTATTTAGGAGGAAAATGGAGGTTAAGCATCTGCTGCCGAGACTTATTTGGAAGCAATAAGCCAAATATGATGCCTTTCTCCCATTATTAATGGACCTCGAGACTAATTTGCTGGTAGTCATGACTACAAGGGCCTAGCTTTTGGGGGACTCAATCAAATCACGCGTTGAATAGTTAATCTGCGGTTACCTTTGATTCCCGACGACACCTCTCTCCCCTCCCGCTGGCTCCTGATAACCATTAATGCGCGTTTTTACTGGCTAATTCGGCATAGAATGAGTGCTCTCTGATCCTGCACTTCATTTCAAAGTGTTTTTAAAAGTCTCTTCAGAATTTTAATTAGAAAACAGGAAGCTGGGTCTACTAAACTCCCTTTTCATGATCAAATTTTGGGAGGAAATTTATCCACCGAGCCCACTACCCATAGCGGGGGCCCTAAGGTTGGATCGTGTTCCGCTTTTTGAGCGGTAAATGAACAAGTTCTCTTATCAATTTCGATGATGCCTCAGATGAACACCTACTACTTACTTGAGAAATAAGTAAATCCAGACCACCTTGTGTTTTCCTTCTTCTTCGAAGCATAATTTTTTTATTTACCCTCTCTTCATTCTATGGCAACTTTTCTTGTCTAAAATCTGAGTGCTTTGTCAGAAAAGAATGTGTGATCTTCACCGTTTTGATTTATCGGTAGCCGTAACCGGAACGCCTTCTACTTCCTCTATCATAGAAACACAAAGGAGACATATTTATTGGTTTTGCTGTAAGGCGTTTTCATTGGATCGCCTTCCTCTATTGCTTGCTTGCTTGACATTCCAAAAGGATTTGCTTCTGGAGGATATGGGCATCGGATTCTGTGAAATGTCAAAAATTGGGTGAATTGGACACCGTGTTTTGCCAACAAGTATCGATGCTGGTAAAATTCTTTTAAGTATGTAAACCGACTTGTAACCTTTCTCCTAATAGGGTGCAGTCTTATGAGTTCCCCTTTCATTTCCTAATGGCTCATTCTTTTTCACGTGGTGTTATCCAATGCTATCACAAATGAGGAACGGTGTTGCCACCTGGAAAATATTCATGTGCAAGGCAGGGATTGTGGATCGAGGAGGAGGTGGTAACGCTCTTTCAACCCATCCAAAGGCACGAATACTCCTCTCGGGTAATTTGTGGCCCACGGATGCGAGGTCTTGCGTTGTTGGGAGAGTGCATTTTTCCACCAAGCCAAAAACTAGTGCCCCAAAAAAGCATTCTCATTGCAACTGTTTTGCTCGTACCTTAGAGGATGGAGAGACAGATGCATAACAGCTGTCGGTGATGGTTGACCTTTGGAATGTAAACATTCCCATCGCCTACAGCACACCAATTCGCAAGCACGAATCATGGACGGCCCTGTCGTGTACATGCGAGAGCCTGCATATTCTCTCAGATTAGTCAATCCACTAAACGGCTCCAGATTGTGCCTGGCAAAAGCGAATAAAGACGTAAAGAACAATGGTATAGCCTTTGTAGCCACTTGTCCACCTCAAGTGATGCAAGTGAGGGCTTTTAACTCGGATTCCACCATTCCTGTACTTGTACACCTTCCGTTCTATTGAATTCCAAATGCGTAAAAGATGGAAAAGAACCTCGTCATGCCTAATACATATCAATGCATCGACTTTGCCGCTTCCTCCACCGACAACAAACTGATCTTAACGAAAGTTGGACAGGTGGAATAAGACCATTCTATCAAGCGCTTTGTTTTTTGATGCTGTAATTTGCAAAAAAATCAAGATTTAGAAATTTCGCAAATCATTTACAGATGATTAAGTGTAACAATTTTGCGTAAAGCAATGCACTAATTGGTGTCGTCATGGTGACTAATTTTCAAATGATTTTAAAAAGGCCAAACTTTTTCAATCATCTTCTGTTTCACTGCTTTAGCGTAGGTTCCGCTCTTTCTGTTTAGTCGATCTTAAGGCGTTTTTTGATATTTAACGAATGCAGTAGGAAATGCAGACACGCATGCGTACAGCTTAATAAAATGTTGGCAATCCGATTGGGGACTGAAGTCCTTGATCCCGTTTTTTCCTGCTACAGAAAGTCTGGAGATGATTGGTCCGACAAAATGGATGTTTTTTCACAACCTTAGGCCAGGTTAGGTGGTCTATCGGGCTCTGTCAGGCATGCTAGAAGTGAAATGCGGCTAACTGCTTGACAGTCGCCGAGGCGCATTTCCATGCACCGATACATTCAACCACTTGGCCTCTTCAGTCCGTGTGCATGCGATTGCCATCACAGCAGTGCCTTTCAAGCAACTGCACATCAAAAGTTGAACAAAGCAGTTCCCCACACCTTCACCGATGACATTGCAGTGCTGTGTTAGCAGTGGGATGACCAGTTGTGACAGAAGGAGGCTCCCATTCGCGTTAGAATCATCCAGACGCATTCCTAACTGATAGCTTACCAAAGGTACATTCAGACCGGTAACCAAGTAAAGGTAGGCTTCACTCAGCTAGCTGCACTTCCCAAACAGCGGTCTGTGGTCTCTTTATAAGCCTGACAACTTATTATTTTAATCTGAGAGGAGGATTTTGTGCTCACAATAAATCGTATCTTTCAAAGATTTCACGGAAAATTTTGACGAGAATTGCTCCCTTTTTAAATTTCTTGAGAGTGGATGCGAGTCCAAAGATACAAGATATTTTGATACAAATGATAAATGGTTTGCTGGAATGAGTTTATCTATCAAATATCTGTTCTTGTAATCATCGCCACTGCCCCCTTCCTCGACAAATTTGGGTTACTCCTTTTCTTCGCACCACTAACTCCGGGCAGCAATAACGACGAAATGGGAAAGTTAAGACTAAGAAACGGGCAAACAAACCTTTTTTTTAGCACAGCTTGAATAGTTTATAAACAGTTGTGGAGTGTTTAGGTGGGTGGCGGCCGATCTTCACGTCATGTGTTTTGGTGGTTGCCTTTCCAGCCCTTGGAAAAGCATCACTTCACCCGACAAAGAGCCATGTTGCCCTTTTTTCCTTCCTCCTCTTGCAAATATACAACCAAAGCACACATCACGTATCTATGATACTGAGATCATAAAAGTAAATGTAATCGTCGCTTATATGTGACGTTGTTACTGATCGTTCTATTGGTTATATTTTTCATGATTCCTTATAGAAGATGCAAAGTAATAAAAGGGGCGACTTTTACTTAGCGACTGGTGAAGGAGGTGCAACTTGTCCTGAAACCATTTCGAAGGGCTACAGCAGCCCGGTGAGTCCGGTGAGGTTGAATTCCACCACGTTTTCTGCAGACCCGCAGCAGAGAATTGTTAATTCGTCGTCAGGATCTTTCGTAAAGTTCATCCCATCACCTTTTCCAAAGTCAGCTCGATCATTCCCAAGATCATCGATCAAACAGGTAATTGCTCTGCCTCCCTCTCTACCTCTAGAAGGATCAGCTTATAAAGCGGTCATTTCATTGTTGCTTCTTCTCAGGTGCGCTATGATACTCAAAGACCCACCGAATTGGAACCAACTTGGCACCCACGTAGTTTCTCGGAGCACAGCTGCCTCAATCAAAACACGCGACCTCAAGTGGGCTTTAATGACTTACCCACCGTCTTCCCCAAAACAGTCTCCTCTCAGAGTGACCAACAGGGTGATCTTCGATGGACACCGAGCGGTTACATCACAGAGGCGCAGAGTGAGCCCCTCAGGAGAAGGTAATGGGGAAGAAAAGAGCTTCCTCAAGTGCTTGATTGGTTAAAACGAAGGAAAACACATTACGCAGCATGTTACTCCTTTCTAAGGAGACAAGGTGGAATTGAGTTTAGCACCCATACTCCCATAAGA
Source organism: Taenia solium (assembly GCA_001870725.1). Lineage (NCBI taxonomy): Eukaryota > Metazoa > Platyhelminthes > Cestoda > Cyclophyllidea > Taeniidae > Taenia > Taenia solium. The sequence goes on along the minus strand of MIEF01007052.1, from coordinate 105,523 downwards.
AGCCCTGGCTTTGGATGATAAGAAGGGCGTCCCCTTGCTCTCTTGCTTTTTTATTTTGCATTGCTTGTGATAGACTGGTGTTAATTAGAGGTAACAAACATCACCTGTGGAGAATGCCAAAGGAGTAAGGTGGGGCGGCACCTCCTTCTCGCCATCCATCCTCAAAGAACACTAATTGCTAAAGAATCTCGGCCGCAACCAAAGATCATCCTTTGAGGTCTGTAGGCCACTAAACAAGCAGAAAGCAATGATTGTCTGAGGCTGAATTGATCGCTGCCTTGTGTAGTGGATCTTCCACTAGTACTGAAAGACATTATTCCAAGACAAGTTTGTCAGGAGATTATCTTCATGACGTGAATGAACGGTGTGATAAATGTCTTGGCGAGCTGTCATCCTTTCTCTTCACCGATAATAGTCAACGTGTGTGGGTTTAACCCTTGGTTAGGTTTCTCAGCTTGTGCGTACAAACTGAGGCTTTGAGAACGGCTACCACATTAAAGCGCTTTGGGAAGATAAAGGAGAAAGATGTACCGCCTTTTGGATCGAAAAGGAAAAAAGTGTGTGCTACTTGTGATTAGGGTGATGCAGGTACAATTTAGTCATGTCTCCATCAACGGGCGATCCGACCTGAAAGTTAATCAATCAGGCTCAAGGACAGGAGTATTTGCTGGTGGCGAAGGCTGTAGGGTCAGGAGCCATCCCTTTGTTCTTTTCTTCATTTTTATTGACTAATCGACCAGGTTGTCAAAAGAAAAGATTCTTTTGTTCCACTATTTGGTAGTTCAAGAAGCAAACATATTGGAATGCATTGTGAAATGGATCCCAAAACTCTTAAAACCCGAATCATGTGTGCTTCTGTGTGGTAGATTACATGAGGTATTGTTGATTACGAGTTGCTCTCCTTCCAAAAATATCAATTATTGCCCATTGGCTTCAACCAACCATTTATCATGGACACCTAATTATGTCTGGATGCCCTCTCCACCCTTTGAAGGCAAATTTCCAAAAAATTAAAGACATTTTAAGCTTGTGTATCGTAGGTTACCCACACGCAGCCTAATATGCTCTGACCCTAGAGAATGCAGCACAAGATTTGCTACAAGGTTTAAGGCAAATTTTAGCGTTCTCCTTTGATTTCGCCTCGTTTGAGAGGTCATTAAGGGTCACTGAGTTATTCCAGGAACTTGTGTGTGAAGGGTAAAAAGTGTAGGTAAAACGGATTACAATTTCTTCTTCCTTGTCGAATGGAAACATTTCAAGTGATACTTATCGTAAGTAAGTAGGCTAGAATCCCCAAAATCGACAAACATATTTATTCCCTGTTTAACCGATAAATAACATGGTTCAAAAATACCCCCCATAGGCGAACACCACGCTTTTTTTCTAATTTTTTCCCAAGTTTTTTTAAATATCATAATTACCGTCAACTGGCGCCTATTTAAGTGGCACTTGACATATATTTTTTATAGAATTTCACGGCCGAATGACTTGCCTCACGTGTCAAGCGTTTCTTCGACTGCGGAAAATATGGTAAGCACAAAATCTGTCAGAAAGGCAGTTGTTCCTAGATTGTGTGGGTTGTCTATCAAATCTTGATGGGCGTGAGGACTCAACCCCTCTGTAGGTAACTTTGGGTGGAAGAGTAAGGGGAAATTCACCGTCTCTGACACATGCTAGACGGGAAAGTGCTCTACAAGCGATGATCTTCACACATCAATTGCTGACCTCAGGACCATTGAGTCATGGCAAGCTTTTCGCATTTTTTTCATTTTACACGTGAAATATGTCATGGATAGCTTTCAAACTGATTCCGTGCAGATTTAGTCATTGTTTATCAAAACATAGAGCATTTGGGATTGGCAAAATATAGACGGCTTTAATGACCCAGCGTTGTTGCATAATTCTGCCAGACAACAGTAAGCATTCGAATTTTTGCAAAAAAAATTAAACTAGGACTGCAGCATTTAAAGGTGTTTTGTATTTCCATTTTTCAAAATATCTTTACTCAATTCCATGCATGCTGCGTTTATCCCTGCTGCATCACAAAAAGCTTTTGGCAACTGTCATTCCGAGAACCAGAAGACACGCGGACAAGACGTGCAGTTTTCCCGCCCCATTGCAGTGGTCTGTTTTGCAACAACGTATTATTTCTTTGGCATCAGTAGTGCAGACAGTGTGAGACTCAACATTACAGCCGCGGACGATCTGCCCCCCGTCCAGTATTTTTTCCTGCAGGATAAAAGAACATGAACACTTCAAACTACGGGGTGGATGGATAAATTAATCGGTGGATGGATGGATACAAGGTGGATGGGCGGATGTGGAATGTATGGAGAAGAGGTGAAAGATGATATCTAATGGCCGATTTGAGCTTTCTCAGACTCACAAAGCACTCATTGCAAATGGCCGGGGACTCGCCAATCTCCATTACATGCTCGCAGTTGTAACAAGTGTAACAGATCAGGCCGTCGATATACTCGGGTGGATCAATGCCCTCTGAGACATCCGCCATCAACTCCGAGACGTCACCTTCTCTCGCCAAAAAATCTCGAAGTGTAGTCTCCTTTAGGGTGAGAAAATATCGAAACGTCGGCTCCAATTCGTCTAACTTAGCGTGTAGATTTGCAGCTCCAAGGAGCAGTAAAAGCGAAAGCACGCCCTGCCGCATTGTTTTGCTAATGAAGACAGAGTTTCGAGCCCAAAATTCAAAAAAATTGTGTAGTGAATTTTGTTTGGGTAAATTATGCACGAACAAATGCTCAAAAGTATTGATTTAGCTACAATTTTAAAAATTACAAGCCTTTATGGAGTTTTTCTATCCATTTAAGTATTCGCAAATTTCGGCGATGACGCAGCTTCAATCCCGAGGACCTCGGAGCCCAGCAAAGTGTATGCCGTTTTCAAGGCGTGGGTCCAATGTGGATTCGAGTGGAATAACGTTCCACATGTACGTCAACGGTGTCGAACAGTCTGGATTGAGGAGCAACTCGGATACAATTAAGCGCCGTTTATTGCTGGACTACGAATTGAATCGACAAAAGGAGGCCGAAGATAATGAGGTGCTCCATACGTTGACTGCTCCTCCTTATCCTGCCCCGCCGTACTTTAAGGAACTTGTGAGTAGAGCTAAGAAATTGATATTTAAATGCATCATTTGGCTCAGTGCAGTACGTACCACTTATAAAAGTTTAACTATGCAAGAGAACTTATTAATGCCATGAATACGTGAATTTTCTTTGTTTTTTGCGCAAAATAAGGCCTCTCTTCAAGCTCGTAGAGGGGGAGCCACAAACACACTGGGTAGGCACCGCAACCTGCGCAGGCGAAGTCAAGTCGGAACAGTCTACATTCCTTTACAACCCGTAAACTCCTCCATGACGCGATCAGAGTATAATGACAGGGTAAGTATGAACTTCAATTTGGTGGCTTTCACAAAAGGAAGTAAGGAACTCGTGCAACAATCTCGGTGACGAATTCGTCATCATAATGACTAATATACATCTGATATTCTGTCAGGAACTTTCCATAAATGGCAATGTGAACTATCTGCTGCCATCACCCATGCATAGAGAATGGCCCACCAGGGAAAGACACTGCCAGCCTCCACTAACCTAGCCAAAGGAATCTCAAGCGACTATTAATGGTGCTTTGGTGAGGAAGTATTAAAGCAAAGCTGTCGTAGATATGCCTGGGAAATAATTCTATTTGGTCTATTAACTTCTGATCGTCTAGTCGCAAAGCATTTTCGCCAACTCATAAATGAAATTCAATTGTGTTTGGACATGAACACTTTTATAACTGTCTACTGACAAAATTTTAGTAGAGTGTCTGTTCGTCGTTTGCACACACTAAGTGTGATAAAGCTTGGAATTCGTTTAACAAGAAGGCGGATTGAGATTTTAATGACCTGGGTAATCTTAGGTATTTAATGGCAATCTTAAACTGAGCTGTTTTACGTATGAAAGCTATAGTTGCTACTCAACGAATCACTAAATGCCTATAGAGTCTTCAGTTTATCATTTGTATTGAACTATTTTTCATTATAAAAAGCACTAATTTATTTCTATGTTGCATACGCAACGCAGTGGCTTCCTTACTTTAAAAATCAATTCCACCACTTTATTTTAGCTGCATTTTTAGCCCACACTGGATTAATGACACTTTGTTGTTGGTTTGTGTTTTCCCACTTGATTTCACAACTTTTAAGCGAAAATTAATTTTTAGCTTTAGTGGTCTTACCAGTTTTCTGCCCTCTACTCAGTGTATGGCTTATTTTGCTCAGCAAATGAAACAAGCACAGGTGGATTTATAGACGTGCATAGACAAGCACCGTCGATGCTGGCTTAGAATTTTAAAGTCGGAAGTAAAGGAGACGAATGCATTATTGGCCCTCACAAAGGCATTGTTGTTTGAAGCACACAACGTTTGAGGTCTTAACGCCATCGGAATGAAAAGTAGCCATGATCGCTTGTTCAAAAGCAGATTGCATGTGTTGCAAACCCCCAACTCTAAGTTCCTCCTTTCCGAGCTAAACTAGCAAATGCTTAAATCTGTGTGAGTACAATTGTCCTAGTCCAACAAAGTTACAGAGGATCGAGACCAGTGCGCATGAACTTGCAACTATTCCTTCCTCTGTGTAGCAATACACCTACACACTCAGAAGGCTCTGGTGATTCACCCGACAGCAAAAGTTGTGCTGTTTAGCGTCCGAGGTTAATAGTGCAGTTTCTGGTCCTCTCCGTTATCCCCAACGCTAATTGCCCCACAGAACTGAAAGGTAAAGTAGCGTAGGGGAGAAGACATTATGGCTCGTTGTTTAGCATAAATCCGCCTTCACACTCTGGACATTCGGCAAAATGGTTAAAAGTGTTTACTCCGTTTGTAAATTTCGAACATAGGATTTGTCTTCTTCAAGTGAGTTCAGACAGTTGAGCAAAAAATGGGATCAACCTAATACCTACGGTAGACTAATCGGAATCACTTCCATGTCAGCGAATGCCATGGGGTTACCTCTGTTCAGGCGACAATGAATTTGCTGTTTAGCCCTTGAAGGCGATGTGGCATTGGCTGAAAGGACTTTCCCTTCAAAACATTAAAGACCAAACAGTGACAACTGACATCTATCTATCCAAGGTGTAAACTAAAAACTCCTTCTTCGGCAGTGGGCAAGAACAGTCAGTCATTCAGTCATATGAGGGTCCTGCTAATCCAAATTAAAGGAAGAATTTTTGCCTTATAACGCAAAATGCTACTTGAGTAGGCTTCCCCATTACTCCTCCTTTTAAATAGTTTCTACCCTTCGATATTATGTAAAATATGAATCGCCTCTCGACACACTTGTCAAGACGTATGGACTGCCGTGTCCTTCATGCGCCAATCCTATAGGTGTAGAATTTACATGGGTTAAAAATGAATGATAAGTTCAGGATACTAATCTGCATCGAGTATGTACTCCCCGTCATTCTTCTATCAATATGATTATTGCTTAAATGGAGAGGAGGGGATCACTGAAGTCTCTGGGGTGTAATACACTTTTCCCGTCAACCAATTCAGGGTGCAGACCTTAAAATGGCAGACTTCGGAAAGGCCACCACAGATTTTACCAATTCACGGTGGTGCTAATCACTCCTCATTCCTCATGATGCTTAAAGCTCCTATGACTTTGATAGCCCAATAAAACAACTTCCAAATAAATTAACGTCTGTAAAATTCGTAGTATACCCTTTAAGGAGAAGGGAAAAGAGGCTAATCATTACTTGGAAGGATTCTGGACAATTAAGTCCATCAACTACTATCCATTGGTTGCTATCACGAATGGAAAAAGATAAATACAGCTATTCCCTAGTCATTCCAGATGGTGCATCTCCAACTCCATCACGGAGTGATTCCCTTCCTTCTTCCTTCAACACCCAACATGTACAGCCAGAAAACGGACCCACAGTAGGCTTGCTGAAAACCGTGACATGTGCATCGCCACATGACATTTGTGTCTTGACAGACCTTGTGGACAATATGCACGCCGCCAGTCACGGTGTCTGTGGCTAAGGGCCAAAAGAGGGGCGAATAATTTACATGAAGTCTATTGGCACTGTTGAACCCACAACCTGCTAATGGACAGGATGACCAGAGCTGTCGGATTAAAAATAGCCACTCCATAGGGAAAGAAACGGAGAAGCGCGCCTCTAACACTCAGCAGTTACTGTTTCAGCAGATTCGGGAGCGTTTTTAGAGCCTAAATTTAAATCAGTAGGTGGGTGCAGGTAGCGTGGGAAAAGATATATGATGATTTCGGTAGATAAATTTTTGCGTCGGTTAAAATAAAATGAAGAATTATAAGGTGTTTCAAATGAGCCACTTCATTTTTCCTGAAATAAATCATTCGCCGAAGTCACAAATAGCCTTGGGATTTTTTTACCATCGGTATATTTTGGCACTTTTATTTTAGCTTGAAGCTCAAATTATACACACATTAGACATTTCTTTGCCAAACCATGCAAAGGAAGTCTTAAAATAATAAAGAAAGAGTCCTTGAACAGTTTCATCCTTCCTCTCATTTAGGATGACACAGTTCTGGAAAGCAAATCCTTCATGCCTCAAGAAGAGGTTGACCCTTTGACCCCAAAAGCTGGATATCAGGTATAACCGTTCCAACAAGTGATGGTAGTTACATGTGTTTTTTACCCCTGAGGTAAGGGAGCCTAAAGAGAGTACAGGTTGGATTTAATGACATTTTCGTTGGGGTGGAAGGAGAGTAGGCCCTGAACGCAGTCTTTTACATGCACCACCGATGACGCATCAGTTTGCGTTCACCGCATACATGCACACACCCACAGAGACACATCCACAAACCTGGCCAATCAGTGGACAGTGGGGTGATCGATTCCCTAGCTTTTCCTACCCTTACCCCTGCCCATACACACACGTCGTGGGGTTTGTACACTTTCCATCATTCACAACCACTCCCTTGGTTGGTTTTGCAGATAATGGATTATCGTGGCAACTCGGCACTGGCATCGCGTGTTGTGCCAGGAGGAGGCGGCGGAATCAACGATTATTCCTTGGGTTCCATCTCTGCTGTAACTAGTCCAACGATTGCTCGAGGATCAATCCGATCCACAGAACAGGCTAGTCCCAACTCGGTGATTGAAGAACTGCAAGGTCGGTTTCAGACCTCGACGCGGTCAGGAGAAAAACGACCGATTCTGAAGAATGCATCAGTTAATGCGGATTATGTGACACCGGTGTATCAGCGTAGAAGAGCCACCGCCAGTACTGCCACAGCAACTCTGGCTTCTAGACCACATCACCGATCGGAATTGGCGCTACCGACGACAACGGCAGGTTCGTTTGAACAACCTTTGAGGTCAATCAATGCGGCGTCTACAGTGCGGTTGGATCCCGATCCCAATGGAACACTACGGGCCGCCGGAAGCAGCGCTTATCGTGGAGGCGAGTCTAATTCCTTCTATAGCCAAATTGGCGCTATTTATGCTTCCGAATGGGGCATTAGACTGCTTTTCCCTAGGGCCTACGAATCTTGACACATGAGCATCATGATCAGGGGCAACCGAACCGTATGGCACTTAGGAACCCGAACGAATATCATCGCCTTTATCCTAAATAAAAAGCCATTTGTAAAGGCTTCAAAAAATGGGACTGCGTTTGCATTTTTGCACTCTCTTTATTCTCTCCAAGAAAACTGTCAAATTCTGAACCAGAAGTAGCGCGTTGACTGATTACTGATTTTGAACAATTTGGGAGCATTGGATGAGTCCTGAAATTATGTACGAAGATGCATTAAGCTTATATTTAGGAAATTTTAAGAAAACCAGGAAGATTGGCAATGGACAAGGCGGTAAGAGTACAGCGATATCCATACGGGCAAAATTGCTTTCAATCTTAGTGAAATTAAGTGAATGATTTTATCTAAATGGACGAACTTTTATGTGCTCCACGTTTGCATAAGAAAACAAATTTACTTTGTAAACTGAAAATATATAAAGAAACCAAAAAGTGTATGCATAGCACTTGATGTCCACACGCTAGAACTTGTGTGCCTAAAAGGGAAACAGAAGGACAATTTACAATTAACCGAAACATTTGTTAGAAGAATCGATAGCATAAATAATGGCAGAGAAAGTTTCGAACCTTTCAAAACAAAGTTTTTTGCACTCTGCTTAAGAGGCTTTTAACTTAAATTTAAGGCAATATACGAGGGGTGAAATACTTTAGCCCCTCTGGGATTGCTCATCGGTGGTGAGGCAGAATTGTCTTTGGTTGCAAGAACCTCTCTAGGTTGGGTTGCTTTTTAACTGTACAAAAGTGGCCCAAGGTATTGAGAGCAGATGGGTAGGAAATGCCATCTGCAGTTTTGGACCTGCTTGATGCGCGTCATGCTATGCTGCCTTTTTTGGAAAAAAATGATCTATTCAAGTTGAAATTTTTTGACTGATCAACACACATGAAATTTTATTCATGCCTAAATTCCAACTTGCAATCTAACAATGACTTTCTTGAGCAAAGTCTTCTTCTAAAATCTCGCCACCTTTCTTCCCAAAAACAAACAATATCGACTTATAAATATTCCCCCCTTTTCTGGATTAAGGGGTACCAAAGTTGAATAAGTAACCATTTGATGTGAATCATAACCACATCCCTTTATTTCAGCCAGAAACCCGTCATGAGTTGGGGTTCGCCAAGCCAGCAAAGTGTCTTGACAGATAACCGACCCCTTCCAAGTTAAGAACAAGTTTTAGCACTATGGCTTTTTTGCCCAGAAGCCTTGACATTTTTGGCTCGGTGCAGATGGGAGACAATTTAACCCTGACTAAAATGCACACTTTTCCATGCATATAAAAGCAGCCACCTGCAGTGCAAGCTAATTATTCACTGTCTCCATTAATCACGTCCGTCTGTTGGTCAACACAACTAAACGGTCGAAACAGCTGTACCGAGACTGAGGAATGGTATGCTAACATGTGCCTAGTTTTTCCCTCTTCTTCTGCTAAGTGAAACAATCTCCATTCGCTTCTCAATCTACCTAAGCCATTTCATCTCGCGCAATATTTGGCAGTTCCACAGACGGGTTAGTCGAGCTTGACCTTGAAAGTCACCCGAATCCTCTGTACCGCTCTTCTTCCCCTAGGGTATTTCTAATGGCTATCCTTTGCCAGACGTCACAATGGATTTAGTTCCCTTCTTTTACCCCTAGTAAACAAATTTATCAGATAATGTGCCATAATTTCTCGTAAATGAGGCTTGAAAGTGTCTTCTCGCGTAAAAAATTTTTAAGCCATTTCAGGTATACTAAGTAATTTTCAGGGATTAAGCATATCAAAAATTCAATTAATTCGTGAGAAATAGAACTCACGCTACTTGCATCCATTTAAGTAGTATAAGCCGGCTACAATTTAATAAATTATCCTTGGCCTTTTGTTCCTCGGCCTCACTCAAAGTACACATCCTATCATGAGTCATCTTTGGATTGGTGTAAGTAAGGAATCGAACAAACAGTACTTTCTTACACCTCCCAAAAAAAATACGTTTTAAATGTCCCTAAGGAACATAGTATGAAGTGGCACGTGCCTTAGAAGGAAGTGATGGGAGAATGGACCTTGCAGGACAAAAGGTCAGGTCGTGTCAGTCCGCAAGCAATTCAAGTCACGCGATGGAGGAGGATTTGGCTGGCAGTCTTCCAAGTTTATTATCCTTCATCCGTTCACACTTGGCATCTGTCAGCCATTTGCCTATTCCATCATCTGTCCTGTTTGACTTTGAGAGAAACCACTGGCATGATTATTTTAGAGTATAAATGCCGAGAATGACGTGCATGATTAAGATTGGGGCGACTTCCCAAACTTAATGCGCCTATTTTGGAGTAGTCCATCACCAGAACAAGGTAGCTGACAGGTGGCATTTTGCAGTGGCAGGCTTTGCCCCCACAAATTGCACACAATTCACCCCAAAAGCTTTGCCTTTTAACAGAAATAAACTTGGTCCGCAAGACAGACAAACGCTGATCAGTGCCTATAAGTCTTGTTTCAGAAGTGGAAGGAAAGGTAAAAGGGGAAAGAAAGTACGCCTCACTGTAGGATTAAAAATTATCCTCTCACATTGTATTTGACGTGTCCTTATAAATTTTGGCAAGTCTATGTAAACAGCAATGCCACAAATGGATGAAATTTCGACGTTCGCCCGCACATATAAACAACCAATGGAATGACTTTTGTGGCATTACGATCACCTGTTTTAACCTTTGGTTGCGAATGAAATTAAAAACAGTGTTTATTTAAACATACTCAATTTTCTCGCCCCAACTATTTTTGATTGTTTTTAGGCCCAAGTTTCCGACGCCTGCAGACCCTGTACGGCACAAATATCAGTCAGAAGCGTTTTCCATCCGACAACGCCCTTGACATGACCTATCCGGAGGGCAAGCCTCAGGCATGTCTAATTAGTTGCTATTTATTTTTTATTTATGGATCTTCAGTTGTATCCAATTTCAGCCTGCGATTTTTACACAAATTTAAGGCTCTAATAAAATAGAAAGTGAATACAAGTAGTAATTCGCAATAGTCAGCATTTTAAGCCAAACAAGCAGAAAAATTGCCCAAAATTTAAAAACTGAAAGTTCTCTGTCTTTTCAACGAGTCAATTCAGCATTCTTGGGTTTTTAAATAATACATACGTCTTATTTTCTTATGTTCCACACCTGTTGGCATTCAGTGCGACCTGTTTGATGTCGTTCACGGGTGTACATAATGGACCGTCACAGTTGAGGTGCTTTTTGGTTGTGACACACCACCAGATCGAGCAATCGCTGCCTAAAAAGGAAAACTATATTGTTTTCAGCTTAGGTGTGCCTCTTAACTACTTTGAAGTATTGGGCCCCAACGATGTCATTGGACCACGATTTGATAGGATTAGCTGTACCATCACTGATCGAGAGCTCGTCATGGACTCACCTATTATTACCTAGTTCGCTCTAGGCACTAAAAGTTCTGGGTGTGCATTTAGCTAATGAAGAAAGTGTTGACTTCAGACACTGTATTTATGCTATTATTGGGACTGCACTATCGTCAGTTCCATGGGCACAAAACAGTCAGCCAATGGCAGCTTTGATAGGTGTGTGCGTGTGTGTTACCTTGTGGGATCATCATCCATGATGCTGTGTAGGGTGCCAATGGTCGGAAATACTGACCAAGGGTCGGATTACCTCTCAGTCTACTTTTGCATTGCGGAGAGGTTGATCATGCCTGTAGGTTGCCGTAGTTTGCCATTTCCACATCTCTTAGCTAGTAAATGATAAAATCGCTAGGAGTGCTGTTTTTTGCTCTGCATGTACAATTCTATTGTAACTCCTTTTAAAGTGGCCTTTTGTTATTGTCCCATGTAGGTTTGAAAAATACCACCCTTTTCTTACTGTGTAGAGGAAAGACTGCCCAACTAGCGAGAGGATTCATTGTGATTTTTCATCTGTCTATCCTATATTAATAAACACTTTTGAGTATTCAAAGAGGCAACATGAGTGATTCCCTTCTAGATGTCCATTAATCCATGCAAGATATGCGAAAGACCTGAGAACTTTTTTAATTTCAACCGTTTCCTTATTTTGTCGAGGCTTTCGCTTCCACCACTTATGTTTCGTCACGAGGATGTTGCAAAATACCCTTCCTATGGAAGGCTTAAAAAAATCAGGCACACGGCATCTCCCGTTAATGTCTGGGGTGCAGCATTCAGGCGTGTGACTTGATTCCATAAGTTCGCCAGCTGTAAACTCCCGCATCTTTGACAGTAGTGGAGGATTTTGTACTCTTTTTAAGGCGTTAAAACATCAGTTACACACCGTTGTAATGCCGTTCGAACTACTCTCGAGGATATAATGACAAGCAGGGCGTAGTCGCAATCACTGATGTGCAAGGAACCATACTTGTCACCTACGCGCACCGCTGAAGGTCAACCGGGCACACCACGGACATCCGCTTTGTGCATCCCATTCGACCACTTTTTCATGCGCTCTCAGCTTCACCGGTACCCTCTCACCACATCACTTTATTTTAACTTAACTTGACAAAGTTTCATAAAATTATAAACAAACTTCCAGAGGTTTGATTAGTTTAGGAGTGGAGGGCTTCCTTTTATGTAATTTTCACGTAGAATCCTGCTCTTTGGAGTCTTCGGTTACACTATTACGCTAGTCTATTTCAAGCCAGTTATAAGTGTTTTTGGTCGCTTTGGCAACCTCTGATTTGGTTAAACGTCAAAACCTATTACTTTGATTGTCTGTTGGACGTCTTTGACGCTCCATAGAGCTTCCTGCCCCAAAAAACCTTTCCTCTTACCTTTGTGTCCTTTGATCTCTCCGAACAGGCTCATGAACTGTGCTTTATTTCGACGAGAAATAAAAATGTCTTTTCATTTCTAGTAAATAAGAACCTAAGGCAAAGTTTTGCAAAGGCCAGCCGTTTTCTACTTTTTTCCAAAAATTTTTTGTTTGAAAGAACTAAGAATTCTGAGACAACTCGATTCTGCACCTTCTTACACGTCACTACCTACTGTCACTCAGGAGGCCTGAGTCGTTGTGCGCTTCAACTGCTTTAACTTCAGACTGGCATACAGGGATTTTCACTTTAAAGCAATAGTGCCACCCGTCCTCTTCCCTCGGGGCACATCAAAGTAGAGCCTTTAATGGAGGCGGCTATTCTCTTTTTCTTGCGTAGATTTGACTGCTAGTTGAATGGACAAATCAGAAGGAACCCTTGCTGACGCTTGTCACACTCGAATCGCTCAATCACATTTACCTAAAATAATGAACGAATGAGCAAAAGTGCGGCAAACATTTGTTTGCCCAAGCTCTGGCCGTGTAAAATTCGAAGTTTTTTTTAAAATCCTTCTGTTGCACACGTGGGTGAAATTTGGGTAGGTCCAAGTTCCGAAAAACGAGGCGGCATAAAGTGTAGCGAAATTCATTAGGAAGGTAGCCTAACAATTTGGAAGAAACGTGTTATTTATGCCCATCGTCTATTGTAATACTCGACACTTTAAGTAGCATAAATGTATCTGTTTCAGCAACCGAGTTCTCTAATGCCACAGTTCTACGTTTCGGGTCGTAAAGCAGGCACGGTGAAGATTCAAGTACGCAGTCGAAGTGAGCAAGCCAGTCCCACCAACGGACCCCCAAGCAGTCCCCGTCAGGCCTTCAGAGTCGCCTCTGTAGGAGGTGGAGTAGGGGTAGTTGGAGGTGGTGTCGCTTTCGATGACCGCATTCGCTCCAAGCAGGTCATTCTCCCACAAACTGCGCCAGCTCCACCACAGTTATCCAGTAGAAACCCGAATACCTCCTCCTCCGTGGACGGACCCCAGGTACATTTAGGGTCTTGATTTTCCACGCCTGCCGACCAGCTTCTTTGCCTATTGCTACCAATATAAGTCACTTGTTGGTAGCCTCATTTTCCAGTCGATATAAGCCATTGAAGTATTGAGCAAAACGAAGTTGTTTTGGGGTGCGTAAAATACGTCAAAAGAGAACAATCTTTCACCTGGTCTATAAACTGGCTAACCCTAATCAAACCGCAGGCTTTAAAGAAGCCAAATTAACTTTTTGCTGCTAATAGTCGAAGGAGGACCAACGAGATCAGGATGATTGATTTTTTCATGGGTGAAATATTCTGGAGTTTCTGTCACTGGTCACAAGAGGGTAATCTGTCACTGTGTAAAAAAGTCTATTGAGACGGTTGGGAGGCGGAAATTGAGTCCAATGTGGTGCATTCTCCCCCAAAAAGCTGCTTATAATTTAAGGATCAAGTGTTCAGCCTGTGTCGTTGTTAAAGATGGGCAAAATACAATTGGCCTTGGGAACTAAAATGGAGTAATTGCAGATAGGTTTGGCGCTACTTAACTCATCCAAATAACAATAGCCGTTAAGTCTGTATGAAAAGGGGCCATAGGGGTATTCCAACTTTCGAAACACCGACCGTGGAAGAAACTAGCTCGTCTGCCAGAAATTTGGTGTGAGCTAGTAAGTGGATTGTTAAAAGGCAATTAATGGATATTCACTCGTTTGACGCTGTTATAAAAAGGCCTTTTTTTCACTAGTCAGGCGGTCAACCACCAATGCCAATGTCAAATGATGGTCCCCAAAATGATGGTTTTTGAAACTCAACGGCATCTGCAAATGCCTGACTTTTGCCATCTACTTACTAGGTAGCCTCTACAATTTCCCATCTCAGGCGATTTGAGCATACAATGGCTGTTTCCTTATCACCAAAAACTCTTACGTCCCTCATGTGTTGATCAGAAGCGAGAAGCACACATGCATACTTATTAATCATAAAAAAACATGTTTCTAAACCTTTTACCATTAAAACTTCTTTGTGTCTACATTGCCAATTTGTCGATTTATCTAAAGAGGTAAGAAAGACTCGATCAATTTAGAGATGAGGCGACTATGATGAGAGATTTAATTTCACCAAACTACACCAGAATAAAACATTTGATTTTTGTTTCGAAAAACAAAAATTTCCCTCCAAAAAAACAAATCAGACCGAGGACGAAGAAAATCTGGTGCTTCCATCAGTTCGGGAGATAATCCGCCAAGTGGAGGAAATGACGTTGAAGAACAACTCGACACACAACAGCACTACCTCGTTGTCCAGACGCCAACACCACCTTCACCAGCAGACAGCCAATCCGGGATCACCACAACATATGTCAAGGTCAGTTGTCCGACCAATGAATGCCGACCAGCATGGCGGTGCTTCAAATCGATCCCATTCGGCCTCTTCGATCCTGACCAATGGAGGCAGTCTGTCTAGAATGATAAATCATGATGGAGTCTACCATAGTTCAGATGCCAACTCCGCCGATTTCTACAATGACTCCTTCGGCAAAGGGGTAGGCTGGTTGAGCCTAATATCTGCATCTCCTCTTTCAGCCGTCAGTAAATAAGTTACCTCCAAATAGCTCCTCGACTAAGAGGTGTTTGAGCTATTTCTGACAGTCAATGAGTCTTGAAAAGCCATCTCCACATAACCTGATTTATGAGGAAAAAATTTACACCCTTCATGTGTCCTGTTCTTGCCTCTAATTGGTTAACAAGTTGGTTGATTGGTCTGTTGGCTTATTTAGCATGACCGACGAGAGTATTGCCAGGGGAGTCTCTCTTTTCCCTTCCTTTCATAGTATTCCACAACACGAAAAGGAGACATTGATTCTGATGGCAGGAGAAATGCTACAAATTCCGTAAGACCACCACCCACCTGTGTGGATTGCTGATGAATGACTTTACAAATGCATGTCTCCACGAACAGCATGATTGGAATGCCTTCAAGCCTGCTGAGTGCAAGGTAGTAGGAAGTTCCGCTACTTGGTAGTTTCTCCTTTTTTGGTGTCTGTACACAGGCCTTCCACGTCGCACGGAAAGGTGAGCAGATAACCAATCTTCCTCAGGACTATCAGAAGGTAAGTGAAGGGTGAATCTTCACCTACTTCTACTACCTACTTCTGAACCAGAACGAAATCATGCAAGATTGGGTCTTCATTTGTCATTTCTTGGGGGCAGTTTTGGAAAGGCAAAAGGGGAATCATTTTTCCTTATGGACAGTCATCCCCGCTGAGAGATGTCGAAGATGGAACGGCAACTGGGTGTCTTATAGGTCTCGACAACCCATCGCCCTGGACCGCTATGATGGCACACCTTGCATAACTAGGGGAATAAGGGATCCCAAATTGTTTGGAACGTTCAGATTGACCGGCTCGCTACCATTGCCAACCATCATATGCTTTCTTTTCCAGCTGTTGGAAGCATTTCTAGAACAGAGAAGGGAGATTCAGCGATTGCGCAAGGAGATGGTGGACAAGGATCGACTGATAGCCACCCTGGAGAAGGACATTCACATGTACGAGCCGTGGCGTTGAAGCTTTTCACGAGCTCACTCACTAAATAAATTGCGCAAAAGGTAGTAGAGCACTTCACCACGTAATTCCTTCCCATTTGCCGAGGTTTTGTGAGGTCTCTTTCGAAATTATTTTCTCCCTCCCCCTCCTTTTTCCCTTCGTCACCCACACCGCCACCTCGTCGCGATCTGAACCTCTGTTCCGTTGACTTCTACCTTCACTCATCTTTTGGTTCCCTCTCCTTCTTTTCCTCCATCTCCTCATCCACACCTTTGATGTTTCGTTGTTCTTCTTCGAGTGGTGAAGACTAAGGAGGAGAAGGAAGAAGAAAACAATCTTTCCTTTGGTCAACTCAATGACTACACAAACCCCAATCAATCACCCATTGATCAACTGATTGACTTGCCCATCCTAGGTGTCCCCCATGTCTTCTACACGGTCCTTCCACACACAGACACCAACTCGCAAACAGTTCGTCTTGCGTTTTCCCTTTGATTTGAGAGAAAGGAAATAAATGTGATTTGATTGCACTTTTGGGCTTTTAACGAAGGCAACTTCCTTCAGGCGTCTCTGAAGAGTGGGTTTTTTGGCCATTTAAGGAGTCACACCTGCGTTATGCCTCATTTTAATACCAGTTGCACCTAAGTCACTGATATAGCGATGGCGCGTGACCGCCAGGGCGTATGACTCACCCACCGCCGTCTAGACCACCTGACTGGGTGGTGAGATTGGGGACGCGTTTAAAACGGGTATACGGTTGTGGTATCATGACGTCAGGGCTACTTATCCCTGTAGTTATGTATGCTTCGACGGTAGATTTGGTAGCAAAATGAGCAACGTTCATCATTCACGAATTTCAACCCTTTTTTTGGTTATTCCTGGGGTTTAACCCCCACCCCCCTTCCTCACTCCTGTTTCCGTCACACTTGCCCCGCGTTTAATCTTCTCTAATCCGTGATAGATCACGTGATTGTCTGAGGTAGAAAAGCACGAGGAAATAACCTTAAAGGCATGCGAAGGACAAGGGTGTGACAAAGGATGAGGCAGTGTCTTTACGCCCTGAGGTGTTGGGTTGACCTTCCTCCAATCCTCTGATTACCTAGTCTCGATCCATCTCAAAAAAGGATTTTTCTCACATATCTTTGCGTTGTGTTAAGGCGTACGGAGCAAGTGGGCGCGTGTCATCTGCCTGCAGTCTGTCATGCACACACACACACACACACGCGCACGCAAAATGAGGGCATTCTCAATTGTTGAATGGTTATTGAGTAAATGATTGGATTGGTAGCACCGCTACCACGTACGTTTGGTTCACCCACGTCAGTTGCCAAGTCATCTAATCCTTCATTGAAACCGATTCCCCTACAGTACAACTTGCCATCGCACCAAACGTTCCCCTGAAACTTCTTGTGTGTCTGTGTGGAAAGGAAAAAAGGGAAGCAGATAAGGAGACAGGTTAGCAGTTAGACAATGTTCAGATAGTTGATCCCAGAGGCTACGAGGTCATTGAAGGCTGTTAGTTTGCTATTGTAGCGGAAGCATCATTTGTTAGTTGAATGAGTACGGGATGGATGGCTGGATCCAAAATGGAAAGATGTTTTCAGAAGATAAGAGTAGTTTTGCAAATCCTAAAAGTTGGAGAGATTAAGGATGGAAGGATCGACGATAAATAGATCCACACAGCCCCTCATCTGCCCCCCCCTTTCCTCCCCCACTCCAAAAAAACTTCCATTACGAATTTCTAAATGCTCAAGAAATATTTCCCTCATTTTATCGTTGACCTCTTCCTGACTAGTGACCGAAATCTGAGGACGGTGCAAGATCAAGACTAGTCAAAACGACATAAAGCCCGGTCGGCGGATGTGTACATGGAGTTATTGCTCTGAAGTTTCTATTTCTGAGTCCTGGAAATGTCAACACATGCTCACGCACGTACAAATTAATCCAGATGAGATGGTTAGGCGAATTTAGAGTAGACTGATGGGCTCCAAATACTTCGAAGAACTCAAGGCGCGTACAAGTAAGAGCTTAGACATTAATTTACGGTCTTCCCAACACAGATGAATCCCCCTGTACCATGGTAATAGACAGGAAACACGACAGCCTACCGTATCCAGCTAACTTTTTTCATCTACAAAATACACGAAAAGTAACAACGTTACCATAGTCGCAAAAGCAGTCTTGCGTTTATGTGACATAAGGACAAAGAGGGAAATAAATAAGAGGGGAAGAAGTGCAATAAGCAGTTAAGAGCCTAGGGAGACGAGAGCGGATAATGTAGACAGCGGTCACTGCGTCTGCGTTGGAGGCGGTGGTGGAGGCATTAGGGCTAAAAGAGGCACGCAAAACAGGGAGCCAAGTTAGTCGTTGGAATGATGCATCATGAAATTGGAAGGAGGATGCATGAAGGGATGAGTGAGGGGTTACTCAAACCCGCCTATCCACTGGAGATGACAGAAGAGAGACGGAATAAATGGACGGGAGGATGGATGATTTGAGGGTGAGCAAACAAAAACCGAGTCGAGGGAAAATTTTCCGAATCACTCACGTTCTTGAGCTGCCGACTGACCCTGAATTATGTTCATATCGATGCATCTAAAGTGAAGCAAAAAAATACCAACAGCGTCTTCAATTCCACATCCGACTGGCTAAATAGTGGCAGACAATGAAAAATCCTACACGAAAGCATCAACCAATGAAATTGGAAGGCAAAAACATTCTCCCTCTCCCACCAGAATCTAATCACTCAGTGTGGAGCGAGCAATACCTACTTTGAAGCCCTAAAACTTTGAACCTCCTTTTTCAACCAACTTACTCGGGTCTTTCTCTCTGCTTCTGAAAGTGCCTTCTACGAAGGTAAATTGCCAATCCAGTAATCAGTCCCAAAAGGACAAGAATTGCCACTGGAAGGAAAAGAGAGGAAATGAGATATTACTTCCACAGATGTCCTTTCGGTGTTTGGAAGCTCACCGCGTCTTAGAGTGACCAAAGTTAGTCAACAGCGGATGTTCTTCGGGAAAAAAAAAGCGTAATAGAAACCCTGTCGAATCATTTATGGCCTGCCAGAAACTGTTCTGATTCATTTAGCCGTTTTTAGTGGATTCAACGACTACGAAATGGGCGATGAGCGTGACACCATTGTGGTGTAAACAAAGGTCTCTATGAAGTAATAATATACAAACCGATGCTAACGTGATGCATGTAATCCTACTTTTAATAACTCAGTCAAATCTGCCTCGACTTGACTATGGCAAAAAAAGTTGAACATCTCTTCTTTCTCAGTAAGGTAGGTGTGACGCTCACTTCTGCAAGAACTAGAAAAGGAGGAAGGAAAAAAGTCCACTGGAGACCAAACCTCCTACTTCTATCGTTTCCATTTATTCCTCTTATTCGGCCATGTATTTTGGAACACATTAAATTTCCAACCTATTTAGATGAGACAGCGACCAGTGGAAAGGGCTTTCAGCACGTCCACCACTCGGAGGTAACTAACCAATTAGAATCCACTAATTCAAACTAATTTTTAACTTTTCCATTAATCAACTTTTTTTTTAAATGGTTTAGTGCGATACAGATGTGTTTGTGGGCGATTCGCAGACTCAGGTAAGAAAATTTAGGCGTCACGTCTATGCGACGCCGGTAGGCAACGTGTTAAATTTCAAATTTACCAGGTAAAAAGAAGATAAATAGCATCACAATTCACTAGCTATGAGTACTTCTCAACGAATTTCACATTTTTTCGACACTTTGACCCTAGTCGCCCCTCGTTCCCATCGCACTTCATCTCCCCCAGCCAGCTGTGTCCCCTACCTCATATTTGCACAAGCTGGTGTCAGGCTAAAGTTACAATCAACACGCGTAGAAAGTTGATCCGAATAGTACGGAGGATGAGGACGAGCATGGGACAGCATCACCCTTTACGAGTAAATTCCACGACGTGAGGTGCTGAATTGACCTTCACCGAACCCACTGGTTAGTTCCAGATCATTTGCATCCTCTCTTGGAGGTGGGGTGATTTGTGTCCTTTAAGTGTGGCATGGTTCAGAGACAGGAATTGCTACCCTCGTTAGCAAGACGACACAAGCCAATCAGGAAGCAAAAAATAAAAAAGGCACGACTCTTGTTGTCGTAAGTAAGACACGAGGGAGAGGGATGTAGGAACCGAAGTAACGGCTTTTAGGCCTTCTCTCCTACCATCTACCAGCTTTTCCCATAACTTGTCTCACTAATTGAGGCCGGTATCGACAAATTGCTTTGCCATACTCCATGCTGAACCCTTGGCCTGGCTTCAGCGCACTTCAACGTGCCTGTAGCAACAGACACCTTTGTGTGATTCCATCACCAAAAAAACCGACTAATTTTTTTTAGAATTAGTTATCAGGGGATGAATCCCGCCACTGCATCTTCGGTTGAACCTAAATAAACACTCATCGAGAGGCAGACAACCTCAACTCGTCCCATATTTGGCAAATCATTCAGTTGTCCAGGTGAAGTTGCAGTATTCGGATGGCAGTTTAGCAAGCACTTTTCTTCTCTGTTTTTTGGCATACTTAAAGTCATTGCAAGGATGGACAGATTAAAATGGAGGGGAGAGATGGGAAAACAATGGGGAGTAGACAGATTCTGGCCAAAATAAAGTGCCAAGTCAACATTACGCACGATGGTTACTGGCAAAAATGAATTGAAAGTTAAACTACCAATAGGGAGTGGAAATCCTAAATATCGCAAATTAAGGGAAAAGCACCAGATAAAGTAAAAGAACAAACAAAGCATATTTTCCAACACCTACCGAGGACAAGAATAATGAAGAGTGGTAACGGCAAGTTCCCGATTCGGCCGGTGCCTACAATGCGCCCAGCGATCAGGGATGCAACAAGAAAGGGTGATTAAAAAATGTCTATTAATAGGATGAAAATGACCAACAGAGATAGTTTGATTCGTCAGACCCATCAAAGCAGTTGTCAACACCGTCACAAGTTATGCTGTCCGGAATGCAGTGGTCTCGTGAGTTGAAACAGCGGAAGTGCTCGGCCGGACAACTGAATGTGTTCCCCAAAACTGTCAATGTACAAAACAAAGGATTTAATAATAGCGCAAAACATAACTAGGTTTGAGTTAGAATAAAAAGCAAAAAGCAAACGATGGGGAGTCAATTGAAGATGGACGCGGAATGCTACTGAAATAAAATCAGTAGGGAGGGCAGTTGCCTCCCAGATGTTTACAGGTCACGTATTTTAGGCGTAGATGCGCCGCCACACCTAGCATGGATAATTTGATAACTTTACCCTAATACTATGAGTTGTTTAAACACCTAGGCATCAAAAAATACAACGAAGATGGACTAACTTGTTTATCAAAAACCCCAAATTTGTTTGCTTCCATTTTAGATTGTCCAGTAAATTAGATGCACAAAGAAACAAGACAGTTGCCCTCTCGCATTTTTGGAGCACACGAATGAATTTAAAAGCGCAAATTCCTCGCCACGAGTGGCGTCGATGCAACATTGTTTGTTTATTATAACAAGTGGATGTAATGAATGAACGAATGAATGCTTGAACAGGGCAGACGGAGCTTTATTTTTAGACATTTAAGCGAACTTCGGTACAGTTAACAGCTATGATTTGATCAGCACGGCAAAGAAGGCCAATACTGGTGTCTTCGGGATTTCCGTTTTTAATTCCGCTTGTAGTCGTGCCAATGCCCTCCCAGCCCTCCTGCACATTTACAGTTAATTTCTCGGCATGGCTTTTCGCGACTTTTGGAAAAAACTCGAGACTGCACATTCTCTACAAGGAACAGCCGCGTTTTACAAAAGCCTGCTGTCGCGCTAATATCGAGGGATTAAATGGAGAGGGAACCTTGCGCTAACCGATCCTCCAAAATCCATGGGTGCCCCATGCTCCCAGCAACAGCGAGAAGACCAATCGCTGAACAATGCGAGACCAATTAGAGGTCGATGTATCATCGAAAATGATGACAAAGGAAAGAAAAGAAGCATACACAAATTGTTGGGAGGAGGTCGCATAATTTTTGTAGTAATTCAAGAGCGAGAGCTTTGTGATTACCACTGCGAATTAGAGTGCCTTAAGGAAACCTTTAAAAAGTACTTAGAGCCGGCTCGCAAATCAACAGATAAGTGGACGTAGAGTGTTATTTCCTAATTTGGGATATTTGACCAAAGTCGAATTGTCCTTCCCGACCAGGGATTAATCAGCGGTCTTCCAAACAATATTTTTTTTTTCAAATCTACTCCCTGTTTTAAAATATTCATGTTCTTAAGGTACAACTGCCATTAATATTGCTTGAATCCACAAAGAAAATCGCCGAAATACGGGGGGTTAGGGAAAATGTGCAACAACTTGGGACCGCCTTTAAAAGGGCTGTCAATAAAAGTAGCGTTGTAAGTAGTATTGCAACCTGCAAACGCGACTAGCCTAGAATCAGTGCCATTTGATGGTTTAGAAGAAATAACCAAATCGCATAAAGAAGAGTTGCAAGAACCGCAGCAATACCACAAAAGACTGGCGGTAAATCATCGGTATCGACATTTATGTAAACGGTGGCAAGCGTGCCTAACGCCCAAGACAATAGGGAGAGGCAAAATTCAAGGATTAGCCATATTTGAATGCCTGACAACACTATTTGGGTAGGTTTGGATACATGGACATACTAATACCGGCAGCCTAGTAGGTGGCACAGCCGTCATCATCGCTGTATCAGTAACACAATAAGTAGCATGTTTGCAAAAGGCCATTACATTGATAGGATTCATTTGGGAGGAACGTTTATTTTACGCTCAATCTGAAATGCGTGGTGAGAGTGGCTGCATAGCAGTTCTATTAGTATCATAATGAGCAGTCCAACTAAACAAAGCATTGAAAGAGAAAAAGATAACAGATAAAAATTGACCGATGAATGACCATGGCAGCCTTACCGATGTAAGCAGTGTAATAAATAGCATAGCTGTTATCGAGTGTAAACAAATGCAAACCTACAGAATGGAGTAACGGTAATCTCAAAACTGTTTGTATCACCAAAATCGGCCGGATCAAACTCCACCATCAACTTCCGACCCGGCATTGAGGTCTGAACTACTGTGTTGATTGACGCTGCGCCGGTGTCACACGTGGCTTTGAACTAGAAAAAGATAAGACCAACCAGCAAACACACGCAGTAGCATTCTGTTCATTCCGCAAACTGTCTCGAAGTTTCCGCTTTTATGGCCAATCCCGAGGTCACTATCGGTCAGGCCCCCCTGACTAGCTAATATTACAAATAGATGCGCTTTGACTGTCCTAATGCGCATTATAATGTCAAGATCAATCAGCCAACGTAAAATCCCCATACTCTACTTACTTATCGACAAATGAAGGCGTCTATATCTCAGCTTTGCCTATTGAAGGCCCAAGTTGGAAGTTCGGCGAGACAGTAACTCAAGCAGATAAAGTCCAGATTACAACAAGCCCTACACGAGAATGACTTCTGGTATCACACATGAGCCTGACCTAGTGGGTGTCAAGGACCGAAAGTTTCACCAAATATTTAGTTCTATTTAAGTCCACTTTCTCAGGCTAAATAAATTGGCAACCGTCCAGTTTAGTCACCCAGACAACCAGTTAAGTTTAATGGCATTCAAAAGAGCAGACATAGCAGTTTGAACAAGCAACCACATTAAGAAGCCAAGTTTGCAGTGAATCATAACCTCAAAGGGAAGAGTGAGTTTCTGCACACCCCGACTGGGGATTCGGAGTAATGTGAGCGTGCTGAATCGCCTAGCATAATTATTCCGAAAGGCAGTATGCTCTGTGATGAACCAGGACGCTCAAATCGGTTAACAATTACTACAGTTTATTACTTTGAGAGGTGGCAAATACAGACCTTATTTGATAGGCAACCACTATGAGTCAATATGAGGGTTGCAATTATTGTTGCCCAAGTTTGCGAAATTCCAACACCTTTTGAATTACTACTTAAGGAGCTAAAACCCTAGTCAGTAAATAGTTCTCAGGACAATCAAGTTAAACCGAGACCTTTGACTTTACGATCCTATGTGAGCTGCAACCGCGAGAGTACTATGTGCAGCGATGGACGTCAGCACCCACACCGTAGACCACTTTAAACCAGACACGGTTAAAAAGGTGGTAGACAGCAGCGATTAGGTAGGAAGTAAAAATAGGCGTAAACACCGCAGATATCAGCTCGTAAAGAACTCAAGCACAGTGCAAAGCGATGATAGGATACTCAGTTGCCAAGTTGCAAGACGGGTGAGCAGTGTATTCGTTCCAAAAATGGTCACAAATCTATGCCCTTTCCCAACCCCACGTTTAGTGCATAGAACATGCCTGATCAGCCATTATGATTGTTACAGTAAAAAGGGCAAAACAACTCGGGAGCATGTGCAACTCAACGGAGACAACTGGGCAGTAAGATGATGAAATCTAGCAAGGCTTCTCCAGTAATAGAATTTGCACTTTTCCGCCCAAAAGGCCGCTCTCATTCTATCTAATTTCGTCATCGCATGCTAGTTAGCAAACAGATCGACAACTCCATTAGTAATTTATCCACTTCGGAAGCATAAAAATGTGCAAAACATATACTTGATTTGATTTGGGCAAAAAGCCCTTAATTCTAATGAAGAGCTAGAGAAACCAAAACATTGAAAGAGAACGCACACGAAAGCAGATCAAAAGAATGTAAGAATATCAACCACTTACTAGTTGATTACCATCACTGGGTTGGTAAATTTTGATAGAAGGGAAGTTCTCGGATTCAGGAATCTCGTTAATCCTTAAAGTGGAATATTCAGAGACAGAAAAGCTAGGACAGTTCCCCTGTAACTCCAGTTTGTTGACCCGCACACTCAAATAGTAGTCAGAGTAGACGGAGTCAAGAAAGCACTTAGTGCTTCCACGAACACCATGGCCAGAAAGAACAATACTATCAAAGCGAATAGGATTTTTGGGACTCTGAAAACATTCTAACGCGTCAACTAAAAAAATGGACAAAAAAGGGGAAAAACTTACTGAACTCCGTTCGTGAAAAAATGAGTGGAGGTAGAAACAGCAAAAAAGTTAGAAATAGCCTAAAACTACAATAAACGCGAAGCGAGTTACTTACCAAAGCATTTGCAGTCAGTTCTGCAAAAAAGATTAGAAAACACATAGAGCTCGAACCAAGTTAAAAAGACGGTCTTTGCTAATCCTAAATTCAATTTCTCAATGTCAAAAATTCGCACAAAGCAAAAACAAAATCGAGGACTCATCCATTGCAATATCTCAAAAGACACAAATAAACGAAAACCCACCACAATTAGGTTAAGCCTAAGCACATGAATTGCAAAAATAAAATAGTGAAACAGGGAGAACAAGCGAAGCATACTATCAACAAGTGCCATAACAAAACAGTGTAGCGATAGATTTCGCGTAGCCAAGCTTAATTTTAATTTCTTGTGGTCATGAGGACAGTGATTTGGAGTAAATTGCATCTCAATTTACTTCCGGTTATTTACAACTACGCCAGTAACAATCTAAAGCAATTCATAACTGTAAACCAATAAGCGCACAGCAGAGCGAAACCTTGAGAAAAATTATTGCGCCGATGAGATAAAACAAACCCACTACATTGTAAGACCTTGCAATTCATGAATACTGGTATTGTGTTTGCAAAAGTGTAATGAATCGCTATAAAACTAAATTACTTATTCCATAATTGTATTTATTTTTGCGAGAAGATCCAATGTTAAAAGCTAGATATGAATTTTACTTGAGTCGACACCACAAAAATTTGTGTGCTAAATTAACCTCCCAATTTGTTCACAATACGGTGATATGTGAAGGGTCTGGGTTTGCATAAAGTATTCATTCCTTATTTTGCCCATCCTGTACAGAATTTTCCCATTAGTGTAAATTCTCTTCAAAACCCTATAAGGCTTCTGTAATAATTGTGGTGTTTTATGTGTTTGGTAGGTGGGAGGCGGGAAGACAATTTTCGACGTGGTTGCGTACGCGCGTGTTTCATTGTTGGGGTCGGTCTCGCAATAATCCGCCTTCTAATAACAGGGTGGGAAAGAAGGAAGAGGGGGAACGGGAAGATCCCACTACACTGGTGACAGCGTTAATAGACCTCCCCCACTTCAAATATGGCGTGAACTCTGAAGACTGGGTGAAAACTGTTAGGTTTTACATCCATTTATATCCTCAGCGGTAGAGAGTCCCGCTGATCCTCCACGCTCGACCACAAGAGCTTTTCCTGACAGCAATTAATGCAGGAGTCACTGCTGACTTCGACATCGACCACTGGTGCGAGATTCTCTCTCAACTGGACATCGATCAGCGAGAACGATCGCTGGCCAGAGAGTTCTTCCACTGAGACCAAAAGCTGGGCAAAAACGACGAAGAGTACGCTTGGAACTTACAACTTCTAGCGGAAAGAGCTTTCAGAGGTTGCCCTCCAACCATAGTGACCAACTGGGTGGCCGTCCAATTCTGTGCGGGAGTTCGACCATCGCCGCAAAGCTCCATGTCATGAAGACCAACGGTCTTAATCAGTTGGTCGAGGCCGCGGCCGAGAAGCGTCAGGAACTCCTCCTTACATCGGCGCGACAGAGGGTCCACCACCGGCCAAACCCTCCTCGTCCTCGTTGGAGCTCCTCACGCCAGACCCCAAGAGCAGGTGAGGCCTACTATTTGTTATCTTGCCAACCCCAAACGCCTCTCGTCCATTTTTACAAGCCCTCGGCAAGTTAGAAGGATATCCCTGTCGTTTTCTGGATTCGGGAGCGGTCAAATCCCTAGTGAATCCCAAAGCGTTCCCGGATCTGTTCCGCAAGTTTCGTGCCTGTCCTTCCTCCATAAAACTACTCTCGGCTGAAGGGAGGAAGATGAAAGCGATCGGAGAGACGCCGTTAAAGGTCACAGTGGAGAAAGAAATCTGGGCAGAACAATTTATTATATGTCCAAAATTAGTATGGGATGTGATACTGGGCGCTGATTTCCTTTGCAAGACTAAAGCAATCCTGAACTTCGCAGAGGGAACCTTTACGGCCCAGCAGCACAAAACAACAAAGGCTGCTGACGAAATCTGCAGTGCTCTTTTCAAAGCAGCGGGTATTTTCGTTAACAACCTAGATGAGCTTTGCTCACAGTTAACACATCACCGACAGCGAAAGGAAGGAAGTGCACTCATTACCGGGCAGATATTCCAAAATGTTCGCTAGGCAGGGAACCAAACTCGGGCGAACGAACATCATCAAGCATGCCATTGATAATGGTGGAGCTAAGCCAATATGGTAGCCGCCAAGGCGCATTTCGCTGCCCCTCTTGGAAGATGTAAATCGTCTACTGAACGAGATGATCTCCGACGACGTGATACGGCCATTCAAATCACCGTGGTCCTCCCCGATTGCGCTAGTAAAGTAAAGTGACGGAAGTCTACGGCTGTGCATTGACTACAGGAAACTGAACGCTGTGACCAAGAAGGACGCTTTCCCACTACCTCACATCAATGACTCAGTGGATTCTCTGCACGGTTCAAAGTGGTTTTCCACTCTGGACTTAAAATTCGGCTACTGGCAAGTGGAAGTAGCGGAGACGGACAGAGAGAAGACAGTTTCAGAGTACCAAACAGACTCCATGAACTTCAGACAATGCTGTTCGGACTATGTAATGCCGCAGCTTCTTTCCAGCGCCTGATGCAGACGGCACTAATGGGGCTTTTTCCAAAGCACTGCATGATCTACCTCCATAACATTCTTGTCTTTGGTAAAGACATGCAGGAGCGTAATGCCAATCTGAAACTAGTACTGAATCGCCTCCGAGACGCTGGATTGACCCTGAACCCAAAGAAATGCCACTTTCTTCAACGATCGGTTACATTCCTGGGGTATACAGTCTCGGCAAATGGGATGGCGGTCACCGAAGACCGTACTAACCAAGTGAGAACATGGCCGACACCGACCAATCAGACGGAGCTCCGCAGTTTTCTCGGTTTGGCAAACTACTACCGACGTTTCGTCAAAGGCTTCACCAAGATCACCGGTCCTCTGCATAAATTAGCAGAGAAGCAGGCGAAAAAGAATTTCAAGTGGGAGAACGAACATGATGAGGCCTTTGAGGAATTAAAGCGAAGGCTCTGCTCCGCTTCGATTCTGGCCCTACCCAACTTCGAGAGTGGCGCACCCCCCTTCGTACTAGACACAGACGCCAGCGACGTAGCCGTGGGCGATGTGCTATCCCAACGGGATAAAGAAGGCAGGGGACACGTCATCGCATACGCCAGTATCAGGCTCAACAAAAAAAACGAGACAGAAAAGTGCGACGGGACGCGAACTTTTCGCCATCTTTACAATGGTTCGGCACTTTAAGCACTACCTGATAGCGAAGCAGTTCATTGTGAGAACGGACCACCAAGCACTGATCTGGCTAAGAACAATGGAAGACATTGACCGTTCAGTGGCGCGCTGGTACGAAGAGCTGCGGCAATACGCTTTTATAGTGCAATACCGAAAAGGGACTAAGCATGGCAACGCGGATGCATTGTCTCGCAGACCTCTCTCAGCAGAGAGGGAAAGCGGTATAGTGGGTACGCTATTTGTGAGCGAGCCTACTAGACACCAGTGGAGAAACACACAAAGTACCGATCCCGACACGGCGTTGGTATACGAGAGGTTCCTGGCATCCTCGCACAAACGGATATGGCGACAGTGGTTCGAACTCATCCTGGAGGATGAAGTTCTATGGTATCAGGAAGATGCCATGTCTCCCAAACGTCTAGTTGTTCC
Source organism: Taenia solium (assembly GCA_001870725.1). Classification (NCBI taxonomy): domain Eukaryota; kingdom Metazoa; phylum Platyhelminthes; class Cestoda; order Cyclophyllidea; family Taeniidae; genus Taenia; species Taenia solium. Next base: position 76,851 of record MIEF01007052.1, on the reverse strand, counting down.
AGGTCCGCTGATACAAACGGTCCTTCAAGAGTTGCACGAGCGATTGGGGCATGTAGGTGAGAAGAAGATGGTGGAGGCCTCGAGTAAACGATACTGGTGGTCCTCTCTTACCCCGGACGTGCTCGACTTCTGCCGAACCTGCATCACTTGCAGCAGTTTCAAGAAGCCTCACTCAACAGCAATGGCACCCCTGCAACCCATGCCTACGGGGTTCCCGGGCGAAAGGGTGGGGAATGACATTATGGGTCCCCTGCCACTTACCAAAAGGGGAAACCGGTATATCCTAGTTATGGTTGACTACTTCACGAAAGTAGCTGAAGCAAAAGCCATGAAGTCTCAAGACGCCGAACCAGTCGCGTCAGCCTTCTTCAACCGTTGGATCTGTCAACACGGAGTGCTAGAATCAGTTCATAGCGATCAAGGTCCTAATTTCGAAAGCCGACCTTTTTATTGAACCATGTAAGACTTTCGGAATCGCAAAGGCGCGCACGACACCAGGGCACCCACAAGGCAACAGGCAGGTAGAAAGAACGAATCGCACTCTGGTGGGACTGCTGAAGGCTTTTACCAAAGGGGCAAAGCCGGAAGACTGGGACCTAAGCTTAGGACGCCCCCCTCTAGCGTATGGAGCCACAGTCCACGCGTCAACGGGTGTTTCTCTGTACAAAATGCTCACAGGACGCGAAATGAGAGTTCCGTCCGACATCTTCCTCCCGAGCAAAGAAACAACGCCCGACATTGTGCCGGAATACGTCCTGCGTCTAAAAGAAGGGATAAGAAAGACGTTCAATTTGGCTCGGCGACACCTACAAACGTCTTACAGTAGACAAAAGAGGTACTACGACAAGCACAGCCGACCCAACACCTACCACGAAGGAGATCTCGTCCAAATATACAAGCCGATTCCTCCACCTGGAACTCATCGTAAATTTTATCACCCTTGGAGCAAAGATCCCTTCCGAGTAGTGAAAGTTCTCCCCCCCACGAACTACCTCGTCCGAAGTGCGGAACTCCATGCCCAGCCAATAACGGTCCATCATAATAAGATGCGACCTTACAAAGGCTCCCCGCCGGTTGGCTACGAGGACGAAGTCAACGGAATTGTGGAGGAAAGTAAACCGCCCGATGGCACAACTAAGGCCGGTGCTCAAAAAACGAGAGGCTGTGCAATAATTGTGGTGTTTTATGTGCTTGGTAGGTGAGAGGCGGGAAGACAATTTTCAACGTGGTCGCGTACGAGCGTGCTTCATCACCGGAGTCGGGGACTCCATCATTGTAGACAGGCCTACCGCAATCGCCCTTTACCTTATAACAAAGAAATGTCTGGAAATATTCCGCCTTCTAATAGCAGGGTCGGAAAGAGGGAAGAGGAGGAACGGGAGGATCCCGCCACAGTTACCCCTGACCGAATGAGTCATCGCGCTTTTTTATCCTCGCACAGTTTTGTGTACCACAGATTCAAACTTTATATAGAATTATGTAAAACTAGTCAATTATTAAGCATTCAGATCGTTTGAGAAGTTAATTTGAAGGGAACAATCTATTTAAAGTTAGGCGGTTTCCATCATCAGAACCAAGTAGTCGATGATCCCGTTTGGTGCGACTTGAGTTCAGAATGCCATCTCAGCGAACCATCTTAGTTCTCTTCCGCTCGACTCCATTTCTATGTCAGGCCATTTGAATACGTCAAGATCGATAGCAGCCACGTGAACTCCACACACGATTGTTTATGCCTACAGCACTTACTTCGACCTCATAATGTCGCCATATATGACTCGATCTAGAGGCCGATCTAGAGTAATCGCTTCCCCTCCCCTATGCACCTCCACACCGAAGAAGTCAAGGCCAAAACGCGCAACATGCAGAAGGGAGAGAGAGAATACCACAATAACGGTGCGAGACATTACATCACGTGAGAGTTCCAGCATATGCAAACTAATGATGAGGGCGTATCAGCTCCTTACTTATTTGATCTCCGCTGTACTTGTCATTGGAGGCTGGATTCTCGTCCAACAGTTCTTCCTTAGCAAATTCCTTCCCTAGCTCGATTGCTAACTCGCCTAGGCAGTGTACAAAGGTGAATAAGATTGTTTAGTTAACGTCTAATCGGCCTTCTGGTTTACCCTCTCCCTCACAGTATCAGATCTCCGAGCTCCTGCTTCGTGTGTAACTATAATCGAGGGAAAAATTGATTATCAAATCAGACCGCACGCAATTTTTTTCTCGTCTAATTAATGAAGGTCGCTTATCATTTAATCAAACTAATTGGTTAGTGCATCGATTTTCGAATGTAAAACGACGAAAATGCGGCGATTCGAGATGGTTCTAGCAGTCGTCCTAGTGCTGTTCGCATGGACAAATGGCCGAGAGAGCTTTAACCCCAACGGTCCTGAGTTTGAGGGCACGAGTGGGTGCTTCACCTACGCGATATTCGCCTCCATCGGGGTGAGCCACTCCAGAGCTGTGGAGATGTGCTCCACCTTCTATCCCCAAGGGAGATTAGCCTGGCTGGGCGATAGAGAGGTGGAGCCGTTGAGAGCCATAATTGACCAGGCGATAGCCTTTCATTACATGAATCTAAATAACTTCTTTTGGATTGATGGTCAGCTGGAGGATGTCACTTGTACGCCTCAAAACACATCCTGCAAGTGGACTGCATCACCTTCCAACTACGTGGAAAGTGGAGCTACCAAGACCTTCACAAACACTGGCATGGTATTCCACAAACCTCGAAAAGTCGTTGCAGCCAACAAGAGTGCAGGAGTCGGGTCCTACTGGCCCGTTCTGCTGCCCAATGTCAACATGGAATTCGAGGTGCCGGATATGTTCATTCTAACTGCAGCGCCAGGTTACATGAGGGGTGGATTTATCTGCTCCCATGGCGACGACTTTAGCGGATGCCCCTTTGGCTTCACGCAGGTGACCGCGACCCGAGTACCCGAAAAACTTGTCCCGAAGGTAGTAACTACCAAAAAGCTGTGCGGTTGGTAGAAAATTATTTGGATGATTTTTTTTGACTTTTTTAAAAATCGCAGTCAAAATTGTTGTGTTCCGATAAGGGATTCGCATGGATTGCATTCTGACATTGCTGGCACCGCAGTCTGGTTTGCCAGTGTAATCGGCTTTGGAAAGGCTCCCTGATATTTCTATTTTTGTGTCTAATTCTCGAAGATTTCAAAAGGTGTGCTTCTGCTAACTCCTTCCTGGTTGGTTGAGGTCATGTTTGGATGTGTTTCGTGTGGTTCAATACCCCCGTATTAGGTTGAGACCAGTCTGACAGGAATAAATTCGTCCAACTGAAACCATCAAGCGACTCGGAATTGGGCAGCTCTCGCAGGTTTACCTTCAGGTGCTTACGTATTCACGTCGGTTGGAAATATATCTGGTTGGTGGTCTGAAAGGATTCAAAGGTCACAATTTCTTTAAATTGGAGGTTAAATATAAGAATACCTATCTTACATTAGGCAAGCAAAAGGTTGGTGAGGCTTTAGCATAACTCGGTACAATTGTATGGTTCAAAGAGTCGGCACAATAGATGTAAGTGTTAGTCTATCTTTGTATGGCACTCTTTATTGCGCTTGCCCCTATCTCACTTTAACGCGTCGTCCAAAAATTTCGACTTAAGCAGGCAAGTGAGGCCAAGCCCGTGTACCCTATGAAAAGAGCTTCACTGGACCGGGGAACCCCAGAAAATGCGCGGAGCATTCCCAGGTACCACTCCGGCGATGAAGTACCAAGAGGTAGATAGATCATGCTCAAGAAGACACCCCCATTTTTCCTGGTGTCAAAGAACGACATTCCACTACTGACCAAGGTGATTTGAAATCAGCACATCAAGAACGCCTATACCTACGACAACTAGGAAGGAAAAGTCATGGAACTCACTGAACGAATAAACACCATGTAGCACAAACAAAAGACAGATGATGAGATAGGTGCTTGAGAATCTGTCAAACAGCCTTTTGTATCTTAATTCGTTAACTAGGTGATTCGTGGTGACAAATCACGCAACGCAAAATATCCATTCACCATCGCATACTGCACTTCCTAGGCACAACTCCAACAGATTCGACATGCGATACAGCGAAAACAGAGGTATTTGCTATGAACACCTCTCTGAAGGAGAGTTTCAACACGGAGGGCATGACGACATTGGGAGGAACGATCTTGTTTAGTTGAGAAAAAAATAGCTGAATGTGAACAACATAGGCACGAAAAGACTGGTGGTCTCAGGAAATATTCATATACAATCTCGGTATTTAATAAAAAGTCCAATTCTATTCCAGCGACTCTCATAAGCTCAAATCCCAGTACCCAAACGACCCTCCAGTCGAAACCAATCAAAAGATAGGCAATACATCAAAGAGCTAGTGTACAATACTAGGTAACAGTCGGGACAAGTAAGATACCAGAAAGAACAGGACTAAGAAGAGAGGAAGATTCACCGGCGACCCCTACCGCCTCTTCCACCCCTTCCACTAACCCGCGATCCCCTGCCTCGTGTTGTGCCACCACGACCATTGAAAGCGGCTTTGGAAGTAGTGGTGGGAGGATTAGCTGCTTTCCGAGCAGAGAGCAGTTTGCACATCTCATCGGAGCAGAACACGCAGCCAGTGAATTTGGCGGGTATAGCTGCATCGCCCGACTTCAACTTATTCTGTGAGAGGTGAGAGGAAAAGGTGTCAAGGAAGTTGGAGTCTCTTTCAATGATGTCGCCAATGCGTTTATCGGGAATAATCTGCTGCAGATTGGTTGTATTGCTGTCAATAAGCTTGAAGTATTAGCTGCCAACTACAGATTGATACTTTCCTAACCAACCAGGTCGCTCTTCTTCCCATTTAGTGAGAGAAAGGTTAGGCTCCTACTCAAACAACACGGGAGATAATTTCTTTTTGCAATTCAAAGCTACGCGCAAAAACTAGTGAATTTGAACAGAAGAAAAGAAAAATTCACTTACTGTGTCAATTTGAAGGGTAAGATGCCGAGCTGTGCACGCCTCACAAGTCGCGTTTCGGACAGAAGCAGATTTGACTGTTTCGGAGAAGAGGACAATGGCATCGCAACTACATGAACAAAACATCAAAAAAGGATTAAAGGGTGTGATTAATGAGAAAACAGTAGAAAAGGCCCCAAAGTACAAGTGGATGTGGTTGGAGTAGTAATGAACGCTCACTGATTACAACAGAGGCGGAATTTGGGCGCATGCGAGTCGTCTAATACAAGCGTTCCTTGGGGGCACTCCGCGCAGGCATCCACACCTTTTGCAGCCAGCGAGAAGGTGCAGGTGGGATGGAGGCAATTGGCGCAACCAGTGTTCTTCCATTGCCCCGGAAAGGGTGGATTGATGTAGCAGTAGGGACAGAAGACCATGCTCTACAAGTTAGTCCGAAAGGAAGTAAAGTAGCCCCTCGGTAGCAGATCCTAACACCGAACTATTACCTTCCCCTTGGTTCCCTGTGTCCACAGTACTAGTTCAAAATCATCCAACGGACACTTAGTCTCCTTATAGGGTCGAATCGATCCATTCTGCGGCACTGCATAGGTGTCGGAACACACCGGACAATGCAAGCGCTGCGGTTTCGAATCCACCAACTTCAGATAGCGTCGGCACTTTCCACATCGTGTGAGGGGTCGACCACACTCCGCCAGACTAGAGAAAGAGACCTCAAACAGCTGGTCCATTGAGGCGATGTGTTCTACGAAATAGCGATACTTAGTGGTGAAGATGGCAAGGACGAATTGAAGGACACGGTGGAAGTCAGCTTCACCAGTGGCGATGCGATTGAGTTGTTCTTCAACGGCGCGACGCATGTGGGGTAGGACGAGTTCCGCATCGATGGAGTGGTAGCCGTGAACCAAAACCACACCCAAAGGAGTCGGCTTCAATCGACGACCAGGAATAATCTGAGCGAAGGAGAAAGGATATTTGTGACCCTCGCAAAGACGCTTAATCGAGGGCGGAGAAGACATTAACTGGATATTTTTGAAGCATTCAAAAGCAGCAATAGGTGGAACACGCGTACCTCGACATAGGCCCTTTCCACAATGTTTTCAATGTGCACCGGGATGGAGGCATCTGTTCCAATCCCATGTCGCTCCATGGCCGTGATGAGCTCTGCCTCCGTGAGATACCCTGGAGGGCTCGTCTGGCCCTCCACAAGACGTGGTTTCTCTCCCAGCGGTAAATTCGAGCCCAGAGTGGTAAGCGCGGCTGCTAAGGTTACATTGGGACCGTCGCCGTCGTCACTGTCACGACCAATGGCCTGCCACGTGAAGACACGTGTATAACCAGGGTCGAGGACATGAGAGGCGCGGGTGATGAACTTTTCCTCACCGATGTTCAACACCACGGTGGTGGTCTCGTACCTACAGTCGGGCATGAGCTGAAAAAAGAATGAGAATGATTTGAATGGCATTTTAAAAAGAGGTGTGCAAGTCATGTGACTTTAAAGTCTATTTGAGAATGGACCTAAAGCCAATGATGACCTGGAACAAGGCTATGACAACCAGTAGAGAAAAATTAATTGAGGGAGCTCAATGAATTCGCTGGCAAAAAACCAATCCCGCTCTAGCATCACTCTACGCGCCTGTGCCCGCCCAGTTTAGGCCGATGATCTCCAAGCATGCTTTAATTCACCAACCGAAAGGAGACTCACCACGGAACTGCATTGGTTACAAAAAAAGAACTCACTGTGGCTATGAAGTGCTGCGCCACGTACTCATAGAGACGGCCGGCATCTCCAGAGAGCTCTGTGGCACATCGCATCGGTGTAATGGGCGGATGGTCGCCGGCGTTGTGACCGGCACGCGGGTTATGAAAACCCGATTTTAGGAGGTCACTCACCACGTCGCCCCATTTCGGGTGGTTAATCTGGAAACAAATAGGTGTAAGAAAGAAGAGATGACTCAAGAATAGGGTTCACTTAATGAGATCCACTAGTGCGTAGCTCGATATTATCCTGATTCTCCATGCACTGCAGAGGCTCGAAATTTGGTTGGACAGATGATTTTTTAGCACACTAGCGTTAGATTCGCTTGTAGTCCATGTCTTACAATGCAAGCTTGGAGTTAATACGATGCACAAGGGCATTGCTAATGCTACTAACAATTGTTGTATACCGCTTCCAAACGACTGACGTTTTGAGCTTCATGTTATGGGTAGTAATGAAGTTAGGGGCTGAGGAAAGAGGAACGTACGTGCTGGCGCAGCAGCGCCTTCAAATCCATGGAGGAGGGATAGGCGGTCGACTCGGTACGAGGATAGCTAATGAAACCGGAGGTATAGAGGCGCTCCGCAATAGCCATTGCAGCGTGAGGACCTATGCCAAGCGAGGCACTAGCTACGCGCAACATCTCCACTGTGTTTAGACCCTGGGGACGCGATTTCACCCTCACCTTGCGATTCACGTCCACCACTCTGGCCACGACGAAAGGAACCAAAGAATAAAAAAAAATGAAAATAATGCTAACTTATTTGGCCATCCGCTGGTGTCACTGAATGTTAGAAAAATAAGAACTCAGTGATGACCCACAGAGCCTTGTCAGCACCCGAGACAGCATTGAAGAAGACGGTTGCAGCTTCCTTGTCAAACAAGCGATCACGATTCCATGTTAGAGGAAGCCGGTCGCCCTGTTCGTTAACCACTACCTGACGATTAAAGAGTTGGTAATTAGTCGCCATCAAATATCAAGCTAACATGCTCCGAGATCGGCAGTGTCTGCTTAAGCGCAAAACGTCTGTTTCCAAGTCTTAAACTGGTACCATCTGCGTCACAGAGGCAAGTAACTATACACCCTTAGAGGAATAAGGAAGGAAACGAAATGACACAATATTTGCACTTAAGCAGCAAGAAAACGTGTGTTCAGACGTGCAAATGAGACGCAAATAAACCTGATTTGCCATTCGCTTTGTGATTTTACGTCCAACTTCCCGGTTTTGCTAAGTAGCAGGCATGCGAGAAAAAGGGGTGAATGAAAGCAAACTACCTGACTGCAGAGATAGTGTTCAGGTAGGCGGCAACATTATGTGGCTGAAAGTTTAAAGGATGAACTAAGCACCACTGCGACTTACTGGGCACAATTCCTTCCCAACGAGACAAAAGTCAAGGACCTCAGCAGACGGCGGCTCATGATGCAAAATCGAGGCAGACAGAAAACTATAAACTTCGACCAAGTACCGCATCGCACAAACCAACAGACAGACGAAGTGGTAGGCCACGGTTCGGCTCGTGGCAGCAGCTGTGAAATCAAGAGTATTCATCCCAAACCAAAAGCGATCAAAGTTCGCAAGGAATTTTTTGCACACAAATTAATGACTATAGAATAATGCCTTGAACGACTCATCTGTAGATACAGCCACTTTTCCTAAAGGGGCGAAAGCTAGCTTCGAATTCCACCGACATGCAACAACTTGCCACTAAAACCCTGAAATAGGACCCACCTCCCGTTCTATCACAGTTTGCCTGGCCAACTCCCCATCCCATTTCGCAAGCATGATCCTCTTGATGTCGAATACTGGTGCCAAAACAACGTGGCAGTCATCAATTCTAGCTCGATAAAAGTACTACCACAGGGAACTAGGGATAAGATGGGAACTAACCAAAAGCACATCCCTTTAAGGACATGTTAGGCGTTGTATTGCGTTCTAGCTAACGGGTTTGCCCTGCCAATTTCAAAAAATCACCCCTTCCTGCAAAGCCTCGAGTTATGGTGGTTGAAACATGCATAAGTTGTTCGGCTTTTAATAAGCAAACGGTTCCATCTACAAAACATGGCGCAAACGTTTACATGTGGAGCGGGCAATAACTGAATGGCTTGGGGAGCGCAAATGACGCGAACATTCACAAAATAGAAGTCAATTCATATAACAAGTAAATAGGTCAATCAGGAGGCAAATGAAACAAAGATAAAAACAATAGGAACCCATTTTTCATGCTGTAAATCCTGCTTACGCAAACCACACTTTCAACAAATGTACTGCAAAAATTTCTCCGAGTTAAAACTTGCCTGGTAAAGCAGACAATTTAAGAACACGTGAATCAGGTTCAACCAACATTTTAAGAGGTTATCACAGAAGATATATTACATTGCATAAATTACTTTAGTAGCATAACCTCTGACTGACCGAAGCAGTAAGTCGCCAGAAGGGTTCAGGCTTGAAAGACTGAATACGATCGTGGCGCTTGACACAGAAGCCGAGGGTCGGAGTTTGACAAGGACCAAAGGAGACAAGACGGCTATTCAAATCGCCGTATTTTCCCTGGAACGGGAAAGAAGAAAGTGAAATAACGAAAAGCAAACCAAATGAGAGTTTTGTGAATCCAAGACACTGGGTAGGTTAGCAAACGAAGAAAGCTGCAGGTGTTGAAGCAATAGTAACAGGAGTACACAAGTGGAATGAGGATTCGAGGCAGGCTATTTCACCTGAAAGAACTTGGTTTGAAAACGCGTAAAGGCACACCCGATTCGCAGGTCCGTTTCTTGTCTTGCATCCACAGACAACGCCTCGTTTTTATTTGGCTGACGGAGATTTCGCATAGCCATTTGGACCTCGTGATCCGTGACTGCGGTGAAATGAGCACGGTAAATCTGTGCCTATGGGTAAAAGAGCCCTCCAGTTACTGAAAAGACCAGAAACAATTTGTGAAAGGGTTTGAGACCAACCTGTGAACCCACAACTGGAGTCACCGCATCAATCACTTCAAAGCAAATATTCTCACCCTCCTTGTCACAATCCAGCCAAAGAATAAGAGAAGACACTCCCCTGGCCTCTTTTTGAAGAAAATTCACCATATTCAGTTTTGGGTTTGCTTCTTTTTTCTCAATCTTCGCGAAAAATAGTTCAATCTACATGAGATAAGCAAATACAGAAGAAAAAAACCAACCGGGTCCACGGCATCCCAACTATTAAAGCGGCCAACAAAGTCTAGAGCCATGACGTGACCACACACCGAGGTCATTTTGAAACGGACCGGGCTACCACGAAAGGTTCCATTCCACTCGTGGATACTACAGGCACCATTACTGCCTCTGCGAGACGTATGATTGCCGTGTGACATAATTTTAGCCAAAGCTTCTGCCAGTGAGGGCTTTTCAGCCACCATCAAAACAACGTGCATGTTGGAACCACGGGAACCGACTAGAAAGCACCGTCTAAAAGAAGACACAAAAAGAAAAGTGAGAGTAAAAATCAGGCAATATTTCCAAAGGCCTTAGTTTTACCATCACGGAAGGAAGAAGCTCTATAACACTTCCGCACGTGTTCAGCAAAATCAACGAAATTGATTCCTTATCTAATGTACACAAGTATGCTAGGATCTGCGTAGATGAATTAAGAACTGCAATACAAATACATCACAAAAGAAACACTTCATGATTCCTCTCTCAAGAGTCAAGTCGGAGAAATCAAATGAGGATCGAGCAAGAGCCAGTGTACCTTGTGCTGCAGAAGGCCAATTAGGGTATCGGCTGTTCGCAGCCTACGATCAGAAGAATGATTGGACTACTGTTGTGACAGTGGATTCTACGGCGTTTTTCACGAAGAAAAAGCGAAACACTTTAGGCAGAAAATACCATCCTACAAAAGGAAAAACGAGTCTTAAATAGGAACTGATGCAGTGGAAAGGCTTAAACTCTTTAAACGATGAAAATCGAAAAATCGGCAGTAGTAATGTTTATAAAAAATCTACCGACATATATTTTTTCATTTAATTTTAAATGTAACTATTCATACGCGTGTAGACTTGTCAATAAATGGGTAGAGAATGCCATCGAACAACATGCCAAAGTGCGTGTCGAGAATAACTGCCTGATCTTTTACTCGATATTAATTTATGCACTTTTAATAAAACATCCGACGAAGAAATCGAATGCATCAGTCTGATGCTAAATCCTTCGACTCATTGGTGCTCTCTAGGTCTAGCTGCCATTAGTCAATGGAATTACGATTTAGGTTAGCTTTACAATTTTCAACGCCATTCCCTCCGCATGATTTCAAGTCTCATCTCGGTGACAAACCGTCGTTTTCCAACGAATTTGGACGCTAACACCAGCAACTTTACCTTCATTCAACTCGCTGATCCACAGTTGGCTCTACTCGAACGCTATGGAGAAAAACGTGACCCACCCTATAAATGGGATCGCGAACTTGCTCTAGTAGATCGTGCCATCTCAGCCATAAACATGCTTTCTGCCATACCTAAATTTGTCGTCATCTGTGGCGATTTGGTTGATGCTGAGCCTGGTCGTCCTGAAAGACAGGAGCAAATTTCCGATTTGAAATCTTCTCTGGAGAAGGTTTCCCCTAGTATACCCATTTTCGTCTTGCCTGGAAATCACGATATCGGAAATAATCCTTCACCAGCCGATATTGAAGACTACAAATCCCATTGGGGGGATGACTACTTCACATTTTGGTGTGGTAAAGTGAAGAATATTGTCGTTAACTCTCAACTTTACTTCGATCATTCAAATTGTCAGTCCGAGTTTTCTGATCAGGATGACTGGCTAGATAATGAACTTTCAGCAATTGAGAATGAAGATGCGGAGAATATTCTTATCTTTCAGGTGAGTTATAGTGCGGAGCATGATTACTCTCCATCTTCAGCACATTCCACCATTTAAAAAGTCTCCAAACGAGGAAGATGACTATTTCAATTTGCCGAAAAACGTTCGCGAAGACTTGTTAAATCGATACTACAAGGCTGGTGTGCGCTATCTTTTCTCCGGTCATCTCCACTACAACAGCGGTGGGTTGTGGCATCCACAAGGTGGCAGTTCCAATGCTCCACTTGAAATCATTTCCTCTTCCGCTGTGGGATTCCAACTCGGGTACGACAAACCGGGTCTTCGTATTGCTCGTGTCACCTCCACCACCATAACCCACAAATACTTCACTTTCGATGAGCTGGAACAGAATCCAAGCATTGCAGAGTTTCGATTTTGAAGTTTCTGACTTTCTATTACTCTATTCCCTCCCACTTTTCGTTGACTTTTTACGAATCCCCTTCTCCCCTCTTAATTTTATGTCATCTGATTTTCAAGTAGTGATGGAGGATTCAAAACTCTTAACTATGTACCAAATACAACTTTCTTTTATCATTTTTGGACGTAATCTTAAGGGTGGTGATGTGTTTCCAGGTCGCAACAACATATTTCTTCTTTTAAAGGCTACGTCTTGGACACAAGGCCTTCTTGGGTGTCTGCTACTCCCAAGTCGGATGGCTCTTGGAAGAGCCTCAAGCACTGCAAGTAAATATTCTAGTACATCGCTTCTGCCCTCGCTTCGGGTGGCCCACGAAACTGTTCGCGAACTTGATATTCTTTTGACAACGGGCAAATCGATGAAACCTAAATCACAACGGTTTGCATCTCCAGTGAGTTTGATTTTGTTGACGGAGGATTTGTATCAAGCGCAGAAATTTTCTAATGGCTGTGTCTTTTGTCTTGGCTAGCGTTCAGACAGATTTCGATTGGGTGTCGCGGATTTATGTTGGTGAGGGGCAAAGTTTATTTGGTCATTGCTTAAAATCGCTTCCACTTGAAGTTCTATTCAGCTAAACGCTATTAACTCAAACGTTATGAATGGAAATGCCATGATCATATATGGAGTGACCCAAGTACGTGAGGCTTTCTGGCGTAGCTTGGTGCGACTACAGCTGGTAGCTTGTGGTACGAAATAGTGAATTGTGTATATGCATCCATTGTAGAATGGGGGCCGTACGTCAACCCGTTGGTGCGATATTCCGTGTCAAGCTGTCGGTTCCTCCTACTTTGAAGTAGCGAACGTATCTGCTTCACGAACCCGCTTTAAAGCAACTCTAGAGCTGTAGAAACTTCTCGTACCATTTTTTACATAACTGCGAAGTAGACGAATCATTCCCAGGAGCCCCATCTATTACTGATGGTGATGGGTATCAGTTTTTTGCTCATTTATTTTACTCACGTTACGGTACCGCTTTGCACCACCTGCTGACTTATGATGCGAAACAGTTTTCTTTTTCGCCACGAAAGGCAATCTACCATGCACCTCACACCCAGTTGACCATACTTTGTGTGTCTCCATGTGGTAGCCCGCAGATGGAAACGTTCATTTCCTACAAGGCAAGTATCTGTTTATTCCACGCAGTCAAGCCTGATGGTTTTGTGGAAGGAGGTGATTCTTTAGAAACTGGCAGGACTAGTCCATCCATTAGAGGACAAAACAACGCCAAGCTTGTGCTTGTGGCGGGGTGCATTTCAGTTAGCATGAAATGGAGAGGAGAGAGAAGGTCCTGCCTTGTACTCTTCCACTCTGAGAGTGAGGGCTGTCATTTTTCTTGGTGCTGGTACTAAGTGTTGAGCAAGAAATTGGCAAAGAAACAAAGGCGAGTTGGATTAATCTGGACCAGGTTTCGTCTAGCTTTTGCTCCATTAAGAGAGGATTTTGGGCAGTAGTGATTGTCATTTAAACAAACCCTTTTGGTAGCTTTGCTGGATTAGCTCTGGGAGTAATCTCGAGGTTTTGAACTTGATGGGCTGAGTTTATTCTTCTCCATTTTCACGAAGCATTCTTGGGTCTTTCCTGTTTGCGAACAGCTTCAGCTAGGCGTTCTTGGTGGTCGACTTCTGTCACTTCATTTGTAAACCATCCTACGAATGCTAACTTGCTTTCGCCCGTCACCTGTATGTGTCAAAAGGTGTCAACTTGAACTCCGATTGCGCACTGAGGGTTTATCAAGTGGTTATGTTGTAGCTTCATTTAAGCCATGTTGGAACAACTGGTGAATAAATTGCCCTGATGATTAGATGACTCTAAAGTTTAGACTTGTTTCTTTGTTGCATCTCAACGTTCGTGGCCCAGTTCCAGGATTCCCACTTCGTTGGCTTGACGCCTACAGCCCCGCAACCTTCGCTGCATCGGTAAGGCCACTCTTGAACGGTTTCATTGGGGAGAAGTTGATCTTAATTTTGAATAAACACGCCGCTGGGAAGGAATTTATTCTTCCAGCACACATTATCCAGTGTAGATTTAGTCTCTGTTCCTCCTTGATCCTGTTTCGTGGTCACTTTCGCCCCCATTGTGACGACTTACCCTTGGCTCTGAAAGAACATACACAAACATGTCGGTTTACTCATCGCCTCCTCCACCTTAAGACAATCAATTATTCGTTAACCCTACTCCTAACTACGTTTCATTAGTAAACTCCAAAATTTCTCACTTTTCGGTAGTGCCATTAGCCTTTTGTGAAGTTGGAGGAGTTGTTTCCCAATGGACTCCTAGAGGCTTGTTACGAGTGGCATATATGCGGTCTCGACTGCAATGCAGAATCTGATTGGACGACCTTAATTTGGAGAAATGCATCAACAGATCTCCTTTCTTCCTCTGATAGTCGTAGAGTAGTTATTTGTTGTCAGAGGATCACAGCGCGACCTTGCTGTCATATGATCGAAGAGTTCCGGAATATTAGTGGCAACTGGTGACTTCGTCAGACTGGAGTCATCAGTAATAGGTCAAACCGGCCCTCGTGACCTGCGAACCGACCTGTCACCTCTCTACTGCCTTTCACAGCATACGAGACGGGTTCAGCTTACAATTTGATCTACTGGAAGTAATTCCTTTCTACTTTGATACAACCAGAACTGCAGGGTGTATTCGTCCTCTTTCCTCTGGCATAGTGAAGTCTTGTAATTCTTTGGCTTTGATGCGCATTTCAGTTCCGCATTGAACCGATGCGTCCTGGTCTCGTCATGTGTAGCGAGGCTGTCATCGTCAAAACGCTCCTTCAGCCCCGTACGTTGTACAGCTTCTCTCAATTTGTGATCATGTTCACCACTCCTATGGAAATATTTGCTTTGTGTAGAGGGGATTTCGTCACAGGAGAGGGTGTATCAATTGGGTGTTCGGGTTTAAGAACTGATGGACACTGAACTGTTGGCGGGAGAATTTGACACCATTTAATGTCCTGCTCCTCAACGACTGAGCATTACGTCACCAGAATAAACTGGAAGTGAAGTCTTTTTTACATACAGCCTTTCTCCAAGTTCAAGTTTTATCCCTCCGTTAAAAATGAACTTCTCCCATCGCATTTTGTTCCATGGTGCGATAAACACTGCGCCCTTTGCTTGCCACCTTACTCTACGGTGCCTGGACTGGATAGGGTTATGCCATTCGTTCCGACGAGTATTTATTTCCCTTCGTAGAATCCATTGTTTTTTCATAGCTCTAAAGTTCAGAATTTCAACTTGCCTGAATTGCTTCTCTTCTTTACTCATCTCTTCTAGCATCCGAAGTCCACCGAGAAACCCTCCTCTGAGGGCAATCTCTTTCGAGTCTCCGCCTATGGCATCGGTCAATCAATAAACCTGGCCCAGCTTTCTTCAGCCTTCGACTATGTGGCCATGGGGTACCGGTGTCTGCGTCTGCCGCCTGAAGCAACCAATGAGATCCTCTTCTTCGCCACACCCTTTGATGCTCATGATCCCATCAAAGATCGGGATGTTCTCGTCTTCAAGTAAGCTTCTTTAGCTATGTTATGGGTAGTAAGGAGGGTATTTATTGTCGAACTGGACCTAATAAGCTTATTAAATTGATAACACGTTTGAAAAGGGTGGATGATATACCCGCTTGAACCTAAAAACGTGGCAGTAAAACTGAACTAACCTGCTGGGCGGCAACCTTACAGGCTTTTATTGTTTTTTTATGAATCCAGTAAATGCAAGCCCTCCTTGTCGAAATTACCCTTTAACTCCGGGGCGTTTTTAACCGAGCGAGAAATTTGCCTTGTTGCCTAAGTGTGGCTAATCCTGTCACTGGGGTGGTTACGCTTGTGCCTGGTATTTCGGTTCAAGAATGGAGTCGCCCTAAGTGTGTCTAGGTCTTTGTTCCACCTGTATTTCTTCCCCTCCTAGCGGGGGCGGTGGTGCTGGTGGTAGTGGTGAGTTTGGCGGCTTCAGGTAATTCTCTGGGTCTGTTTTTGTTTCTTGTTTAAACATACCTAGCCATCGTCTTTACTTTCTCACGATCCAGCTAGTGTCCAGCCTTGTGTCTGCATCCAATCGATGATATTTTTAGTACCTGACTACTACTTCCCTCATCATTAGTAGTAGCTTCCCTGTCCCCGCCTCCCATCACCACTGCCAAGTATGAGGTGTCGTACTTGCCGAAGCACTGAATTTGTTTAAAACGAAGGTCTTTTGGTACCGAAATGAAGGAGAAGAGTGAGAAGAGAAAAATGAAATGGCATCATCAACTTTCAGTCGGATATACCTATCGCCTTGTAACTACTGTCATTGTTAACCACTTTTTAGCTAGGATGAAAATTGTGTGACAATATTGTCGAGGGTATTTTTGTGTTAGCGACTGCTTGATGTTCTGCCTGTCATTTTGCACTCCTCTTCAAATGACATCGAACTAGAGTGCACCAAACAAGGTTGTCTGAGTTATTAATGACAGGAGAATTTGACAGATGAGAGGACGGCTAATGAATGCAGATTTCTTGTTCCGTGGTTTGGAAAACTCGTTCTTTCAATCGAAATCAAGGGTGAATAAGTGGTAAACTAAAGAAGCCTCTGATTGTTTTAAATGTGCCATGTTAGACTCATATACTTCAACGGCCGGGTCAAAAATGGGCGGTGTATGATCTCATTTTTTCTTTCACTAAATGCTTGAAGAAATTCCTTAATTCCTGGGATTGTTACCTTTGATTATTCGTCTGCCACGTTGGTGGTAGATGGCTATCCCTTTCTAACCGGTACGCATCTTCTGCGCTTAGATTATTGTCGGTGAGTTTGCATATATTTCCCATCTTGGTTGTTTTCCTCTAAAAGGCCCTAAGGCGAACTCATAAATTGCTTTAAACGGACAACCTAGACACCGGCTTGTGGCGCAAATCGCATTGGTAGATTAAGGAATCGTGAAAGCCAGCCACTCGAAGTTAAATGTCGCACCATACAAGCAGATGGATAGAGTAGGATTCCTAGAGGAATAACAGATTAAGGAAATATTGTGGATGGAGAAGAGCACGAGACGATTCTTTCATTTCCTCCATTCCCTTCTTCTTTCCGTCCTCCTTTCCCACTTCTCCTCCTCCTTCCACACTTCTCTTCATCCTTCCCCTCCTTCTCCTTTCCTGCCTATGCCCCATATCTTCCTTACTCCTTTCTTACCGCATTCCTATCTTACTTCACCTTTTCCACACTAACCGGAATGTATAGCTCCCCAGGCGCAAGCTAGGCGTTGCCTTGCAAGAATAGGCCTCCTGTCCCATTTACAGAGCAGTCCTGGAAATTTCTGAAGAATCGCTTTTCCCGCAAACCCTAGAGCTGTGCAAAATCCCTTCTTTTAACTCATTGCTCTTGAATTGACAAATCTCCCTCAACATATTCGAAAAGGGAAGAGGCTGAAATCGCGAGTTGTGCACGCACATCGGAAGCAACACTTTTCTCCAGGGGATCTCTAAAGAAATGTGCTCATTTCTTCCTTCTAGAGGCTTTTAATGACGCTGGCACCCGATTTTCAACTCTCTATTTCCAAAAGAGACAGAAAACTTTAGTACTATGAAGTACTGTTGGTGCATTTGAGGGCTCTTTGTTACCTCCCGTCCTGTTTGTCTCCTGCAGGTACATATTACTGTGTTGTGTTTGTACACTGGTCTTCATTTTTTCTTCCTTTTATCCCCGTCGCTTTAATCTACACTTCGTCTGTTTTCCATCGCGATATGTATCGATTCCAAAGGGTAGCTTTGGTCGTCGGGTTGTTGCCGTTGTGCGTTAGGAGGCTGGCAGCTGGCAGCGAGGCGCACTCCGAACAATACGAGGGCCTTCGTTTGCGTCAACGAAAGTGGTCTGGATGTGGGGCAATTGACGTCTAGGTGTTCACTCATATGCTTTCCTGTCAGTGGATTTCTGAGCGTCTAGGGGCTGAAGCATAGAACGGTCCAGCTGAACTTTTCCTTTTCTTCTCATCAACTTTCATCACCTATAAATGGCTGAACGTGTCAGCCCCGTGCCATCGCTGCATTTTGATTAAGATCTTTCATTCGATCAGACAACTTCGTCCACCACTTTCTTTTGCTCTCCCGGCGTGTAATAGCGCTGTGGTTGCATCCTTTTGTAATCTTGCAAGTTCGAAGAGCGATTCAACTTGAATGTCTATCTTAGGCTACCTCACCCTATTTTTCTTGTACTCCCACCCTCTGAGTATTTGAAGCTCCTCCTCGTGGTATGTTTCTTTCCTGCTTCATCTGTCATTTTCTTTCAGAACCGGTGTTGTTGTCTTCTGGAATGTCCGGAGGTCCGAGGTGAGACTTTTTTTTCTATTCCTCGGTGGTATAGGAGGATAAAACCCTCCAACCGGTGGATCAGCCCGAAAGCCAATCTATTTTTACAGAGTGAGGGGATTATAGCCAAGATTCGCAAAGGATGCAACGGACCTATTGCCCCAGAAGCAGTAGAATTTGAGGAGTTGATTTACTCCTTCACCAGGGGAGTCTGCCTTAAATTCTTTTACTTCATTTTAAAATGCTATCCATTAATGAATACCTGACCTCGCTCACGAAGACTTGTGCATTGTAATGTCTCCTCACTCCCCCCTACGAGGTCTCGCAGTCCGGTGTGGCAATCTCCTCTAGATCAAGGAGGATTCGGAGAAAGAACATCTGAACCCTGTTATTGTCTCCATTTGTTTCCAGATCATGGTATCCAGGCATTGGCGGTAGTTGTCGAACCCTTGAGTTGATCAAGTTGTTCATGAGAAGTCCTTTGCGTTTATCGGGGCTGCTCTCTCTCATTCAGTTTGCAAGAAGCAGGAGAGGAATGAATTGCCAAAATTGCCCATTTATCTTGTTACAAACCCCTTTGCCTCCCTTGACTTGAATTAGAATTTTCGGTCACGGTACCATAAGCTGGTTGAGGTCTTAAGCGTAGCCAAACCGCTTACAATATAATCATCCCAACCCAACGAATAGCACCCTTTCACCCCTCAAGACAACCCGGACCTACCACGACGGAACGAGCCACCAGTATCGAGGCTAACCAATTTCTAAAAAGCATGAAGGGTCCAAGAATATGTAGAGAAACAGAAAAATTCGCGTCATTTAATTGGGCAGTAAGACAAATAACGTTTTTTTTGTCTGGGCCCCTTCTTCTGCATTAATTTACTTTCTCGCGCTCACCGTAGTTACCCCTCCGCATCGGATTTCGCAAGTCTTCTCATGTACCACATTCAACGAGGAGATAATCGCTTGAGATAATGGGATTCGTGTTATTTGTCTTATCTATGATGCGAGTTCTCGATTAGACTAAGCAGGGAGAGATCCGTGCGGGTGGTAACGTGTAAGCCTGGACGATCTGATGTAGGACGGATTGGTTGTCGCTGAACCATGTGATTTGGATACGCCTTCTGTTACAACTCCCCTAGGTTCCGTCATCTACTACAAACGCTGCTGAGTCCTCAGCTAAATGTGGCTCTCTGCAAAGAATAAGAACTGCCTCAATCAGACCGGCCTCCCTTTGCTTGCATACGACACAGAGAAAGCAGTACCATATTTACAAAGTATAGAACTTCCCTTTCTTCCTCTCTTAGTGGACCAACCCGCCTTGACGTTGAAGACATCCGCCTACATGCACTTCCATCGAGATCAGATACTGCCGAGTCACAGAAAGCCTATGAACAAGCCGTCCAAAACCTGATCATGGAGAAAATCGCCTTTTCTGACGCTTTAGCTTCATCGGGTAAGGGCTTTTTACCACTCTCTTTCTTTCGTGACTCCAAATCAGTAGCAGAATCATTGGGGGAGGGTCGTTCTAGTCAAATTGGGGCTTCCAGTTAGTAGAAATGAAGGAGAAAAATGTCAAGGTGTAGACGCTTCACTAAGTTTTCCCATTATGCGGTCTTCTTGCACCCTTATGCAACCATTTTAAAGGCTGACTTATCTTAGGATAGACTCCCCATCGTGTGGCATCCTTTTAAAAGATTCATCTTCAATGGAATTGCCTTGTAGTTTATGGCGCGATGAAGCGTTTCACACATTGAATGAAAATTTACGGCAGTGATCCCTGTGATGGCGGATAGTAGGAACGTAAGTGCCACAGCCGAGGGCTTAAGTGACAGGACATTTAATTACCTGTTCCACTATTGTTTAGTGGCCCAGAGCGATGTGTTTGAAGTCTTTCCAACTGAAGAGGTTCTGGCGGGATTAGGATTTCTCCTTATTACTTGGCAACCCAATGTTGTCACCACGTTAGCTCACCTTCTTGGTTAGCTGTTTGACCTGCCAGCCCCTCGTGGTATGGTCATCAGGGTGGATCAAGGAATGATCGGTCCTCACGAAACAGGACGAAGCAGTGATCATAAGCGTCTACTGTTGACAGCCTCATTTTAATATTTGGGGTTATTTAAAGTTAAGTTTCAAGTCCTCGAAAGGGAGCGAGGAGGGAGTGGCCTACTTCGATGCTTATCACTAGGCTTTTCACACGACTGATTTTGCGGCTTGAAACCACTCGCCAAAGCGCAACATTTGGCAGTTGTTATTCGTTCAGTAATGCATCGAGTTGTCTATGTGGTTCCACATCAGGACACGCCTGACTTGATGTCCTCCTTCCACTCACTCAGCAGAGTTGATGTGAGAGTGGTAGATGCTCATGTTCTTGTCAGGTATCACCGGAGTTGTAATTGAGGTTCTCCACTCCTTCGGGGCCTCTTGGTGGGGAGCTATCGTGGGTTGAGAAGCGGAGGTAGCAGAATTGGGGACCCAGATCCAGAAGGGGGAAGCATAGGCCCTAACGCCACTTCCAAACTTGGCTGTCATTGGGATCAACTGGAAATAACTCGACTTTTCGACCACCTTATAAAGGCTTATTTGAGTCTCACGATTTGGTTTTTTTGAGCACCGAAATACGTTGATTCCCTTTCATGAAATTGGGTGTCGCACATGCGCGACACGCATTGTGCATCAATTTATGCCGGTGACTAATTGTACCAAATTGTGTCATAATTTGTTGCGTCTAAAACAGCAAAACTTGTTGGCTTTGGCAACGCCTTCCAATTTGCAAACAGAATAACGGTAACCAACATCTCTTTTCGGGGTTTTCACTGGTCAACCAGCCAAACACTCATTCTCAACTGTGGATATTCACTCAGACCAACTCTTCCCTGCCAATCCATTCGGAGCTGCGCGTTTAACATACACTGAGCCTTAAAACTCACCTTTGATTGGAAATTGTTGGAACAAATCAAATCCTTCTGACCAAACCGCAACTACGACTCACAGACTCATTCAAACGGTGGTACCCATCCCGGGAGACTGGCTGTTTCTCAACTGCCGTGTCATCTACTACTGATTTTTCCTTTAGCCAATCAAAGTCTCACACCCATTTTACATTTGGTTTGATCTCCTTAAAAGCAAAAGCCCACCACTCACGGACGGATCTCGTCCTTTTTTTCCTATTTTTAGTGAAGCTTGCCTTGCTGGAAACTAGTTTCGACGCAGTAGCCGTGCAAATGCAGCCCTGGATTGATGTAAGCAGACCCACAAAATCGCTGACCATGTTATCATTGCCATTATCTCGAGGTCTCTTTCTCCTAGAAAATGCAAACAGGCCTAGGGTTGTTTTTCCCAATGTCGTCAGTGATTCGAAAAACCGGAGAGCTCTTCACCTTACGGTTAGTGAAGTCAACTATTCGACTTCTTTCCATGTAGACATCTACTAAATATCAGCACAACGATTAGCGAGACACCAGACTTCTACTGGGACCGATCTGATGTCGAAAAACTCTTTCAGAGTCTCAAAAATGCACTCAGCGTGCGGAGTCGAACTAGGGTGCGTACCCGTCCCTTCTAAATTTTGTCTCGATGCATGTGCACTCACATCTACTCCTTCATTTGCAGACCCTCAACTCGAAGCTAGACATGTGTTGCGAACTGACGGAGATTCTAACAAACCATTTACAAGCAAGACATTCTTCACGGCTGGAATGGATGATCATTGTCCTCATTCTGATTGAAGTTATCTTCGAAGTTCAACGCAGCCGATCGGGGAAAAGGTCTCAAAACGACCAGAAAAGGCAAGACAGATGAAGCACCCAGTCCACACTTCGACACAGAACCCCTTTTTGGAACATTTCTATAGTAAATCAGTTTTCATAAACCTTGCCTTTTGCAACCCATGGAGTAGAAAAGATGGGTCATTTTAATTCTAGGGTGGTGATTAAACATAGTCCTTTATAGTTTATCAAACCTAAACAAAAGCAATTATGCGGGATGTGGGAAGGGGAGGAGCGGACAGTTTTCAATGGAAATACGTTGCAAACAAAATGCGGGTGCCTAAGTATCAGATTCGGACCTCCCTGAGATGAGATCCTGGGCGCATTGGTATTCCTCATGGCTGCTTAGGTCCTCGCAGTCAGCCACGGCTGTTGCCAAAACATCAACAGCTCTTGCCAATCGACTCGAACAATCCGAGACCATCATTCTGGATTCATCAATGAGTTCGCACTAAGAAAAATATGAAGTACAACTGGAGGGGTACAACTTACTGTTTTTTTGATCGTGTATTCATCGGCGCCTGAGGCTTTTTTTTCTTCAAGATCTCTTTGAAGATCAACCAATTCTTCTTCGTATTTAGCTTTATCTTTGGATATTCTGCAAAAAAGTGTTATGCTTAAGCGGTTACCTTTTCACGACATTTGTCTTAATTTTGAGTTGACGAAGTCTAGGATCCTGAACGCTAGCTGCCATTAAAGAAATGAGCACCAATATGCTACAAGTACTAGATAACAACCAAGCAAGCACACGAGAAACAAACCGCGAAAATCAAACAGGGGAGGCATTTACCAGATGATAAAGTAAACAACTGGGCGTTTGCTTTTCACAAAACCGAATTTACTACAACACATAGGCATAATGTACGTAAAAAACGCTAATGCTAAAATCTTGTAATTTTTGAAATAACGGTCATTGCATTTCTAAAACTACACAATATAGTGGTCACAATCTGTAATATCTAGTAAGCTTTTATTTTGATTTTTAGAAAGTCTAAATGATCGTCATTAAAAAAATCAAGAATTATAAAAAGAACAAAAGAATGTAATGCATTGTGTGCAGCGAACGCATGCTTTGAAGCAGCATTTACTTACCTAAAAAGTGAACTGATTATGTAAGACAGTCATTAATTGATCATGGTTACTATTGTGTAGTAAACCGAGTCTTCCCTGAAATCAAAGGAGACACAGTACTCGGGCAAAACGTAAGCACTCAGCGCAGAGAAATTTTGTAGGATGCTAGCACAGCTAAGAAGTAGCTGTAGCCTCTGGAGACTTCCCTTAAGGTAAAAGAAGGCATAGTACTAAGGCGGAATATATATTCTGGAACCAGAGGATTTGGGGCTGTTGGCACGGCCCAGGGGCCGGCCAACCGGCTAGTACAAGATGGCCACCCAAGTGACTGAAACCGACAGTTCGAACAAAAAGGCGTTACGGTAGCTTATCCGATGCAGGTGCAATGGCCAGCCGAGTAGACATTAGACTTATCAGAGATCTAATCAAACTATAAGCGCATTACAAAGCCCCTTCCCTCCTTTGAGCGTCGTTCCCTGCACTTCACTTGATCAGCTTTCTGCGTCACCCTTCATAACTTAATCAATGGTGGAAGAAATCAGTCATGAGCCAACTGTGCAAGCCGTTAAATTTCTCTGCAACTAAGAAGGTAATCGACCACAACGGCCTTGATCCTTCCTGGCAATCTTACCGGATCTGGATAGTCGCTCTGCATGGAAACTGAATTTAAGGACGGAGAGTTCTGCTGGCAATCACGCGCATCTATAGCTGAACGTTGGAACACCGAGCTAAAAGTATTGTGATGGATGGATGTACAGAATTCCACACAATTTCGTGAGGATAGGATTTTGATGTTATCCGCATTACTGACAACTTAGTGCAAGTATTTTAAAAATCTAGGTAAAGAAACTCTTCTGGATTGTCTGCGGCTGGTGTCGAGTCCGTTCCTAATCGCTTGCTTACAGAACATTGAACAAATGCAAATGCCGAAGGATGATGTCCTTCCTTCAATATGCCTGCTTTTGTGCGGGTGTTTTTACGCCTAGGTAAGGTTATGCGAGATCGCCAGCAATATTCTTCATCCCTACATCTAATTGTCATACAGAACAAATTACAGATGTTAAAATATTGCCAGGGGATTTCAATGACTTCGCGGTATAGAAATGCCTTGGTATGATAAAAAGTTTTGACTAACACGAATCATTCAGGATTGTTATTCTACAGCACTGTGTAGTGGGACTAACGCTGAACGCAAATCAAAAGAACTGCTAAAAGCAAGGAGCAGAAGGTGATTGGTGCGTCGCAAAATAATAATTATTTTTGTAAAATTGGGTTTCGTATTATTGCAACCAAACCATAGCTGGCCTGACTAAACTGCAGATCACATTAGATGCGCTAGACCATTCTTTGCGTTAAACAATTGTGTTCTGATTTGCAGGCTTCATTTATATGATAAAATGTGGCCAGCAGCAGTGTTATACAAAAGCTAAAAAATGCCATATATAGTGCTTTTCAAGCAATTTACCTATGCGCACCTAGTAAATGCCAATGGCGATGATTTTTTGGCAGCAATTATTTTCATCACTAGTTGTATTTTGACAGTAACATGCACGGAATCGCAGGCAACCACAAATACTTTTTTATTATTTGCAATGTTTTAAAGAGCAAAACACGTAAGAGGTTTTAATATTGGCTTTTTTGCATTTGCATTTGTATGTTTTGTTACCCTAATTTGTAGGCGGGTTCGTTAAGTTTGTGTTGCCGTTGTGAAAGTCAAATGAGAATTTGTGGGTGCGCAGATGTCTTTTTCAGGGCGGTATTGATATTATTTATTGATACTGTCCTAGCGAAAAGAACTAATTGGATATTTTGTGTCAAGAATTCACTCATTTCTTGGCTGGCTTACAAGGATACTCTGTACACCAATGGCCTTTCCGATGAGTTGGCTACGTTCACTATTGCTCTCGGTAGGTGATTACTTGTTTTTCATCATGCTGATTATTTAAATAATAGCTGTGTCAACATATTCACGATTTTTTGAGGTATTGTTGCGAAGCGTTTCGTTTGTGCATTTTTCTCTGTTTTGCTTGCATATTGTATCACTCTCGACTGGTTAAATTTTCGACATACTCTGTGGATCCTCGCCATTTTTTTGCCATGACAGTGTTTTGAGAGTGTAAAGTAATGTATTTTTGAAGTGAAATGGCTTTGGTCCTAGATACACTCCTTACTCGCACTGTGGTTTTTACTACTCATGTCCCGCATTTTTGCATTCCTCATACCTGTTCGATAAATTTTAAGCAGGCTTTCACACATGGTGGCGGAAACTGTTGTGAAGGTATGAACGGTCTCGCCCTCCACACCTGACGAGAGCGATTGTGTGGCACCATCGCTTCCTTAAACGTTTATTGTAGCAGTTAGTATATTGCTGTAGGATTTAAGTATTTAGCAAGGCCACTAAACTGGAAGTTACCATATTTTGGACCGCCGGAATGTTAAATAATTCAGGGCTACTTTCAACTAATCATGATTCCAAGTACATTGTTTTGACGTGTCTCCTCCAATCCTTTGAAACATTTTTTAACAGCTTGATGTGGAATGCACTGTATTTTCGCATATTCTTTTAAGTGCATACATGTAAGTTTTGGCCCTTTTAATATCTTTAGCATAGATTTTGATGCGCTACAACTAGTGTTTTTTCAAACTACTTGTTGCGCAACATAATGCCAAATTTTGTTCATTTACTTCCTAGTTTTTACGCTGTTTCTGGTAGCTGTTCTGCTTCCACCAAAGCAAATTTGGACTCTGGGCTTTCTGTGTCTGCCCTTTTTCTTGGCTATCACCACTTCTTTCGTCTTTGTCCGACGGCTGAATGAACTCGCCTTTGACTATCGTCCATGGAGTTGGCGCTTTCTCCTTCTCAAGTTCTTCCCCATTCCTATGCTCTCCTTCCTCACTGTTTTCACTTGCTTCCACGTCCTGCCAGTCCTCTTCCACCGCCATCAGTTGGATGATCGCCACCACTTTCGTCGAAGCGTTTTTCGTGGCTTTATCGGAGCTTCTATCATGCTTCTTCCAGTCATTTTATACATTTCTGTTGCTATTTCAATTGATCACACCTATACTAAGCAGTTGCTTACCAATTCTGCAAGAAACAGTACACCTTCAGTCTGCGACTACTTCTATGCTCTTGGTGGTCGGAGCAACTACCTCATCCATTCTGTTCTGCTGCGTTACTCCGACTGTCTCCACTCTCACTCACTCGCTAAAGTGCTCACTGAACAACGTTTCTCCCTCCTGCCTGAGCTTCTAGCCCTTGGTCTTACTCTCTGCATTTTCGCTGCTTTTTTGACCGAAGACCTTTACTTCCGCCTACAGACAGCGCTAGAGGAGCAGTTGGTTCAACTCTCAATGGAGCCTTTCAACTTTCTTTCTGATAACTGGAACCGTCTTGATGTGCCCTCTGTCTTCCTCTGTTTCTGGCTTATTAAACTCTCCCTCATTGTTCTTCTTGGCGCGGCCTTCTGGCCTATCGATGCTAAGGTTATCGAGCTCCTCTCTCGCGCCACGGATGAGCACGGTGTGCCCATCAAACACTCCCTTAATTTCACCTTCTTAAGTGCTTACGCGAATGAAGAAAGTCTTGTCAATTCAGCCAGCCTTTCGTACCGTCTGTTCTCACGTCTTCTTACTGGCGCTCTGGCTATCGGTGCGGAAACCTGGACTTCCGTTTACGGTGCAGCAGTGTGTGTGGGGCTCATTTCGGGTTTTGTTGTCAACTTTCTTGCTTTTTGCGTCGATCCTCTCGGTGCGAATATTGCTCAACTCATCCAGACGGCGGAAATAGCGCCAGTTGCAGCAAATCCCTGGATCCCTATTGAAGAACAGCTAACCAGCAACGAGCATATTGAGGTGACTGCTGTGGAATTATTGCAAAACACCAGTTGGAGCTGTGTCATCCTCTTCGTCTTCCTTGCCATCCAATATGACTTACCCAATCTCACTTCCCATCAGCGTATTTTCTGTTTCACTCACCTCCTTATTGTCATGGGCTTCACATGCGTCTACCCTGTGGAATCTCTTGTCAAGGCCATCCTACTTCGCCTGGGCTTACCGGGCTTGGATTCACCCTGGATTGACCATCTCATTCCACTGCTCTTCTGTGTGCTAATGATTGGTCTTTCTGGTTGCGTTTTTATTCACTTCCCCGTCTGGCTTTCCTATCTTCCCTACACGGGACGTGGATACCAACCTTTGGGCGGAAAATCTTCTCTAACTGACGCAGCTGGTGGTGTTGGCGGTGGCACCATCTCCGCTTACACTGGCTACGCTCAACGTCTCCGTACCTATCTCTGCGGTGGTCAGCTTCTTCTGGACGTAACTTGCACCATTTTCGAGTATGCTCTTCATCAAGCTCATCATCGTTGGCCTCTGTGGACGAGATTCCACAGCCTCCTTGCCGCTTCTCGGCTCTTCAATATCTTTATCAATTATCTTATCTCTCTGCTGTCAGTGTTAGTGATTCTATGGCTCATATTCTACGAATCCTTCGGAGTGTGTCGGGTTTTCATCCTCATAGTCCATGTCTTCTTTGTCCTTTATCCGGCCACCTGTCGCGGCTTCTTTTGGCTACGGACCCAGCTCTTCCTCAAGGATACGATGGCATCTATTCCAGCACCAACATCACAGCAATTGGATGCTTACGCAGATTGGTGCGCAATTTGCTATGAGGCCATGTCGGTGGGGAACGCGAAGCGAACGCTTTGTGGACACATGTTTCACAGCAAGTGTCTCATGCAGTGGGTCCAACGACGTCCCATCTGTCCCATGTGCAATGCTGATATTTTCGCCTCGTAGGGAGAAATAAAGACAATGGCTAAAGATGTGTATTTTTTTCCCGAATTTCTCCCAATCTTCCCTTCCCGAGTCCCCACATCCCGTCCTCAATATCGTTGCTTCTGTTACGGCAGACAAAATATATATAAGCAGATATGATTGTATTGCTCTGATTTGGTTTGCTTGATGAGGACTTTGTTGGTGCTTGTGTGCATTCGCTCGCTGTTAAATAAATAAAACGTTTGCTCCAATGGTTTTGTGTGCGAATGGAAGCTGATGAGGCATTGTCTTTTGTATGTTGAGGAGCAGAGGTAGTGTTTGACGCTTCTCTTAGGGCGTTGTATAGCTGTGACATGATCCAGTGCCTGGATGGAAGGTGTATGCGTGCTGGGCACTTTCCGCCTAGAGGTGAATCGGATTGAATCACGTCGAAATGTCGTCCATACTACGGGAAGAGACCACATCTCCTTTTCTGCTTTGATCACGACTAGTCACTTGGCCACACACTATTTAGTGCAGCCAATTAATGTTATGAGCTGATAAACAACGCGCGTCACGTATGTGTGATGTCTGCTTTGAAACTTTTCGAGCATCCAAATCGTGAAGCTTAGGAAAGACTTTGCAAGACCAGCCGATAAGCTGAATTAATTTTTCTTTTGCAGTGGATGAGTGCTCTAAGAAGGTTTGCGTTCGTCCCACTAATGGCCAGGTTTGGATGCGGCATTAGGCCCAGCGCTCCCCTCCTTCAATATCTGAGACCTCAATTCTGCTTCTTCCGCTTCTCAACTTCATGTCCACAGCGTCCAGAGCTGAAGGTGACGCCTGGCTGCGATCTAGTCTACGAATCTGCGGATGCCGAACCCATTAATCAACCTGCAACAGCTCTTCATCGAGAGGCCTTGAAGGAGACGAGCATTTCGATGCCGACTTCAGTAATATCAGAAAAGAGCATGAACATCACGTTCACCTGCAATGTGAGTGTTTCCAATCTCTACCGAACATTACTCCAGTAAGATTGGAAGGTGGATATCAAATTAGGTGTGATTTTGACCAGTGAAGGGATCCACGAAGAGAGATGAGAGGGGTTGTATCGGTTTGCCGCAGATCGAGTTCATGATGTGGAACCACGGCGTGGCACCCTGTGTGTGGAACCCAAAATCAATCCCTTTGGTGCCTGAGGAGGTGCACTACAGACACGAGGTTTACTCTGGCACGTAAAAGATGAACGGCAACTGCAACTAGTTCCACTGCTATGCCCCATTGTTTGATGGGGAATTCTGCTTGAAAAATTGCCCACCTTAAGATTATTTCACGTCTCGATTCCATCATGTGATCGGATCCCATGTTCACACTGTTGGACCATAAAATCCTACTTTACTTGTCTATTTCTGAGACCATTTTTGCTTTCCAGGTGTGCAAAACACGCACCCAAAAGTTCTTCTCCAAGTTGGCCTACACCCGTGGTCTCGTCATTATTCGATGCCCCTCCTGTCAGTCGCTTCACCTCATCGCGGATAACTTGGGCTGGATCAAGGAGAAGACTCCTTGGTGAGCCAATGCCTGGTCGGGTTCGACAACTCACTTGACTGTTCTAATTCCCTCGTCGATTTTAGGCGGATAGGTGAACAAAAGCATCTACTCATGTCGGAACCTGGGGGATCAGAGAAGGAAGAATAAGCATAAGCTCGCAAATGCGTTTACGTCCAACTTCTGTAAATACACCCTACGATATCCAACGAGTTTTGTCGATTCTTGGCACTAAGGGGGGAGATAAACGGACCAAATCCTTGTCGCACCAATCACGATACTGCACTATGCAACCACTAGCCAAAAAACCTACCCGCAGAATGGGCACCGAACCGTGCTGTCTATCAGCAGAGCCTCGCATGTATCTTCGGTCCCGACGCCAAGAAAGGGATCGAAACCACACACTCGAAATCACGCGCAGTACTTGGGCATTCACACCATCACTGCTTAACAACGCCAATAACAATTCCCAGATTGTGTAGAAAACACAAGAAATAAGACCGCTAAATGCATTTTGTCATTATAACATAGTAAACGCGGTAATTTGGGGAAAAGGCTACACTTCGTCTGCAGATGTGCGGATATCGTCAATCTTCAAGATCATCTTGCACAACTGCACCGCCAGCATAATTTGAGCACGCTTGGAGGTAAGAGTCTCAAAGACATTCTGCTCTTTCATGTCGCAAGTGCCCGTATGCAGACAATCAATACCAAGGTGGGGGTTCTTTTCTTGCACCTGGCGACCCTTCACGTAGGCCACAGTCTCGATTGATGGAAGACCAGCATTCTCAGACAGAGCGACTGGAATGGATTCTAAAGCGTCAGCGAATGCGCGCATCGCGTATTGCTCAATGGTGGAGATCTTCTCTGCCTCATCAGCGACATGGATCGCACATGCGATCTCGCAGGCGCCGCCGCCCGCCACGACACGTGGATCGCGGACAAGGTTACGCGTCACACATAGCGCATCATGCAGGGAGCGCTTGGCCTCTTCGACTATCATCTTAGAAGAGCCCCGTATAAAGCAGGTGACAGCTTTGGAATTCTTGCAATCCTCGATCACCAGCATGCGATCCTTGGTAGTCCCAAAGGTCAACTCCCGCACGACACCAGCGTGACCCAGTTTCTCTGCGGTTAGCTCCTCGAAACGTGGAACGATTCGACCACCAGTGGCGATCGCAATAAGTTCAATTTCGGCTCCACCAACCCATCGAACTGCCGGTAATTGACGACTCAGAAGTAAGTGATTGGCTTCGTCATCGAAGCCCCACTGGCATATCACCAGATTTGCACCTGTTTTCTTGACCCTATTAAAAGTAAACAAGAGGAAAAAGTACAGAACTAGTACGGAGCAAACGCGAAAAGTAGGAACGCACATGTCGACCATCTCCACAAATTTGTCCTGTTCATATTGGCGCAATTTGCGGTAATCCTCGACGCTCTCAACGAAGAGATTGTGCTTAGTTTTCGGCTTGGGAGGTTCAAATGGACAAGTAAGTATCGCAAGCTTGGCACCGGTCACCATTTTGGGCATTTGAGGATGTGAGAAATCCTTATCAACAACGACACCCTTAACTAGAACCGAATCTTCCAATCTACCGCCGACTTTGCCCTCCACCTTAATCAGCTCGAAATCGACGTCCTTCCGTTTGATGTCGGCAACAGATAGAACGGCATCAACAGCCATCTCAGCGAAGTGACGATGACAACGACTAACACTGACAATTTTATGGTTAATTTTAGGCAAAACCTACATCTTCGACCCGAGGGCAGTCATTGCAGTTCTAATAAGGGGTTCACGGTTATCGAGCGAAAATTCAAAGTCTTCGCTGATCTCATCCAAGACACCCACACAGACCTTAGCCGCAAGTTCAAAGCCGTCGGAAATTCTAATCGGATGAATGCCACGATCCAAAAGAGACTCCGCCTGCTCCAAAAGAGCTCCAGCAAGGACGACAACACCAGTGGTACCATCACCGATCTCATCATCCTGGGACCTACTCAACTGAACTAACAATTTAGCGATCTCGTGTTGTACATCCATTTTTTCGAGAATCGTTCTGCCATCATTTGTGACTGTCACATCACCATCTGGACTAACAAGCAGTTTGTCCAAACCCTTGGGCCCAAGGGAAGTTCTAAGAGTACCAGCAACGGACTTAGCCGCTAAAATGTGAGACTAATGAACGCGTGCATAAGAAAATTCAAATCCAATCTACCTTATGCGCCTGCAAACCGGTCAAACGCTTTTTTTTCTCCTGATCTCTAAGAATAAGGAAAGGCCTTCCGAACTCATCAAATGCCAACTGCGACGGACCATTGAACACTTCCATGACACAAACCGAACAAGTCACACCGAAGAAAGTTCTGGCTAACTGCGAAGTCGTAGCCAATCACAGAGTACCACGGAAAGTAGAAAAAGTAGTAACGTTTAAATTAATAGTTGAGAAAAAAGTGACAAATGAATACATCCGCACCAAAAAATATGCTATTTTTTTACAATGTACTTTGTTTTAATATGCAAACGAATGCGTTTACTACCGTCAAAAGTACGTACATGATTAATACCTATTGTTTCAACAATACAATGAACCAATAACGTTGGAGCATGGTGATAGGTTGGCTTGCCCTAACCGCGTGGCTGAGTTTCCGCGCCAGATCCTGGGGCGCTCTGTTCCAACGTCCCAAGCACATTGTAACGGCTGGCGAGATTTAAATCTACTAATTCAAATAAATCGCCAATTTATTCGCATCTCCCTTGATAGCTTCTAGCGGGCATTAATTACGGGTCTCAGTGCCAATATGAAGCATTTGGATCAATTTAGTGATAATATCCCAATTAGGCAAAAAGACGCGATGACAGTGTGGCATCCAAGAAATCCCTTGAGGGCGGCGGAAGGCACAATACCTGGGTAGAATACATGGCTTAGAGGTCAGATCATCAGGCGAAGGCGATATGATCATCCGAGTAGTCGAAACAGAAACGAACAGTGAAATGAGTAAAGCATTTCATTCAGATCTATTCAACCACCCCTAAGTGATTTGGCACTCCGTCAATGCGCCTTTATGCCCTGGAGAGCACCTGAGTCACACACTTTAAGGCAGACTCCGCACATCATGTTACCAGTCTCTCAGTTTTTTACACCAGCGATACATATACCATTTAACAATTTTAGATTTTAACGAACTTGGATGTGGCAAGCAGTAATAAACAAAAGAAAACAGCGAAACCCGCAATTCGAACAAACAAAGTATTACACAGCCCCTCTCTTCTTTCGAGCATCGTCCCCGACGCTCCCCTTGGTCAGCCTCCCGTGTCAGCCATCACAACGTAATCAGTGCTGCGAGAAGCACCCACGAGCTAACCGTGCAAGCCATCGAGACTCGAACGCATGTGTTCTTGTAGTGCCATCAATTCTGCATAGCACTCGGTGCAGCAAATGCCTATTTCTTGGTCCTCCTCTCACACGATAATGTGGTCCAATGAAAGATGGGGGTACGAATCCAAGTTTTCGGATGGGTCGAGACACACACAACACATATTGTGATTCCAGGCTTCTTTGATGCCGTAGAAGAGACGCGAGGGTATCGTGGAACCCTGAGCAAATGGGGCGATCGGGCCTCGTAGGAACAAAGTGCATGCGATCCAAGTGTGCAAAACATAAAACGATGCTATCGAATGGCGTCCTGCACATTTTGCATCTGTATACATGCATTTTGGCGAAGATAGGCGAGTTGCCCAAGAACAGGAGAGAGAGCTTACAGAGGAGGCTTGACCACAACGTCGCTGATCCCTCTTGGCAGTTCCACTGGATTTGAAGTTCACGGCTAGTGTCGCTTCAGTTGTTAATAGCTTCCTTGCAGAACACGAGGGCGAGGGAGGTGTCGAAGACGAATGTCGATCTCAGCCCTTCTGTTATGGAATGCAAGAGATTCTCCCATCCGTAGCGGTATGGAGCAGGATAAAATCTGCCAAGGTTGGGTCCGACCTTCGCTTCCACCAATGTAGCGTCCTGAGACTTCCATTAAGTTAAAAGAAGGCATAGTACTAGGGCAGAAATTATACACTGGAAACAGAGGGCTTGGGGGCTGTTGGCACGGCCCGGGGGCCGGCCATCCGGCCAATACATTATGGCCACCCAAGTCACCGAAACCGGCAATTCAAACAAACAAAATACTACATAGGGGACTACGGACAAATAGGGACCGAAAAAGCGACTTCCCCAAATCCCGTACAGTTAAGGTGACAACTAAAAAGAGGGAGCAAAATTGAAAACGGGAGTGGAGATGGTTGAGGACGGGGTGCAGAATTACGTACCCAAAAATACCACTTTTTAAAATAACAGTGATTTTTGTTTCTTAGAGCAAACGAGGCACTGGAATCTACTATGTGAGTTTGAGACGGTGGTTTGGTTTTAGGTAAAAAAAATAACTTTTTGCGTGAAATTATGTAAGAACAATTTAGGCCCCATTGGCAATGGACTTAATGGGTCTAGCATTCCTCCCACCCGCCTAAGGCTTCCCACCCTTGGAAGGCTTGGTTTGATTGGAGGAGGTCTTAGGGGCACTTGGGGTTGGCTGGCGTCCATTCAGGAGGCTAGATTCTTTACAACCGTTAAAAGGCGGTGAGGCTTCGGACGTCTATACGAAACCGGACTAAAGAGAAGGCGAATTTTGTTGCCGCCAAACAACCATGATTTAGAGCCCATTTTCCCTCAGGCTACATTCGCCTAACCCTCTCATTATGCCTTCCCTAAAAGGTGACCTAAAATTGGCGTACAGAGAAACTCAAAGAGGTTACCCAGCGGACCGCATTGCTCTCGTAGACTACCATCGCGACAAAACCATCATCACCTTAGCTTCCAGGTAAAACATTTGAAACTCGCCGCGTTTACCACCATCTCTACTGGAGAGCACCGATTTATTCGACCGTTAAAAGAGAGGATTTCAGACCTCCACACGAAATGCAGGATTCATCCAAACCCCGACCACCTCAACGCCCAAATCGAGACCACCAAATTGCACTGCCCCCAAGAGTGGGATCGCAGAGCGCCTCCACGTCTACAAAAAACCGTGTTTGACAGCCTACAGAAAACCAAAACCATTCTTTCAAGAACCTGAGGCAACCACTGACTCGTTTTCCAAGACAGACGCAAACCCACGTCTCCCCTCCCCCTTCCCCTCCCTCCCCGAAAGGACACCGCCGATTTTCGACTAAATAGTAATGAGCGAGAGGGGGAGGCAGGGAGGAGGAGTTGAAAGAATGCGTGAGGTTGTAGTAGGCGGGGCCCAGATGGCTGGGAAAGGGTTTTTTGAGGCATATATATCAAAACAAAGTCACATTTTACAGGGACACTGAGGGAACGAGTGGACTGGACGGGGGAGCAGACGGCATCTAGCTGAAGTGGGCATCTCTCCGTTCCGTCTTATTTCGCATACACACAAAGTGAAACACGCAATCCAGCGCGCCCTGCTGCCAGAGGCTGCAAGGATGGAGAGGGGAAAGAGCACGAAGAGGGCGGGGTGGGAGAAAGGCTAGAGTACATGAAACGCAAAGAAGCTGCGGCGGGGAAGGTAGACGTAAAAAAGGGGGGAACATCTCGGGCTCGAGCTGGGAGTAAGGAGTGAAAGTGAAGAGGCGCCAGCATTCAGGCCATTCCGTAGCCCTCACAGCACTCCCGAATGGCCGTCAGCAGACGCTTCCGTAATTGTTCGTATGACTCGTAGGGTGGCAGTTCCAGAGTGTTGAAACTGGTGAAGAGGAGGAAGTAGCCTCGTGAATGAGAAATGAAGGTTCATCTGACTACTTAATCGGCCATCAATTCACCCTAGAGAATGACAGTTGACTTACCAAGTGTGCGCGGAGGGGAGATGATTAGTGCTGGAGACAGCTGCCCGACAGATCTGGAATTTCGTGGGTCCATGCATGCCTTCAAGATTGGCGAAGCCACCCAGAGGCACTCGACTCGTGCCCGTGAGAAACTGTAGGAATCGCGCCCGATCCTCCTGATCAAAGGATTCGAGAGCCTGCCAAAACCACTCCACCTGCGGCGAAGTGGGCTGGTACTTCGAGTAGGTGGTATTCGCGCGTAAATCATCGATATCGATGTTGGGCAGACCTGATATAAGCAACTCCAACTCTTGCTCGTTGAAGATGTTTATGAGGCTCTTAGGAATGATGCTATAGAAGCCCTCCAGGAAGGCACTCAACTGCTGCCGAATCGCACCAGTCATGCGCTCCTGACACACCAGACGCACGTACTCGTGCTTGTTGGCCTCAGTCACCACAATGTTACGCCCGTTCTCGATCAGATCACGTGTCTCGTTCTTGCCAAACTCGTTGATCTAGAACAAGTGGAAACAGAACATGAAGTTGAAGAGTGAATTGAGGGTATGGTAAAGCCGTACAGGAAGCACCTACCTCGGTACAGAAAGTAATTTCATAGTTCAACTCAGAGACATGATGTGTGAGGAGGTATTCCAAGCCCTTATAGAAGTCGTAGTCCTCACTTTCCAGATCCGTGAACCTAGAGAAAATGGCAAAAACGAAATTGATTATCATGCCTTTTCACCAGTTTCTCAGACCATTGGCACGGTTATGAGACAGACTACTACCCACCACAATCTCGGTAAAGCAACTTCCAAGCTCAGTGGATAGGACACTCACCGAACACGTCGGCCAAGAATGTGCTTGTAGAAGGAACGAGTGAAGTAGCACTCCAACAGTTTGTTGTCGTAAATAGCTTTGGCGATGAATCGGCCAACGAATCGGAAGTAGCTCAGATGGTTGCTGTTAATGAATGACGCCGGATTGATGGTATAGGTGACGCGATCCGATGGTGACACCCGGAAGAGGCAGTAGTTGGGATTGAAGATTTCTCTACTCATTAGGAGGTACCACTCCCTCAGTAGACCTCCTGCGTCCTGACCTTCTTCATCTACAAGGAAGGTGAAAAAAGAAATTGGAAAATGGAAAAAGTGCAAAATTCCATAGACACATGTAGACGCCAAGCTCACCAAACTTACTTTGGAAGCGAATGACGAACTTGTGTTTCCACACATCGGCACCTCTAGAATGCAGCTGAATGAAGGTGTCCTCAAAGATGCGCTCTCGTGAAACTACCAAAGGTTCTTCTTCTGACCTCGGTTGCGGTGATCTTGCACGTAGGGATTGGAAGTGTTGACGGAAGAAGCGCCTCTTGACATCAAAGTCTAGACATCTTGGCTGACTTAGGAACACCGTGAACGCAGACTCACTGATGTTGCCCACGTAGTGACGCAGAATGTGGTTCAACCCGACTCGATGTTTCTCCGCGAACCATGCGATTAGATTGGTGTTAGAAGAGGGGGGATTTGCGTCCCGTGGGGCAGACGCCTTTTCAGTACACTCCGTAGCGTCCGCCATGGTCCAATCCGGTGGTGACATCGGACGCGTGAGATCAATCTGAGGACTGGCCGCCGCGACAGTCTCTGCAGTGGAGGGAATTTCTGGGAAGCCATCAAAGAGGATGATGTTCTGATCCTCTGTGGAAAAACCGCTGTTTAGACTGATAGGTAAGTCGATGCCCGTCCAGGAGGCGAGTCCTCCACCAATAGCTCCACGACGAGGTAGCCCGGAGAAGAGTGAGTGGAAGACATTCACGCAAGTGGTTTGCGAGGGACTAGCGTGAGCCAGACATAGACACTCTACGAGTGGTTGGAAGAGGAGAACAGTGTTTGCGTCGCTAGTTTCTTCGAGGCAATCAAGTGTCATACTGAGACATCTCCAAAGAGAAGACAGCGCCTCCACTGACTGCATAGATACGTCGGGTGGAAAAGAGAGATGGAGCATGAGTCGGAGTATCCGACAAAAGCGCGATTGCTGACTACGCGAAGTAAGAAGGGGTTGGAGAGAAGCTAGTTCTAGCTCTCCACCCGTAGGAGCAGGTGGTGGTGGTGCAAGAGATGTGGAGGGCCCACCAACAAACACGGAAGTACCAGGCGAACCAAACCTGTCGGGGAGGCGAGTCATGGATGCGGAGTGCTGGAGACCGGGGCCAAAACTAGTGGAAGGACCGTCACCACTCCCACCACTTCCAGCGTTGTTACTGCTTATTCCACGTTGATGACGACGACACTTGGAGGCTGGAGAGAGTTGATTGATTTCGTCAATGACAGCAGAGAGTTGCGCTTCAATGATTTGTGCCAATTCACCAGCTCCGATAGAAAGAACATGGAAGAAGCGTTCTCTCGTGCTGCTGTTGGCACGCGACATCAGGATAATGAGCCAGGTTGCTAGGGTTCGAGATTGATCAGTGGAATTGCGCGCCATAACGAAGTCACAGAGACTCTGAATCACTGAGGGGCTGAGCGGAGCGATGAGGTTAGTGACAGTCGTTGTTGAACTACCCGATTCTGTGGCGTTATTAGCGGAGGTGGTAGAAGAAGGCTGCGTTCCAACCACCGTTTCGTTGGGTGAAAAGTCTCTCAGGTCTCGGGGACCCGCGACAACCTGCAGTAGAATGAGCACAACTTTGATTGAATCTGCTACACTGACTTTCACGGTGTTCTGAAATTAAACTTTCATATAACTTCCTGGCTCATCTTTACGCCTATAATCAGGAAAATTTCAGACATTTTACACCCTTCAATGGCTCCAAACGATAATTCGGACGAAAAAGTCGTAAAATGACGACTTCCGATAATAGATAGGGTAGAGAGGTTTAGCAATGACCCCAAACCAAAGATAATGATGGCCTTCCGTATTGCTTTGAGCAGTGATTGGTGCACCATGAATGCTTACTTTTGACGAATTTTGCTTGCCCTTTAGTACTTCGCCTTAAAAGAATCCCTCTGTAGGCCAATTCATTGAGCACTGTGTGCAATTTACAAAATTTCCGACAGCCACGACAACGGCGTCGCCAAGAAGAGTCACGGATAGTTAAGCTGTACACAGACTCCTATGTCTTGTACCGCCTTTGGGAATTGTTCAAGATGCACAAATGGAGGTGAGAGGAAAAAAACCTACCCCACTTCGTCGTCTAGGTGAGCTTCCATGCCGCGTCGATTCATTCGCCCTAAAAAATTCGTCAACAACTCGAACGAGGAGGAAAAGAAGCTTCTCCTGCAGCACCGGTCGCGAAGTGACAACTGGATGTCGTAGCAGACCAACGAGATGTGAGAAGTAGTCAACTGGAGGTGTGGCAATATCCACCGGATCACTTCCACGACTACGATTTGGTGCAGCAGTTGCTGTGGAACGAAGTCGAGCAGGACTGATAGAGAGTGACTTGCGTGGGCTACTGCTACTACTAGACCCACTGCCACGACTGAGGCGAGTAACGACTTCCCAGAAATCTGTCTTTACATCGGCAGGCTCGTAGTCACTCGCCGAGATGACAGAGGAGTCCAGAGTTAGAGGGAAAAAATGAGTGGCAGATGACTGCGCCAAATCCGCAAGAACATCCAAAACAATGAAACATACATTGTTGGCAGCCTGTGGATGCACCACAAAAAGCCCGTTGGTCAAGGGCTGCAGATTTCTAACCCAACAACCCAACGCAACCTCAAAACCCGATCCAAAGATGGTGTTAGAGTTGGAAGGTGTCATAGCGGAAATGGAGAGAGAAAGCGGTGCCTCCGAGAGTTGCTTCACAATCTGCACCAGAGTGGAGATGAGCCACATACGGGTAGGCTGATGGGAGCAGAGGTTTTGCAGTAAGCGCTTGAGCGTAGGGAAGGTGTTACGCCGCAGCGAAGGCGATGTGGAACAGGTAATGATGAGCGCGACGATACAGGTTAGCCCCTCGTGATCCAGGAGGGGTCTCGACCCACCTTGACCACGTGCTGACAAAGTTGAAGTGAAGAAACTTTGAAGCCCATTTAATGTTGCGGCGGATAGGGGGCTCAAATGGCTTCCGCCACGCCCCTGAAAACCCCGATTCACTAGCCATTGCGCTTCACCAGCTGCAAAGCAAAAAAAGTAAGATATCTACAGACAATATTTAAAACGAAAAAAGTAGAAACAGCACCCACAGTCGGGAGAGTTAACGGAGCCGAAGAATGCTGGGAAAATACGACTAGGAAGAGGACGACATTGGTTCTGGCTGCGATGGCTTTGTGAACGATTTTCCTGTCTAACGGTTTGTTCTATCATATGACGACGTAGACGACGTGCCTCATGTTGCATTTCCGTGGGTAGAAGGTCAATCTGGAAGTCCTCCATGTCAGTGAAGATTTCGTGTCTTAACGCGGGTGGTAGGGAGGCGAGGAAGGAGGAGTTGTTGTTATTGCTCCCATCTGCCTGGGCGGATGAACCATCAGCAGCTACTACTGTTGTGTTGGAAGATCCAGCGCCTGCTCCTGCACCTGAAGATACGGCAGATTGTCGAACTTGAGCCAGTACTTCCTCCTGGATATTGGGTGGAAGACTAGTCAAAAAGGCCTCGTCTACGTGATCTGGCACGCTGCTTTGCATGGAGGAGAGTTGAGAGCGAAGGCGAACGGTGCGCTGATGCTCCGTCATCAGTTCACGACGCATTTCCTCAGGTAGAGCATCCAAGAAGGAGGGATCCATGCCTTCAGAGACCATGGAAGCAATAATCTCCTCGTCCGTGACCGGAACTCGGATCTGAGGGGGTTGCGGTGCTGTTTCTTGCGCATGGGATTCGGAAGTTGATGCAACAGATGTCGACGGAGCTAGTGGTTCCACAATTTCAGCAGCTGAAGTTGTGGCGATTGCAGAAGCAGCTGCTTCAGTTACTACATCTACTGTTGTTGCTGCACCTTCGTCAGTATTTCTTCCATTGGGTGGGGAGTTTGGAGGGTTCAGAAGAGCAGGGAATAGCTGTACAGACTCTCCCTCATCATGAAGGGAGTCTAAATGGGACGAAAGAGGAAGATTAAACCACGTTGCAGCAACCTGAATTGTAGTGAAACAATGAAGCTATTTCACGTCCTAATTAAAGCAATCAGATCAGCACAGATTATTCTATAAATGTTTCCGGAGATAAGCTCTAAGATTGAACTTCCGAAATGAAATTCATGGTCATAAAACCGAAACTTAGGCGATCCAAATTGTTTTAAAAGAACCCACCGATGTCAGAGTCGATGACATCAGGTCTGGGAGTAGTACTAGGTCGACCCAACGGCGAAGATGCGCTTTCGACAAACTCGTCGACTAGAGCAGCACCTTGACTGCTACCCGAAGCTTCCGTCCGTGTCTGCTCCTGCTGGTGCTGTTCTGCCATTTCCCGTCGGTATTCCGTTAGGCGCCGAGCGTACTCCTCATTTCTTCGTCGTACTGCCACCACACCAACCTCATGCCTCGCAATCATTACCATATCCATGATCTCCTGACCACAGAGAATGAGCGCCAGTTCAACGAAATGACGGTAGGCGTTGAGCATATTAAAGAATAAGCTGAGTGGGGCTGTAACACCAGTAGTGCCAACACCAATGAAACCAGCTAGCCTTAGGCTCTCAGCCACTGTGTAGCATTGGAATTCGCAGAAATCCGTCAGCATTTCCCAAACAATCTTATCCCCTTCCGATTCCGATAGCTCCACAGGTCGTCGCTGGGTGAGGCCAGTGGTGGAGGTTTGTGTGGTACGGCGTCTATTTGAACGCACGCTATTGGGATTGTCATAGACAAACGTGTTGTATTGCATAGTGCCTTGTCCAACTAAGAAGGAAGACTGTGCTGCTTGGAGGTAGGTCGATGGTTGGATTGACGACCCGAGATTGGTGCGAACGAGGATAGGTGTTGCAGCCTGGCTACCAGTGATGCGCGCGTAACCACCGCCGCTGCCACCTCCACGATGGCTTTGTGGGTAGAGGGTGAGGACAGCTGAGGAGATAGAATTGGAATCACGTCTGGAAGAGGGGTGAGCTCGAATAGAACGAAGGCTGATGGTCGTGGTGGTATCGTTCATTCCACCGTTGATAGAACGCAAGCCCGTAGAGGCTGA
Source organism: Taenia solium (assembly GCA_001870725.1). Lineage (NCBI taxonomy): Eukaryota > Metazoa > Platyhelminthes > Cestoda > Cyclophyllidea > Taeniidae > Taenia > Taenia solium. The sequence continues at coordinate 35,508 of MIEF01007052.1, read as the reverse complement.
ACCTTCGGAGACTTGAACAAAAGGATTTTGCGAAGGGAGGGATATAATAGGATGTCGAATAGCAGAATTAAGACTACTGACGCTACCACCGCCGCTACTTCCACCAACAATGTGAGAGTCATTCAAGAATATTGACCCATGCTGCATGGGAGGGAAGTCCATACTACTACGAGAGCCGGCAAAGTCATACAATCGATCACCGCCAACAACAACGGGATGATGAGTGCCCGATCCCCAGTTTGTGACACTTTCATTTCCACCAAATGGAGTGAAATGGAGTATCAGGCCGCGTTCAATATCACCACCCGAACGCCGGTGGTTTTGTGTGCCTCTGATACTGCCACCAACACCGACACCACCGCTAATACTATCAATTGCGCTGTCCACGACATTGAACACCTCGTTTACCAAAGTGATCATCATATTATTGTGTTGACTAGAGGAGCCGTTGTCAGTGGATTGTGCTTCAACCAGATCGTCAACGTCAACCTCATGGTCAATAGGGTGATCTCCATAAGGACCCCTCTCATCCTCATCAATTTCATCTGTCGTGTCAGCGTCATCTCCTCCCTCATCTTCTTCATCATCGTCCTCGTCCTCTCCGTCATCCGCATCATCCTCTTCATCATCATCACCCTCACCGTCTTCAAGATCATGAAAACTATCCCCGTCTTCAACTTCCTCAGCATAAGAGTCGTCAATTCGTCGGGCATCATCAGTGTTGTCTTCATCTTCGCCAATCCCTCCACCACCAGCACTGCCACTACCGCCTCCGACCCTAGGATCGACGACGACTTCATCAAGGATGAGAATGGCGTTACTGTCTTCCACAGTGGTGTCCTCCATTTCACTGGCGTCTTCTGCCAATGCCCACGTATCACCCTCTTCCGTAACATGCTGCCGATTCGGTGTTGAAGGCTGTCGCTGCTGTGACCTAATTCCAGCTGGCATTGTTGCCGTCGCTGCAGCTGGAGCAGGATGAACTGAGTCACCAAGCTCCACGATTGATGGGGCGAGAGCCGAAGCTACGGGTTGAGTAGTCTCTGTTGCTGTGTGCATCACAGAATCCGCAACTGTGGTTACCACAGATACATGGTTTTCCGCTACCGAAGAGGAAGTGCGCTTGGACTGTTGTTCCAACTGGGCAATGCGACGCAAGATCTGTCGATCGAGAATGGAGAGGTCGTCCAAAACCTTCACCAGCACATTCAGTGCGGCAACACTGTTGCTCGCATTGCAGTGCACTATGGCAATCAACTTGGCCACGTCAGCAGGAATCTGGCGTTTGTAAAGATGTCGAATGATAGTGCTTTGAAGGGGGTAAGGAAGAGCGAGAGCGCATTCGAGGAAACGCATGTGGGAGATAATTCGCTGATTTTTGCCAAAGCCGTCATCATTAGAGGTAGGTATGGAACCCGAGGCAAGAAGGTATTTCAGCGAGGCCTTGAATTCAACGATGACCGCATTTTGAGTGGTGGAACAGGAACAAAAGAGAATAGTCTCCAGCAAGAGAATAGTCAGGTCCATGCTTGAAGGATCACGAAATTCTTGGTTGAAAAGGTAGTTGAGGAAAGTTTGGTGAGCTGTGACGTTGTACTTGGCGACGAACTCCACCACGCCCCGAGAGGTCATCACTAGATCAGTGAGATATCGCAGATAATCCGATTTGGTTAGATTAGTGCTTATCGAAGAGGACTTCGCGGGAGGAACATCACCCTTCATATCAACGCTTATATTGGCCGTCCTAGATGACGTCTAGGAACAATTTAAGCAAAAAAACAGCACCAATTACAAACATGGAGATATAGTGAGAACAAATAAGGTCTCTTAACTTACCAAGTCTCCCCCAGAAGTGTCCGAACGTCGCGAGTCTTGAAGAATACGATTAACAAGGGCGGTGACAATGCCCCTCTGTCGGTCGTTCAGTTCCGCAGGAAAGGCCTTGGGATCATCCACTGCCGGATCCAATGACATCACGAGGGTGTTTGACGGAACACCGTCTGTAATATCAAAGGAGAGGTGAACAAATCAAAGCATTTTAAATAAAGTCCTATCCAGAGTAAAAAAAAACTTGCCTTTTAAGCTCCCTTCGGGGATACCGATCACAGAGAGTTCCTTGAAGAGACTCATAGCGACCTCCTCGTTCTTCGCCATCAGAGGGATGAGAACGGAGAGTGTGTAAAAGAGGTCACGATAACACCACTGCAGCAGTGGTGACTCGCCATGAAAGAACTGTCCAATGACTTGGCGCATACTCGCAGTCAGCGATGCCTTATCGTCAAAGAGTTGTCGAATAAGGTGCCCTACAAAAGCGGAGTACTGCAAAGCGAACCCCGCCTCGTGGGGGAAATCGAAGAGGATGCAGAGCACATCCCCACCCAGAAGGGTATCCACATCATCAAAGCTACTAGCAGCGAGACGCAGTAAAAGACGTAGAAAGGCATCAGTACATCTGGCGTCCAGTCTGCTATTTTTGAAGTGTTCAAGCAGAGCGAGGCATAAATTGCGCCTTTGGGTAGAGGAAAGAGGTTCCAACGGTAATTCCTCTTCATCGCGTAGAATACCACGCTCGTAATCAGTGAGGTTGGACTGAACCTTCGACACTGAAGGTATCTCCGATTCCGTGTTAAACGATGGTAGTTTGGGCAGGAGGGCGATGGGACGTGTGCTATTTCTCTCAGCGGGAGAAAATAATAAAGGATAGAACTCAACTACATTAGTCTTCCTGTCTTCGTAGGTGAAGCGATAGATACCATCGTGAAAGGCTCGGTCGGGAAGACGGAATTCCTCGGGACAATAAGCATGCCACTGTTTTGCAACATGGTCGAACCAGGCCCAGCCATGGCGATCGGCGTAGAGTCTAACGTGACGCTGGCGCAGGCGAAGAGCCTTGGCCATGTGCATGTATTGTTCGAGCAAGAGGGCGGCGAGAGTGAGAAGTTTAGAGTGAAATGAAGGGGGGGAAACGGAAGGCCAGAGACGACCAGTGAGAAGTTGGCAGAGGAGGTCGGGCAGGCAATACCGATTGAATGCACGGACGCAGACGAAGCGACAACGGGTGAAGAAGAGAGCAAGGAGGTGCATCGCCACCTCGACGTCTGTAGAGGGATATTCGGGAGGTGTGAGAGGGGCAGTAACGTAAACATGATCAGCCCCACCACCGGTAATGATGCGAACCAACTCAAAAACACAGTGCGACTCGTCTTTGTTGGAGAGCAAAACGTCGGCGATCTGTTGCAGCACCTGGAAGTTAACATCAGCCTCGATTTTTTTTGGCTAGACATCAAATTTAACGTCAAAGGAGTTCATTGCCAAAGAAAAATAACTCTACGACGCTTCACAATGGGAGAAAAACAAAAAAGCTAAGAATTTCGGAAACTGTCCTAATGTTGCCTCAGTTTTAGGGCATCATAGATAGGAAATCCCCACAATGGCATTTGCAAGTTGATCAGAACTGATGAGTTTTTTATGATGGGATCAAAAATTACCACCCTCAAACGAAAAATCAACTTATGACATCCATTTCCAGTTCAATGGCAGTCCTTAGAGCATCGATACGGTAGCGACATAGGTGCCGCAGAGAAGGATCTTATTAGCTTTACGGTTTGCACAGGCCCTTTGGTTTCCGTTGGTTCAGATGACCACCACAGCTTCATAGCAATCTAGTCACGCATGCTAATAGCTCATCAGGTCCTCTACACACCTCCACGGGCGCCTACATCCCACATGATAGAATTCAGCTTTAGAGGCTAAGTTGGAAGCCTGGGAATAGTATACGCGCTACTTATAAACTATAAGTAAACAGGCGTACACGTTACAGGATTAAAGAAATCGGCACTTGGCAAACTCACTTCATCGCCGTCATGTAGTTTAGCGATATCGAGGCAAGCGTTGAAGAGTTTTGCCCTGAGAAATGTGCTCTGCTGTTGTGATGCATCGAATGAAAGAGGTGGGTGCAACTTCGCAGACGGCCGCTTGGATAGCAGATCACGGATTCGATTCGACGTGCTTTCCTGCAGGGAGAGAAGAAAAAGGCAGCGCAATCACACGATAGGCAAGAAAATGAATTTTTCTACAAACCATCCCGAAGGCATTCATAAAATCGGCCGTGGTGAAGCCCAACTCCCCGAGGACCTCAGCGGAGGGGGGAGAGAGAATGTCACTAATTGTATCCATCTCAGTTGCATCCACTCCCGTCTGCTCCTTCTCCCGGCCCTCTTCAGTTGAAGTCGCTGGCGTAGACAATTGGACATGACTTTCGTCGCAAATGATGCGAGAAGATGAGGCAATCTCTGAGGTAGGTGTGAAGATGACAGGCACGACGTTCTTGAAGATGCTTAAAAGATGTTCCACTCCCTTCTTTGTTAGGAATTCCTGAAAGGGGAGACAATAAATGGAATGAAAGTGCAGAATGATAAAACAGAAAGTTAGAGATGCCAACTTACGATGACACCGGACTGACATATAAGACAAAGGGGTTCAAGAATGCGACGATACAGGTAGTGAGAGTACTTATCCAAGTCAAATCCAATGAAATCGGTTTCGCTGAGACGTTGGACCTCGGCTTTTAGTGCGGAAACATCGGCGAGACGGTCGGCACAGGCCAGCCAGCCCTCAACCACTTTTCCCACGGTTTCTGCAAGATACACCAGTGATAGATTATCAGTGCTCCTGCTATACCGGTATTTTCTAGGCAAAATGACTCACCCCTGTCTGGGGGAACCGCCATTGCATTGGCAATGAAGTCATTGAAGGACCTGTAAACCGAAAGGAGGATGACGGAGAAGTGCATGGATAAAATTAAGCAGAAATGAGCGAAGTAATGAAGCTGGAGCAGGAGCATGTGCAGGTACTTAAGTGGGAGGATGAGAATGGGATGGACAAAGGAACAGATACACACATCAACTCACTCAAAGAGAAAGCCAATACCGCCGAGCATAGAGAAGGTCTTTAGCATAATTACACTTGGCACACGATTAGTGGAAGTCCCAAAGAGAAAGAGATGAATCAACTGGAAGGCCGAGTACCACAGCGCATTGACCATCCTGGGTGGTGGTGGTGGCGTAGGTGGTTGCCAGAGCAGTCTGTCCGCCATGAAGAGGGCGACGCGTCCCAATATGGCTGATCGGGCAGATGCAGTGAGGGCATCCTGGGCTGGAGGGTTGGAGAACTGCATGATGAAACGACGCGGAGGAGGAGGATACAGGAGACAAAAGCGGGTCAGGGTGGTGCACAACTCGTTCACCGAGTTGATAATGAAGGAAGACACGTAGAGGATGTGGTGCGCGTCACTCGGGTTTCCTGAACGTGAGGGAAGAAACAAAATAATTAAAAAGTTGTTTAGATGTGCGTTCATCAAACACATCAAAATGAAGCTGTTTATGCACTAATTCCAAGGACACTCGCTTACTACAGTGGCAAATGGATAAAATCACGGCAGAAAACTCACCCGAGTTGTTACGCGGCGGAGAGATGATCTTGAAGATGCTCAGAGTCTCAACGAAGGGTGGAAAGAGGCTCCTCTCTATGGGGTCAGGGGGGACACCACAAACATCTCCACAGCCGCTACTGCTGCTGGAAACTCCAATATTGCTAGCGGTAGGGGCATTGACGGTTTTATTGGGAGTTGCGGTGGTGGTGGTAGAGAAGGATTGCTCCTGCTCATCGCGGATGGAAGAGAGGAGAACCGTTGCTTCCCACAAGACCTCGTGGTAGAGTTCTCTAGAAACGTTTACACAATGAAGTCACTGGTAGAGTATCACTTCGTTGTGCGTTCACGAATTCACTGCTATAGTGGAATGATTTAAATCTGTCGGGCGAAGTATCACTCTTAAGCCTCAGCGATTTCCCTTCTAAAATGTGCTGTACGTGACGCACTGGCGTCTTCGGAATGGAGTAGAAACGGCAGGTTTCTCTTCCAATCTTTATTTAAAAAATCGCAGTCTCAAAGATCGGCACACCCGATGGGAGGCTTAATCGCGTCCTGACAATAATAAGGGGGCAAAGCGACTAAAAGCACGTGACGTTCATGCGTGCGCACAGAGGCGTGAAAGAACCGAGAGATGCCCTATTGTAAATACGCCAAATGCCTAGTCTTTTTTGCGCAGGAAGATCGCTTTCAAGTGTCCTTTTAAAGGCTAGTAACCGCAATAACATCAGGAGTTATGAAGAAATATAAAGATTTCCTTCACTCCGATCAATGGAAATTGGCGACAAGTGAGACACCAGCCAATGCGCCAATAAAAACAATGCTTTACGAATGCAAGCAGGAGATTCAAACAGTTGGTTTAAGTCGGTGAGTTCAGCCGCAAACCATCTATCCAACGTAAAGCAATCGTGGATTAAGGGGTTAGGAGGAGTAAGGGCAGTGGAAGGAGTTAAAGAGGGTGATAAGTGAACAGAGCCCCAATGTGACAAGCTGAAATAAAGAACACTCCATAATTGAATGGTTGATCAACGCAACCTCACTCTCCCACGTCCAACTAATTAATTAAAACGGAAGAGTTAACAGCCATGATTCTAATAGTGTTTGACCAACTGCTGCAATCATCTTGACAAAGGAACAAGTTATCCAAATGCCTAGGGTAGTTACTTCTGGCATTCCAACTACCTCATGTTAGAGGAAATGGCCAGAAACATAGCTGGAACTGCAAAAACCACTGGAATGGTGAATTAAGCTCCACCAGTTACCAGCCATTTCGAGAGTGATGTCACAAATGGTAGTGTAAGTGGTAGTAAAAGGAGCAAAACCATTTCAACAATGAAGAAATCACAAAATCATATAAATATTATCAGTGCTGCCAATGACTACCAAGATCAGCCATAGTCTTTACTGTGGATCGAACTTGCATGTGTGATTCCTTTCTAGAGAATAAGTGACACCCTGAAAGCTCAAATAACACCTACCACCTTTAACCCGCATTAAATGATGGCAAAGTGGAAACACAAATCAAAATCGCTGTATCAAAAACAGAGGTAATAACTAGAACAAACATACCCCAAATCGCGGAGGAATTCCTTCTTGCTCCAAAGGTTGCCGAAGATACCCCGCATTTCCGGCTTGAGGTGGTTGACGATTTGCACCACCACACAGATGATGGAAGAAATGCAGACCAATTCGTGGAGCAATTGAGTGCGTCCTGCATTGAACTCTGCAAGAAGCAGAGAAGTCGACGCTCCACTGCTGCCACTTTGATGGATGCTAGTGGTGCCCATCGCGGGGGAGAGGCCAGCGCGTAGGTCCTTCGCCCGTTGTATCGACTTTTCCAGCGTCTGTGAGAAAAGGTAGGTTTCGGTGCATGAACCACACAACTTCAGGGTTATGGTCAAGATAAACTGGACGATGTAAATTCAAAATGCTCAATCCGATCACCACAATAAAACGTCCACGTTACTTCCTACCACCCCGAAATCTATTCACGGGATACGTTACCATACTTGCCGCCAGAAAGGAAAGTGGAGCTGATCTTCTCGATCGGATCACAAAATCCGTGCTTTTACCTAACATTTTCTAAGTTCATAGGCACCTAGAGCGAAATAAGGCATGTCACCGTCTCGACTTCCTCGACCCAACACCCGGTTGTCCGACTATCTTCAAGAAGACACTCAGACGGAAGTAAGCAAGCTCTGGTTCCCAAAGCAAGTAAACCGAATTTAACAATTTCGGACTATTTCGCTTTCAGATGTACAAAAACAGGTATTTGATAAACTTTCTGCCAGGGCCATTGCTCAATTAAGGAATCCGCGAAGTAAAGTCTGCTGTTGGAAAACTCAAGCTAAATTGAGTGCCACAAAAGTAGAGAAAACAGTCATCGCGTGTAGTAAATAAGTTTACAAGAAACCAGGAAATAACGAGTTAGAAGCATCCATAGGACAAAAGTGCAAGAAAAACAAACTGTAAATGTAGACCCGGACCGTGGTAAAACGGGGAGTGTGGTACCATGGTATGAACATTCATGGAGGAGACGATTTGGTAGAATACAAGGGTTTACTCAGCCTCAGGAATACACAAGAAAAAGCTTTCAATCAGCTACAAAGCCCAATGCAATTCGCCACTTTCCAGCGAGTCTTGAAGACCTACGCCTAAATAAGCTGGACATTCGGTAAAAAAAGGAAGACTATTTCCTATGGACGGCTAAATGTGCAGATGCACAAGAGAAAAATCAGACTGAAAGTTAAAACAACCAACTCTAGCTGCGAATTCAACCAATTTGATCCACCTTCTAGAGCTGGACGACATCTCCACAATGGGTTCTTCCGACAAAACCCACCAAAATTGGGGTCCAAGACCTTTTTGCACTCTCGGGGTGGCAAGAGACCATACCGTGACGGCTAATGTGAGAATCAAGTTATTAAGAACATGTAGGACAAAATCATGCCATGGAACGCGGCTGTCACGTGTGCTGATACCAAGGTCCCTTCAGCCGCCTGCATGACAGCAAAACGGAGCTCTGCCATTGGCATCCTGCAAGAGATGATGATAATTGAGCTTTCAGCGGCCAACTATTCCAAGGGCCCAGGAGGCTGACGGGGTCGACTGGTAAAAAGATAAATGGATTCATGAACAATGTCCATTTCACACAGTGAGATCGGGCGAGTAAGTTTCGTCGACCGATGGAAGGGAAACCCTCAAGATATTTTAAATCACCGCTTAAAAGCGGGATGCCGATAAGAAAAATTGAAATGAACAAAGCAAAACCCGCTTTCGAGAAAGAATTTCATCAGGACGTGGAGAGGAATTAAATGAGTTGTTTCCTTCCAAGGAGCAAAAAAATAGGAGACAGGGAAGAATAAAACATCGCGATCACATTATTCCCGTCAAAAGATGACTTAGGGAACGAAATGGAATGGTGAAAAGGTAAAACGGGCATAAAAATGGGAAGAAATGCACAGTATTGCAGGAAGACGCTGCCAAACACACGCCGACAGTCGAGAGGAATACTCATGTGAAAAAATCTGGTTGGTTAGCCCTAAGATCCGACATCAACCCCATGGTGCAAGAAAATAAGAACAATTCCAATTTTTCTAAAAAGAAATGGCGACAAAGCTCCAATGGGTTGCAATATTTCAGATACCTGTGGACGAGAACGTACCGCAAAAATTGGGCAACAAATTTTTCAACAGGCATGTAGCTGGACAGTTAACCAAACTTACAACTGACAAGGTTAATAGACCGTACCAATCACGTCAAGCTTGCCCTCAAAATTCGCGCAACCAATTGAGTAATTTGTAGTTTGCAAATGTTGTTAAAAGCATGGCAGTGTAAACGCACCTCTAGAATGGGTTCGACAACATCCTCTACGGACATATAGTTGAGCAGTTGGTCAACAGATTTGCAGAAGGTGGCACAGGAGAAGGAGACGGGGAAATCGAAAGGCAGACCAGGCATGAGGAGGAGGTCGCACAACGTCTGCACACCTGCTCGCGAGTGCAGCTGGTATGGTATGAGGTCGTTGACGTGCATGAAGAAAGAGTGTAGGCGTTCCATGAACTTGCTCTGTGAGGAAGAAAAAAGTGATCTACGATGAAGAGCTAGATCGTTACCATCACAACAGTGACACAAAGGACAAAAGAAGCACTTTTGTATCCCTTCAGACACACGTCGTTTTTTTGTCAAAAAAAGACACCGTTAATGAAAATTAGCATGGATGTTGTGAGTTGACACATTGAAAATCCAATGAACTTACCAAATACATCAATAACAAGGTTTGAAAACATCGAATAGATAAGCTATGCTGTTCATCGAGGACAACCCTAACACGTGGCCAAAATAGACATCCGCTGGGTGACCCCGTGGTTAACATTATGCACCTCAAGCTGCACGGGATACAAGACCCAATGTTCGATTTATGGCCAGAATCAGACTGCTTCGGGAAAATTAGTTTGTTTGTAGCATTAATACTTTAAACACTCTCAATAAACAACAAAGTCTGTACGGCCTGGAATCAAAATTATGGGCACACTTTAGAGTTCCAAGAAGTGTACCAAATTTACTTCCATGAATGACGCCGTAAAAATTCACTGAAGATTCTACAACGAATTACACCGTTTATGGTACGTATTTAAAAACTTCTCTAGGCTCCTGGAACTTGGAACATACACTACACAAGTTACTGAAACCAGCAATGAACGGTATGCCGCAGAAGCACAACTCAACGATACCTCTGCTGAAATCTGGATCCGTGACCGGTTGTGGAGCTTAGCCTTTTTAAAAGAACAACTGACCTTAATCTCAGAAAATTTCAACACTACAGTGGATGATCCAGTGAGAGGTATGACTAAGTGGTGCGTTGTGTTACGAGTTTCAAGGGTAGCAACTCAGTTCCTTCAAGTTAAGGGTCCTTGAAATGTTTTACTGGGAGGAGCCATCACCGAAACAAAATTATGACCCCACCTCAACGATGCACCCACCCTGAACTCCATCCAAATAAGACGAGTTGACCTTAGACATCCCAGCCTAGTACATTTTTATAGCCAAAGCGCCCGTTTCATTTTCCATGTCGTACCGGAGGAAGGCGATAAAAACCAATGGGAAAGAAAAACAGAAAAAATGAGAGAGGTGCTCAAATTCCCTGAGGAAACCTAAATTTTTAATGTATTTCACCGAGTAGGTAAACAGATGGAACGATTCCAGCCGTAACAGTTGGTTGGTCCTCAGCAAATGAACATTTGGCTATGCAATCCATCATGCACTCAGAGGAAAAAAACTTCCTCAAAGGTGTTAGATGGGAACAACAACCAATGACATTTGTTTGCTCAGCGACCTTTGAAGTACAAGACTCATTTCGCATCACAAGCCACTTTTACGAGAATCCAAAAATGACGCATCTTAGCAACTCTGAAATAGCGTTTAAAACGGAGAAATGATCCTTGGAGCAGAGCACAAAAGAGTACCACATTCTTATCCGTTTACACTTAACGTATGTAAAACAGTGTACGCCTTTGATAAGTCTCTGCAAGACGCGACAAGTCATTTGAGGTAAGAAGTTAACATTCTACTTAGAGAATATGAGACCGTTGGTGTCCTACTGATCCAGTTAAAAAGAACCACAAAAGAGCGGAGTCCCTTCACATAATCCTCAACTCAAAATCCTTGTACTCGGACGGAAAAAGACGAAGTCGTGACCATAGCAGAATGCAATTCTAAGAGGAACTGTGTAAAGGGCATAAGTTGCGATCACGAAGAGGGAAAATAAAATTGAGAATAAAATTGAATACTACTGAAATCAAACAATCCGCCCGATGACGAGAATGAAACTCGCAGATTTTAGTGTGCAGAAGCGAACCCAAGTTTCTACTATTTTCATCAGTTGCTTACAAACTGTCGGTTAAACTGCAACCTCAACACTTTGCAAGCGTAAATACTATGTTACTAAAACCGGAGTCCACATTTAGTGAAGTAGAAAGATCCAGCAATTGGTTGGAATCGTGGTTTAAATTAATCACATTGCGTATCAGCCAATGCAATAGGAGTTGTAGATAAACTTGATAAACCTGAGGTCCTGGAGATTAAAAACGGCGGCAGCATGATGTCAACACCATTACAGTGCCACCACCCAATTCGTTTTTTGTTTCACCCCTTAACACGTGAGTAGGGGATAGAGCCTCAAAAGCGACTTGACGCCAGATTGATGTGTCACCATGTTTATGTGCGATTGCCAAACACCTCAATTTGGATATTTATGGGCTTGAAATGAATGCGAAGGGTGTCTAAGTTGGAACCAAAAACCCTGTAATCACATGAGTTGTTCAAGCACCCCGTAAGTGGATGAGAGTTCCATTGTGGTAGTGAATTTTATCGGTGAATCTGTCGTAAATAGGGCAATCTCATCTCCTTTGATGTCTTGTCAGCTACCAGCCTACACCTCGTGCACTAAAACAGAGGGTCGATTCCATATCCAAAAATAGCCCAAGAAAACATTTTTAATAGGTTCATTGACCCCCGTTTCACAATAATTACACAATTATGGAACGGGCTGTCAATGACTCATAAGCACGTGTACAAGAGTTTACAATTTCAATGCAACCGTTCAACGTATCTCCAACGCTTTATTTCGGCACCCAATCATTGTTTTGAGTACGCCCTTTGGCGAGTTACTGGTGACCATATTTAACCCATTACCTCTGACGCCTATTTTTCAGTCAGTGTCTTTAAAATTGAGAGTCTGAAGGGCGGTTTGTGTTAAGATATTTGCTTTACCCAACACTGTAGGTCTAAAAGCCCCTTTACGTCATTCATGGGTAGCAGTGTCGAGATGTTGGAGAAACAAAGTTTCCCGCCCCAAAAAATTAGGGATAGCTGCATTTATAAACAAATAAAGATCAGATCCAAAAAGATTTCATCAAGATTGTAACGCTCACCAACGAAAAACAAAAGCATTCAAGATCACTTCAGAGAAACCAAAACACCAGTGAAGCCAGATACGTTTAAGATCCTGAAAAAGGCTCAACACATGCCATTATCAGCAAAAGACCCTTTTGAACTATATTTGCAGTAGAAATTAATCCTACTACAAGTAAACGACAAAAAGCACTTCAACATCGAATCCATTTAAAGCCACTCACCACATTGAGAATGAAATCGGAGATGTTCTGCGAGCCCTCCTCCTCATCAACATCCATTGGGGTGGCTGCATTGGCGGAGACTGTAGTGGCGGCAGTGGGAACAGCAGTTGTTGTGGGCATGTTGGAGCTTCCGCTAGTCGATGGGTGTTCCGGGGAGGTTGGTGTTGCCAGTACGCTGATGGAAATAGCATGATGTGGGTTGTCCACATCACTACCAGCTCCATCACTCCCAGAGAGAAGCATATTGACGTCCTCCACCTCGGCATCAAGATAGGTACCTTCTTCCTCCTCTTCCTCTTCTTCATCTTCCTCTTCCACTACGTCGACGTCTTCGTCTTCATCTGGAGATCCGGCCCGATGACGGACTCTAACGGGAGGATGAAGGTCGGAATTGGAACGAGTGGATGTCCCTGCCACCACCGTAGTGGAGGTTACAGCGTTGGGGCTTGCACCGGAACCCCTGCTCATCCCCGGAGTGTTGTCGATCCTGGTGGCGGGAATCAGAGAGGCTGGGGTCTTGCCAATCTCGACGATCTTCGTAAAGCACTGCAGGATGGTAGCAGTAAATTCGGAGGGTTATTAAAAATAAGTACATGGCGAAGTACAAGGGGCGAATGAAGCGGAAGAGTGGATTTGAAAACAAAAAAATTAGCCCCAAGATATCGAGAATGCAATCAAAAGTGAGAATCATGCAATTCCAGAAACCACTGCTACACATGACTTGTAGAGACGGCAACGTTTACAAACCAATGGTTAAGGTATAATTTGTCTCGGAAAGGGCGCAACCATTTAACGAAGCCCTTGACGCAAAAAAATCAAATTAATCCAATTGAAGAACATTATGATGAGGGACTGGGTCTCAGTGAAATAAAGTTTTGGAAACACAACAATTTATAACCGCAGTCTTTCCAGCCATAATCTTGTCTTTATGTAGAATTCCCCATAAAAACGACTTCCGAGTACGGTATCTGCGCAGTACTCCTCTAAAAAATCCTTGCTCAATGGCGTTCGCTAGAGAGGGCATTATTTGTGAAAAAGTCCAACCAGAACACTAAGAAAATGAATGACCTGGCCTTCGATTTTGGTGGGCGGGGTTGACAATGAATCACAGGGAAACTCTACCACAGAAGCCAAAGCGGCTACGAGAAACGACAGGAACGGGGTCCAAAAGGGAATGTGTGGTGAAAGCGATATCTATTCAAGATGTTCGACCACGCGGACTCTTGAGATTCCTCAAATTCAATCACCATCTCGGCGGCATAGGCATCGACTCAAGGACTTCTTAGCGTTTCTGATGAGCCTTCCATAATGATACTGCCTATCGCACCTTCAGGATGGGTGGCAGAGGGTGAATGTATTTCAAAAGAACTCCAGCCTTGGTTTTGTTTAGCAAATATTACTCGACCAGAGCCTCGTCAAGGAGGATTTACAAGGAGAAGGCTCTTGAAGAAACTACCGCCCGCGATAATCACTCCAACCGACTTTGAACATCTGAAAACGTCCGCTATGGAGGTATCCATGATTTCTATATGATACATGAGCTAAGTGGATAAAGGATAAATATTAAACGGTTGAATTAGCGAAAAGGAGCACAAAGATTGCAAATGAATGAGTCGCACCTTGAAAATGGAGTTAAAAATAATGCCTCGAATATCTGAGTGCATTCGCATGAGCTCATGCAGCGAGGCGCTCATCTGGCTTGCGGTGAGGTTGTTAGTGGGGTTGTTTTGACCCACGGCGGAGGCAGCGATAGAGAGATTGTAACTGATCTGAGAGAGGAAGTCGCGTAGTCGCTTTGCCCGCATTGTCGGCAGATATTCGGGGCTCACCAGAGTCTCAACGTACTTCTGCAATACTCCACTTGAGCAGAGGGCTGTACGACCTCGTGGATTCAGCGCAAGCGTGCGCAGAATGGAGGGCAGGTGGACGAGGAAGTCGCGACTCTGTGGCAAGGGGTTCGCCGCCAAGGCGGACAGTATGTCAGAAGTCACGCCCTTGTCCTACACAACATCAGAAGTGGAACTTATGTCTCCAAGCCGATGATAGCGTTGAATTTCATCGCATGGGGCGCCTATCATGCTATTTTACCAAACTATCCTTGATGACACATCAGAGGACATATTTAGGAGAATCCGACGGTGTAAATTGGCAAATGAATCTATTTTCACAAGACAGCAGCTAGGATTAAAACAAAGTCAAAACATGTGCAGTACACTCAATAATCTACCGTTATTTTCGTAGCCAACATTAGATCAAAAGGCATCTAGAGAGGCACCTAAAACCGCCAGAAACAGGTACTTTGGCTGCCGTTGTCAGGGAAACCAGACGACCTATTAAGTGGACGACTTTAATGTTTGAATCAAACCTTAATATGGTGAAGCCTAAAAAAGTCAATGTCGACCGTTTAATTGCAGTGACAAAAAATAATGAATACAGATGTCAAGGAGATGCATGTTGCGAGAATTGTTGGATGGCTACAGGCTCAACCGGAGTGCAAAAGAAGTGACCCCAGTTTGAAGGTTATCCCATGGCTTAAAGGATCGAATGAGCACGATGTTGGACCAGAAATCACGTCTCCACTGCGGTAGAGATTGTCTTTTGAAAGTGGCACCAATATAATAAATGGACTATTTCAAAGGGCTAACGTTATACGTCAGGTCAAGTTCGAACAGATAATAATAAAGAAGCGAATGGCCTGCACGTTAGGTTAATGCGAGCAGAAAGTGAGGCAATCTAGTGAAACAACTAATAATTACGGACTGACAAGCAGACATTTACAGAACATGACCCTTTCGGTGAAGTCGGTGGCGTACAGTAACACGACCGCACGGAAAAGATGCGGACCCGAATCGAACCACAAAACCACCCAATGAGAAAATCATAAGAACCTCACATTCCCTAAAGGGCTCCAACAGACACACCCAGTAATTATGATGTTCAAGTGAAGAACGATGAGAGCAGTAGGAATTTCACATCCACTTGTCGATATTGTCAACGAATTTTGGGTGGAAGATCGTGTGCCTCAGACAATGACAGATGCCGTGTTCATACGCGCAATTCCGCGAGTAACTGATTGGCAATTTCGGCAAATCAGTGACGTCTGCCCAAGGGAACCATTAATGATGCAGACAGTTGTTTTGAGGCCCACTGGTGGGTGCGTGGCAGACGAATTCCATAGCAAAACTGTGCGACGATTTGGTGACGTCATGTGGTGGCAGTCGAAATTGAGCCAAATAGTCACATACGACACGAAAAGTCGGCTCCGGCTGATATAAAGATCATACAGAGCCCTTTTTAATTAAAAAAAAGATGGTAGGCACAAGTTCTACAGGTGGACGATCCGTAAATTCTTAAAAGGCAAACTATGAGACTTCGTCGGTAGTCTATTCCGTGAAAACAATCGAAGGCAGAATCAAAAAGAAGCACAAGAAATCACGTTACAGTACCATTTATAGCGTGAAGCGTTTCAGGCGAGGGGTGAACAAGATCGCTTCCTCGAAATAGAAATAAAAGCTTGCAAACACACCGCTCCCCTTGAAGTGCAACCTGGAACACAATACACGAACACACCCTTGCCCCAAAACACACGCTTCTGTTAGGGGATAGGAGAAACGTTTTTACCACGGATATGTAAAGTGCATGGTCTTAAGTGAAGAGTGTTTATGTGGCAGCAGCTGAAATCGAACCACAACGCCAGACGGTAACACGTCCTACAACACTTACGTGATCAACCAAAATGCAGTTCATATATTCACTATTCAGCAAAGAAACTGCTAGTAGCTACGTAGAAGAGCGACGAATTTCAACATCGTACTTAAAACACTAACCGCACCCAAATCGTCTTTTGCTCAACGGGCTTTATGGTCAAACTCTGCCTCCACACAACTTTTGGCCGTAAAATACAACAATCTGACACAAACGTCACCATTGCATAGATTGTGCACGTAAGCTGCGCGTGGATACAAGGCTTCAGAGCCAAACCAGAACTCTTAACCCCCATGATTTCATAAGCGACATATAACCTTACTATGCAGTAATGACTGGTAGATAGATGGGGTTAAATGGTTACTAGCGACCTTCATGGTGTGGACCAGTCCATTCCAAATACCGGAGGTCAAAACAACAGGCATCGGTGGTGGTGCATACATGCAACAGTGTGGCAATGAACGAGATTTTCAGTCAAAGAGCTAAATCCAAGCCCAAGGAAAATGTTTTGAGTACAGTCCATCAATATAGCACAAGAAGAACCATTTTGGGGAAATGAAAAACCTGATAGATGGCAAAAAAAAACCTTCCACAGGAGAGCTGTAAACCAATAGTTCAGCTGCACTGACAAATTAGAGTAAAAACTGGTTTGTAGACATTGGATGAACGGTGGAGCAGGTGTGGAGGCGTGTGGCAAAGAACCCTCCTTCTGTGCACCCACTTTATGGCGTCAGATTGGAAGAGTGAAATTAATGGGGACGGTCACGAGAACTCACTTGCATATGAGAGATACTCGACGGGTAGGTGTAGATGTAATTAGTGATAGTCTCCATGGCAAAGAGAACCAGATGGGGAGTAGCGTGGAAGACACGATTATTGTAGATCTTGTGTAAGACGACGGGGAGATTGCCAGACATTGCAGTGCGCAGATGCTCGTACCAGTCTGCCTCGAGGCAGAGACGCTTCAACAGATTCAGCATAGACTTCATGAGACCGGAGCGCTGAGTGTTCAGCACACCGAGAGGCGATGTCTGGCTACTACTGGCGCCAGTTTTGGCTAGCTCCTAGAGGGAAACGGGGAACATGGAGTGATAGGTTAGTCTCAACTTTAACATACCCTTGTGACAAGTGAGAAATTTGATAATAAACTCTCGCAGCAAATGGGCGAGAAGGAACAAAGTACGAAGCCAGTTTTTGCCCTAATAATGAGTGATTCATATAAAGACATGTGATGCGTGACACCTGATGTGATATGGACAGAATCCAACAAGTACGTGGTTAGTCATGGAAACTTCTCGCGTTTCATTGAAAATTTGGCCACCCAGAGACGAGACAACTCCCCCTGAGGGGGAGCGCAGCCTTGTCAATCGACGCTTAGAAAGCAAGAGATGTGCCATATCTCGGTGTGAAGACCCCAGATAGTACCGCGAGGGGAAATACAACCAGGTGCCTTCTCAATATTGAGCGATTAGATTAAGAGCTCTGTGCATTGACACGAAGGAATGCCATCATCACGCACATTGCCTTATTTGGAGATGACCTTGGTGAGGACGTGATGCAATGAAATTAATATAATTAGTAATTCTGGTGGTATAATATGACATTCCTTACTTGTGCATCTAATTATCTGAGACCTCTAGCCCTGTTTGGTCCGGATCCACTCATACCACCCAAGTCACCGACCAATCAGCCATTCTTGCGCGGGAATAACTAAAACGACCCTCGAACCCGTGAACATGTGTACGGCATCGGGATTACCCCCTGCCAGGTGGTTTCCCTGTTCAAACGACGTCAAACACATTATTTCTATGCTGATAAGCGTTAACTCCCTCACCCCTGTAAAAAGATCAGAATGGGTCACAAAGAGATGCGTGCATGCACGCACCCGCACATGTGCACGAACTTAGTGACGACCTTACAACAAACACCCACACAAGCATAAGTGGCCCGCCGGCGTGTCGCTTACAAAGTGGCTGACTTTGAGATCGTCCACTGGGGCATCCCCACCATTCGAAAACTGCGAATACCGGCCCCCTATTCAACCCGATCGGCGCCGTCAAAAGCAGTAGAGGGGACATTTCTGTTGAAGAGAAATGCCTTTCAGCCATATCGACGCATCCGTTTGGCGTCACCAGCTACAGGGGCAAAACTCCCATAAGCAATAAGGAAAGAGATTAAATCTACGTAATGTTAAGCTTTCTTAACCTTCGAGCGTCAGTTTGCCAAAAAATTGCCCTAAAGGATCTGGCTAGGGCCCTGAGTGTATGCAAAGTCGGCGATTAGTATATCGGCGCTGACAGCGCACGCATGAATTGAGGGCCAGTGAGAGGAATTAAAGTGACTGCGATAATGTCTGTTCGATTTTATGAGACAGTAATGCAACATCTCAAGTGCCCTCGGGGAATCGAAGATGAGGCATGGAAGAATGAAAACTCCCACAAAAACTGATCAAGCCATTTCGCAGCAGGCATCGAAGAAGTCCAAAATCAATTTCTCGAAGAGCCAACCTCGAAGTTGACAGCTTTCGCGAAATTCTTCCGCATGCAAGTGGCTAGCAATGAAGCTATAAAAACATAAAGTGGGCGTAGCCAAACAAAACGCTACAGCGGGCTTTAATGCTCTTTTGTAAGAAGCAAAAAGATTATCCATCTCAAACCCAACACCATTGAAACATCGCATTTCTGCAAACATTTAACTCAAGATAAAAATAAATGCAGACAGTTAGCAAAAGAACCCCTCGCTAAAAATGAGTGAGTTGCTCAATCGTGGTGAAGAGGTGAGGGATTTGACTTACAAGAGGGGGGTGGAGAACGAGCTCGGCCTCGTAGTCCAGCCTATTAACAAGACGATCGAGAACAAGCTGACGATTGGAGATGATACTGGAGAGAATTTGGTCGGTAACGCGTACCGCACGGGTGACATAACTCAGACAGTCGTTGCGTGGCACGTGCCAAGCTATCAGCTGCAGCATGGAATCCAGTATCCCA
Organism: Taenia solium; assembly: GCA_001870725.1. Classification (NCBI taxonomy): domain Eukaryota; kingdom Metazoa; phylum Platyhelminthes; class Cestoda; order Cyclophyllidea; family Taeniidae; genus Taenia; species Taenia solium. Next base: position 16,252 of record MIEF01007052.1, on the reverse strand, counting down.
CTCGAATTCATCGTTCGCAAACTCATGTTATGAGCATTCCCTGGAATGAGGATGTAAAAGCAGCCACACGCTCATAGGCATGCATAATCTCTATTTGGAACGAACCACACACTACGCGCACTATAGTTCTACAAGGTGAATAGGATGTTGAGGGCGGCAGAAGCACCTTATTTAGCAGGATATGACGGTGAGACTCAAAAATTTGATCGTACATCGAAAGAAGCAATGATCTACGGACGGACTAAGAACAGGGAGTGATTAAATACGACTAGAAATCAAAGAGAAATCATTAAAATTCAAGAGTAGTTAACTAACTAACCCGAACTCAAGTTCTGTTCAAAAGCTGCCAGATGGTAGAGAAAAGAGAGTAGAGCAATAGTGTATTGCTGGTTGACGCTGCCCCCAGAGGCATCACAAGTGCCATCCACTAGACCCTGGATCCATCGCCTAATGCGCGTAGGCAAAGCGCCATGGAAGTTGGCCATTCCTGTGGATTCAAGAATGGTCACCAGGCTATAACACACCAAAAAGACAGTTCATTGAATTGATAACCGACCGTTAAAGTATGCTAGTAGCGAAGAGCATACTTCACATTAAGCCGCTGGAGATTGAAAATGGCCGTCATGGTGCGGAGAGCACAGGCCTTTATGGACATGACTTCGCCATCTGGAAGCTGAAGAACGTCTACCAATTCATCAACCAAACCGAAGTAAATTAGACGATCGTCAAACTCGAACGTGTAACCTAATGAAGGATTAGTGTAAGTTGACAAAATGAAAGAAATACAAAGAGTAGAAATAGCCTGTAGACGAGCTTTGATGCACTTCAGGCGTTTTTCAGGGTCTGAAAAGTACACAGCTAGACGAATTCGAGCGAAAAGAGCCGTTTGTTTTGAGAGTGGAATAGAATGAATCTTCAATAACTCCTCCATAACCTCCGAAGGGGATTTGGTGCAATTTTTGAAGCGCTCATCAATAACATGTGGTCGAGAAAGGGAACCCGGTTGCCCGTCAAACTCAGATTCAGGATAGTACTCAAAGGTGACTTTCCCAGCGTTAGGAGGAAACTAAATGAGTTTAGTAGAAACAAAAGCTTACATGATCCATTCGACAGCATGAGGCAAGATCGAAGCCATTCTCTGCACCTCCCCATGACTCAGCAATCGATACAAGTCGCTCGAGTATCAACGACCTGTTATTTGGGTCAAGTCGGGAGAAGTAGTTGCTTCTTTTGCTAATAGATTGTGAGATAAATCAAATGAAAAAATTTTACCTAAAGTTATATGCAAGGCCAAGAACGGCCAATAGAATGTCCATGTTTGAAGTGGCGAATAGGGCGAGAATATGGTTCCACGAGCCATAAAGGCAACGATATATGCTGTGCTCAATAAGGTGACTAGTGAACTCAAGAACGGTAACAACATCCTTGACAAGATGTTCATTTCCAGGGGCATCAACTTTAAGAGTCCACATGCCAACTTTTGTGGTCACATCTTCAAGGATTGCGTCAAGACGATCGAGAATGTCGGCCCAGAGACCAAGTTCACACTTGCCATAGTTCCAAACCTTGATCTTTCGCAATTCCCTCAGAAATTCTTCGTCTGAGCATTCGGACAAGCGCTTGGCTAGGAGCATGCATTCGTTTTGGTCATATCCACATCTATTCGCAATTTTTTTTCGATCGATTTTCATTGATTCTGGATAAAACAATGCCAAAGCATTAAGAATACTGCGCACAGCGAGGTTATAGACAGAAAGCAATAAAATGCACATGAACTACGAAAAAACACCCACCACCTCTCCTCCCACAATCTACGGAAGAATGAAACCAAAACTCAATTTAGGCGCTCCAAAGTTAGCGAATAGAAAAATTCACAGCAAATGTTTTAAAAAGTTACCTTTTTACGTTTTTGGGGTTGTGCTTTAATGCAAGCACTTACGAAAATCACTTGAAATGATTGCTTTGCAAAGATGCAAAAAATAAGGAACAGTAGCATTTAAAGTATCAGCAAATACTTGGCGAATTTCTTAAAGTTAAGTATCATTCACAGGCAGAGATTTTAGAGCACAGCACATGCACCTTCATTAAAAATGTTTTTAGCAAAGCTCGATGGTTTTTTATTGTTCTAGTTACAAAGTAAACGTCGTTAGGATTTCTATGGCCGTCTAACTCTTACCAAAACCAGAAAAATTGGGACAATACAACAGATTATTCACCCCTGACAAACCACAGCATTTTAAGCTAATTTACAGCGTTTCAAGGCAAAAGGCATAGCAGTTGCAGCTTGCGTCAGGACTAGCCAATAGTATTGTGGTATAAATTTAAGAAAAACAAGCGATTTTTTCATTTTTTGCATTATGTGGGGCATTGTCTACTGGTCGGTGAGAGCGACATCATGTGGTGGCCCTCATAGCTACAATCGCGCTGTGCTGATCGACGTGGGAGTTTGATCTACTTAAATGTTAAGCAAAATGCTTGATGTAACCGATGAGACATGCAGAACTTGAATGCGAAGTTTGCTCAGGGGCCTAATTTCGCTAACGCATATGTACTACCTTGTTTGTTTAAATTGCCGGTTTCGGTGACTTGGGTGGCCATAATGTATTGGCCGGATGGCCGGCCCCCGGGCCGTGCCAACAGCCCCCAAGCCCTCTGTTTCCAGTGTATAATTTCTGCCCTAGTACTATGCCTTCTTTTAACTTAATGGAAGTCTCAGGACGCTACATTGGTGGAAGCGAAGGTCGGACCCAACCTTGGCAGATTTTATCCTGCTCCATACCGCTACGGATGGGAGAATCTCTTGCATTCCATAACAGAAGGGCTGAGATCGACATTCGTCTTCGACACCTCCCTCGCCCTCGTGTTCTGCAAGGAAGCTAGACACTAGCCGTGAACTCCATGTCCAGTAGAACTGCCAAGAGGGATCAGCGACGTTGTGGTCAAGCCTCCTCTGTAAGCTCTCTCTCCTGTTCTTGGGCAACTCGCCTATCTTCGCCAAAATGCATGTATACAGATGCAAAATGTGCAGGACGCCATTCGATAGCATCGTTTTATGTTTTGCACACTTGGATCGCATGCACTTTGTTCCTACGAGGCCCGATCGCCCCATTTGCTCAGGGTTCCACGATACCCTCGCGTCTCTTCTACGGCATCAAAGAAGCCTGGAATCACAATATGTGTTGTGTGTGTCTCGACCCATCCGAAAACTTGGATTCGTACCCCCATCTTTCATTGGACCACATTATCGTGTGAGAGGAGGACCAAGAAATAGGCATTTGCTGCACCGAGTGCTATGCAGAATTGATGGCACTACAAGAACACATGCGTTCGAGTCTCGATGGCTTGCACGGTTAGCTCGTGGGTGCTTCTCGCAGCACTGATTACGTTGTGATGGCTGACACGGGAGGCTGACCAAGGGGAGCGTCGGGGACGATGCTCGAAAGAAGAGAGGGGCTGTGCAATACATTGTTTGTTCTAACTGCTGGTTTCAGTTACTTTGGTAGCCAAACTGTACTAGCCGGTCAACTGGCCTTTGTGCCGTGCCAACAGCCTATAATCCCTTTGTTTCCAGAATATGTAGTCTGCCCTATTACCATGCCTTCTTTTACCTTTAGTGAAGTCTCTGGACGCTACAACCTAACCCTTGCTGGTGGACTGACGGTAAGTTGTATATCATAAACTGTTTCGTGGCTGTAAAGGTGCATATTTGCATAGGTGGAAGCATAGCAGTAGTCTATAGAAAGGCAAGGATTATGTCATCGTTGATAGCCGCACCGACAAGGAGAGGTAACGCTTCCTCGCTTTAAAAAAGAACTCCACTACTTGCGTACCTGTGACTCACCGTTAGCTAATAATAGTACAGGCATAGACTATATTTTAAAAATAGATAGGTATGCGATAATTAAACATTCCATTTTTTGGAATGACATCAATATTCCACAATCAAACCAAAGACTGGAGCACTGTAGAGAAATGACGTGGCACAATACTGAAGTGACTGAAACAATCGTTAATATCCTATTAGATACTTGTCTAACTAAACGAACTTGGTTCCTTTTCCTTATTTGCTGCATGAATTTGTGAAATGTGAATGTACAATTAAATTGTGACCAAGCGATAGATGTGGGTAAGTGTGAAACATGTGACAAAACGACGAGAACGCACTCGATTTTGTTTAAGTCGGTTATATGCGATGCGGAGTTTTAATAATTTGGGCTGCGGTCGTTGTTGCGGTCGGCTTGCCTTGTTTTTTGGAGGCGTTTGTGCCATTTTATATTTTAAATGCTCTTTTAAGATATTGGCTAGCTTTTGCAATAGCGTGACTATTCTGTCCGTCATTTGGGCATTATATCAGTAGCTTTTGGCTGAGAGGATGTATTCTTGAGATAGGGAACCTGATAACATGTGTTGAGGTGATATTGCCCCTCATCAGCTCAGTTTTTTATCTTTATGTGTGTTATTTAAAAATGCTTTTCTGGTCTAGGGCATTCTGAATCAAGCATTCGAACGAGCTCCAGACATTTGAAATGGTATCCGTTGTTCTAATGGGTCCATCTGGTTGCGGTAAATCGACCATCGGCTCCCTTCTACAGTGTGAGCTCCACGGTATTTTCATTGAGGGTGATGTCCTTCATTCCAATCATAATATCTCTAAAATGTCCTCTGGTGTGCCGTTAACTGACGAAGATCGGCAACCGTGGTTAGAACGTATCCACTTTGAGATTACAAAAGCCAGGTTATGCTCGCAGTCCACGCCCGTTATCGTCGCCTGCTCTGCACTGAAGCGTCAATATCGAGACGTACTTTCTCGTCCTCCGAACACGGACGCTCTTTTCGTATTTCTAAGGGCACCGCGAGACGTTCTGGAAGCACGAATTCTTCAGAGAAGAGGTCACTTTCTTCCACCAGGTATTATTCAAAGTCAGTTAGAAACGCTGGAAGTGCCATGTGTGGGAGTGGAAAACTTTTTGGTAGTTGACGCGACTCTTCGGCCTGATGAAATTGTTGCCAAGATATTAGTACAATTGAACCGTCTCAATTGACTTCTTAATTTTGTTCTTTTGATATTTTTGAGCTATTTTACCACTGACATTGATTCCTTTTTGTACATGAAATTTCTTTCTCATTCGTGGCCCCTTATTCCTTATGCGTGGGCTTTAATGAATTTGTACTTATTGATGCTTGTAGTCTTCAGTGCTCTCCAAATAAAAGATTCTAGTAAATAACGGACAAGTGTCCTATGAGGTAGTCCGAATCGGAGGCAATTTGCTTACGGATGATTAATGAAACTGTATTATCATCTGGTGACTACCTAGGCCGCCCGCACCGTGGCTGGTGACCGATGTCAATCTCCACTTACCGAGCCGAGCATCGTCGGGTGAATTGAGTCAAGCGTTGGTGCAACATGTCTCGACGTCTATTTTTTGGCAGGAATCGAGCCTGGAAACGGGTCATTTTAAAACATTGATTAGGTACGCTTTCACGGATGCCTCCCACCCGATCCGTGGTTAATGTGGACGCTTGGATTAAAACGGGATTTAGCTTTAAACGGGGTGTAAAGTGAGTCGATTTTGTCCCGTTTGCTGGTGTTTGGGGCAATGGAAGAGTTGCGTCAAAGCTTATGGTTTGTATTGCACTAGAACTGTCTCCCAGTTGATGGAGTCTCACTCGCTGTTAAAGCATCTGACATGAAGTAGCCCCTCGGGGTCCATGACGTCGGGACTCCGGAGAGGGATTCTGCGTGCAATGAGTCGTGATTAGCAAATTTGGTTGGACCACCTTTTGGTTCTAGTTCTTCAGTCCTTCTCTGTGCATATCTCGAACTTCGCCTAAACTTATGCCTTTCTAATCGACCAGCGATAAGCGGAGGCTTTGAATTTTACTTTAGTTTTTAAATTGTTCTTGATCTTGAGAATTAACACAGATGATAATGGTTTTAATAAAAGGCATCAGCGACTACCATATGTGCTCGTAAATGATCCAGAATGGGATTTTTTGCATTAATTTGACTAAAATAGTGCTTGCGGTCGTCAATCACATTAGTGGGTTGGTTCCTAACTGTCTAAAGTATTCTCACATTTATTCATTTGCTGTGGAAACTTATACCAGCAAAGCCTAAAAAGGCCATGCATCACTTTACGTATTTTATTGTTTATCACCAAATACAGCTCACTTTTCACGACTTTCTTATGCATTTTATTTTCAGTAAAGGACTTTGGAATAGTGTACAAGATCGTTTAAATCTCACATTTATCTCAAACACATCTTCACCCTCGTTCTAACCTTAAGAAAGCCCTCCAAATTAGGAATGTTTTTTTTACAATAAACCCACACACCGCCCTAGTCTCGTTGGGCGATGGGACAAAGAGGATGAGGGCATTAGAGCAGATTTGTACACAGTGCGTTTAATCAAATTGAAGAGAATGTCAAATAACTTTTTTTTTAACGGTAACGAAACCGGTGATTGTCGTCAAGCTTTATACGCGAATCGAGGGCAAATTGGCAACAACTGCGAGAGAAAACACGTGATCCAGGGAAATGGAGGAGAGCAGGAAGAAAAGTAGACTTGGAATACTGAGTGCAAGAACCCAAAGGGGAGATCAGAGGGCGAGAGGAGACCCGAAGTCGATGACATCACGCCTGTATGAGGTGTCAACGTCTGTTTTTTTTCGCTCTAATTGGTCGTATTGCGACGACGGTGCAAGGAGACCACATTCCACACAAACAAATCATAAGAAGGAGGAAGAAAAGGATGGTTTAAAGGGCGTCTATGTTGTCATTAGAACGTCGTAAAGACCCCGCCTGCTTGTAGTCTGTCAAGACTTTCAAAAGTTTTAGCTGTGTCTTGTAGCTTGCCATCACTATTATGAAGAGTGACTAAAAGACAAGGAAAAAATGAAGACAATTGTAGTTTGTTTCCGTGCTCTAACAATAGGAGTTATCTTTTGCACTGGCATAGCAATAATTAACTCCGAAAGTAATTGTCTAAAGCGAACTCGGTAAAAAAGAATTCCAGTTTATCTTTTAGTCTTTATCACCCCATTAGGATGAAAAATAAATGTGATAATGTCCTCTCTTGGCAACCGAAACGCCCACTTCCCCACTTCACTTGCTTGAAGGTGGCTGCTGGCAAATCAGGCGCCTGCAGTCTGCTGAATATGTAAGGCGCTCGGCAATTTTCCATCACAAGTACATTACAAGTGACGGGATGTCAAGTAACGCAAAATTTGTCCTCCCGGGACAAACACTCACGACTCGAGTCACTCACCGTATGCGCTCTGTTACCTGTCAAAGGAGTTGATAAAATAGTACTATTTATGTGATAGTAGTATCCCATCTCTGCGTGTTTTTCCAATTGCATTTTAAAATGGAATGTAAAAAGCAAATTATGATAACGTTGTGCAAGGAAGTTTTTATAAATGACACGCTCTTTTAACTGAAGTAGTTTAAAGTGCTGGAGGATCCTAGATACGAATGTGTAAGATATCTTCCCAGAGCCTTTAAGTCAAACTCATGAACCAATTCTGGCGTCAGTGTGGGCGGAGGTCCTCACTCAGAACTGATGAAGACTGGCTTTTAAGCGGACACTGGGCAGCTGAGTGGTCGGAGCTGCACGAGGCCTCGAGACCCTGCACACTTTGAACTCCCGCCTACGCCTTGAAAAACCGCCCACCGTGTGGAAGGCCGGTCTCCTCTAGTGAAGAGGAGAGTAGAGGCGGCATTGACGCAGCTAAATATTTATGATTTCAAGTGGTAGTAGACCCGCCACCAGTTGGAGACTCCGCCTAATTAACTGCTCAATGAATCATGCCGTTCTGATTCAGCTAATGAGATGCAAAGAAGCCGTTAAAAGGACAGAAAATCCCAAAATGGAATAAGTGTGAGAATTTTGAGCTCTTAGCACAAACATCATACGTTCTTTACCCAAGTGTGATGGCCATTCTGGATTAGCGCTTTAATAACCGGTTACATGGAATCATGTGTGCCAGTAACAAGTAAGCTAAAATCTAGGCAAAAAAAACGTCAGAGTTATTAAACTTTTAAAACATTTAGATTTTAATGAAACAGAAGTCAACAGAGCAGAATACTTCACCATTCTGTGGAGAAATGCAGAACTGGGACGTCGTAAAACATAACCTCGTAACCACTAGCGATAACAAGCGTGGTGACAAAGCACAGAAAAGTGAACTGCATTAAGGAGAAAGGCAATGAAACAACAAATCTGCACTTTGCATGAGGGTTCTACAAATGAATGCAGTAAGGGAATTTCGACGAAGATGTAGGTGAGAAGGGAACAAGTAGCATTATATGGGTTTAAGTAGTACCAACGCCTAGATCCTCATGATATAGTTAGCCAACACAGGTAGTCGATGATGGTAACGCACGAAATAGAAGGCCGCTGATTAATATGGAACTGGTTTTTGAGAGGTGACTTGAGGAAAAGGGCAGTGGGTTGGTTGAGGGGGTCGCCTAACGCCTTGAGAAGTCGAAAATTATTTTAAAAAAGGAGTGCCTTTACTTAACAATAAATTTTAAGAAAAAGACAAAAAAAGGATTTGGATAAAATTAGATTCAATCTGATGGTTGGCACTGAAGTTTTTCTACTACACTAGACCATTGGAGGTGGTAGGATGTCAATATTATCCGCTGTTGTCGTTCAGAGTTGCTTGAAAGGTTCCTGAGTCAGTGGCACGTGAACTGTGAGGAACAGCCTTCGACCATGTTTGATAGGACAATTCTACCACAATTTTCACTAGGAGTGGGGCTGGCTGATACACTTCAAACCCTATTAAAAGCAGGTGTGCAAAGGCATTGAAGACGAACAGTTTGTTTTCCACCCATTTTACGCACTCTCTAGCCGCGTCGAGTGAACTTTAGATTGCTTTCTGACAAACAACCAGACAAACTAATTGGCAGGCAGGTTTGAGGCAAGAAGGGATTTTTTTATCTCAACCCTCCTCTGGCCAAAGAATCCATGATGGGTTGGTCTTAAAAGGTCCACTCTGTAGTTCACTGTTCTACCTCACCCTACCCTTGCACCAATCGTGGTACCCCACACAGCGTCTCCAAGGTGTGCTCCACTTAACTCTCAGGGGAATGCCATGGGCTATGTGTACATGTGTGTAGTAGACCGTAGACAAAGTTGTTTAGCCGTTGGAGGCCAACTCACAAGCATCATGAAGGTTTCTCCATCCATCACACGGAAGATCACTTGAAACCGTGTTAAAAAGTCTCCTATTTAAATTAGAACTGGTGAGTCAGCAGGATACCATGAAAGTCGATGGAAGAAAAGTTGTGCTCTTACAAGGGAACCCACGACCCCACATTGCTAAACCATTGATTGGGTCGGGAGAGGGATGGGAAGGGTTATACTGCCTCGCATTATGCTTTACACTTCTGTGGCATTTCTCTAAGTAGTGCTTATCACCCCACCCTTTTGACATGACAGACGAAAGCGACTGGAATGATGGAATGAATGAGAAAGAATACAAAGTGGTCGGAGCTTGATGCGTACGTAGGTGCTAAAGGCGTAGCGCATAGTAAAATTCAAGTTCATATTTTCCCCTGCTGATTGTTTGGCAGACAAAAGATTGTATGAATGGGAATTCTGAGGCTTGTTATTTTGAAGGACAGGTCAAATGGGTCCATTTGGCCCCTCTACGCATTGGTCGATGAATTGTTTGGTCTCGTCTGCCTCTCGTATGCGGGCCATTTATTAAATAATTATTTTTGAGGCAAAAAGGTACAGGTTGAACGAGACTCATAATAGAGGAGTTGTCTATCACCGAGCATAGGGCAGAGAAACCGAAAGGCACTGAAGCTCTACTTCCGTAAAAGCGTTGCACTTACGCAAATTCCTGTAGCCAAGCAAAAGATTTCCACTTCTAATAAATTTTATTGTGGCGGTGAAGATCAACAAAATGTTATTACAACATTTTTGCTGTCTTTTTAAGTGTTGGTATCAGTTACGGTTACTTGGGCGGCCTCTGGGCCAAGCCAGCAGCCCCATTTCCTTGGTGTTCTTCGAATATATGTCCTGTAAAATTAGCTGAATGGAATCTAGATGCGGTCCTAAAAACTTATTTAATCGGTTTTTTCTTCCTTCTAGTTAGTAAAATACAAAACAAATTTTTAACTAAGAAACAAGAGGTTAGTGTCAGTAAGAAAGAAGCTCAGTGCACGTGGAAAATACTAAACTAGGGCCTTGGCATTTTGTTTTAAACAACACTTCCGCTGGGGCGGGGTCTTCGGCGCGAGCGGTCCTTTTGCCTTTTGTCCTTCTCCCTACTTTAGGCCTATGAAGTGCTGTTCTTCCGCACTCTCGTGATTTATCTACGATTTCAGGAATGCTTTCGAGCTCTTGAATGGCATACCTTTATCTAATGGTCCTCACAAATTGCCGTTTCATAAACCTCCTCTTCCTGAATAAGGCTTTTCTTGTTCTTTAGTAGTCTCCGTTGAGCCGAAATTCGTGTGAAAGTTCAGCATTATTCACCCTCGGATTTCAAAACGAGGCACAACTCGCGTTTTAGATATGATGCAGAAAATTAGTTGAGCATGTGCTATTGTAGAGTGCCGGATAAAAAGGGAATGAAAGGAGTACTGTTTATTTATTGGAGTTATTTGTGGTTTACCTATGCGTAAGGGTTTCCCAAGCTGAGGACGAATGTAAAGAAGGAATGCGGTGTTACATAACTATACTTGCTACCTATTTTAGGGGAGAAAGTTGGGATACCTCATAATTCTGTGGTTAAGGATGGAGAGATGCTGTGGATGAAAAAGATCCGTTTTTCACTCGGGCTTGCGTGTCACAAATACGTGGCGCGAGTTTATCAATGCCTTATGATGCTTAGCATCATCAAGCTGTGCCAGCAACAGATATGTTGACTTTCAAATCAGCACATCTCAGCAGTAAATCCGGTAATGTCAAACCATGCCACTGGGAGGCCAGGACTGTGCAGACCGATTTCTTTTCGTCGATTCAGACACTAAAGTTTGACCATTTTCTCCCCCTCTTCCTCCGTTTAAGCTGGAATTAGATGGCTAAAAGGGTTCGCATGCTTCTGCAACCACCTCTTCCATTGATTACGCCTAAGACGCCATACAGACGGCTACCAAAAAGCCTGTTCACATCACAGGCGACGTCTTGCTGTTTACGTGCGGAGAACACTATAAATAGGCGGAAATAAACTTCACTTTTAGCCCTTTCAAAGGCTATGTCAAGATCAAAGAAAACAGGAATAAGGTTGCCGTCTAGAGATTTCATACCACATTGAAAGAAGGCGTTGCGTACCCCCAAAATGACCTCACTTTTAACTGGACGTTCAGCCCATTCCTCTAAAGTAGGCGCCAACATGCTTTTGCAAATGGTTAAACAAAACAAATTAAATAATTACTAAAAGAAATAAAAGGTGTTTCAGCGATATATCAGCAGCATACTCCACATAAAGTGTATTGTAGCGCAGGAAGTAGATGGGAGCAATTTTTTTTTCCACCTTTTCTTGGATTAACAAGAAAGAATGTGGGGAAAGAGGAGAGCAAGACCGACAAATCCCATTCGAATTGGATAACAATTTAGTTTTTTTTGTTCTTTGGTGCACTACTCCCCTCGGAGGGACCTTTCAAGGTTGAGTCTCACGTTGTTACTGCTTGTGTCTAAGCCATGCTTCGTAGAAAGGCAACCGGGTGACCTTGTCGAAGGGATAACTTTTGTTCCAAAAAACCAAAGGAACGTCCGACAATTTTGTCGTGAGTTGAGCTAACCACATGTCTGCTTAAAAGGTGATCTAGACAGGCGACTTATCTATCCCAGTGCATCATTCTCCGGTGAAATGGTGGCCATCTCGTTGAAGTGGGGCCCCGTGCGTGCCAATGGACTGTCCGTCTGCGGGTTAATAGCGACACGTGGTGTCGCTTCCATGATATGGACAAACAAATTATGATGCAAAAGAACGAGGACCCATCTAGATGGGTTGCGAAAAATTACTTGTTAAAAACTATAGTGTCAGAGTTGGCGTGAGTAATGGAGAGAGAGAGAGAATGAGAGTACCGCGGATATGTGTTTCACTACCTTCCTACATACTATATCAATGTTCTGTGACTGGAAGACAGGTTTGAGATGAAGTATTGCTTTTGCACTCCAACTTCCCTCTGACCAATCTTCACTCCATTCCATTCGATAGCACAAATCTGGGGTATGCACTACTTCACCCTCAGAGGAATGTCTTGAGCTGTGTAGGGTAGACTGTAAGCGAAGTTATTTACCTGCTAAAAGGCAAATCACAATCACCACAAAGGTTTCCCCCTCTAACGCATGTAATAAATGTCATCAATGCAAAGGAAGTCACACTTTTGCAAGGCACCGCACAACGTCACACCGTAAAACTCCCTTGGACTTTGGCTAGGTTGGTAGAATCGGAGGAGGAAGAGGAAGGAGGGGGGAACTACTGCGTACAATGCTTATCAGTGAGCTAATAAGTGAAATGGGAATGAAGGAGATCTGTAAGAATGGATTTTTTGTGTTTGACTGACTCCCTCGCTTCCTAGAGGTTGGTATCGCATTGGTGCATTTCCAAAGAGTATCATAACAGAATCAGTCAATTTTAGAACAAATTCGTTTGCTTGTTCTTATTTTAAAATAAATTTTAGCCTACTTTAGCCGTTAAATTATGGGTCTTATCGCACTTTTATGCCAAACAACCTCTTCAACATCTTCCCATTCTGCCAGCCAATTAGATCACTAACAAATCCCACTCATCTGATTGGTCAATGTCCAATATTAAAAACGCTGACTGCTTAAAAGATATTTTATCCAAAGAAAAAGAACATTACTTACCAACTAACTACATGAAAAGGGCACTTTTTTTCTTGCTTCTGACTTTCTGATACATTTTGATCACTGTTGTTTATATGCCACTTTAATCCCTTGCACGACCGTTCCTCAGATCAGATCCTTCACCCTCCCCTTTTTGGGAGTGTTCATTAGCAACCTTTGTGGTTAGACTCTGGCCATTTATAACCAATTGTTGGCATATAAAATTGCCATATCTTAGTACTTACTAGACCGACATCTACTAGAATCGCTCCACCCAGTCCACAGCCGTAAAGGGAACCAGCCGTTTTTATCTGAAGAGAAGAAAACAAAATGAAGGGAAAAAATAAAGAACTTATGGGAGGGGAAGAGGGATTTCACTTAAACCTTACTGCTGAGCAGAAGATTTTAAACCTGGCCTGTGTTTTTATGGTCTCCTGCACATTCCAATTAGGTGGATATTTCCAAGGTTGAATGTATATACCTAAAGGAGATAAAAACCACATTGGTTCATAAAGTCTTCATGTTCATCAGTATTTGAGGAAAAGGAAAGTAATGTGTAAGTTGGCCTTTGTGTTTTCATCTCAAGTTTTGCTTCCCAAAGGAATAAATTTGCGATATAAAGAAAATTTAGGAAACCTTCAAGAATCCTCAGACTTCCTCACTGGATAAAGAGACAATGCAGCTGTGCACTTGTCCCTCCCCCACTCTCTTTTGTTGGAGAAAGGCGAATGCTAAAGGTGGCAAAATGGCACAATAGTCAAATGGTGTTTGGGAATGTCAACTCGGTAACATTCAGTTTTGAGCGGGGAAATTGACCCCAAATTTTGATGACGAAGGATAGTAGGTTAGTTACCAGGTGATCCACCTAATCTACTCTAAATAGTGAAGTATTTTCTTTGGAGAGAGAGGAGTAAAAGAATCAAGAGTGTTTCTCCTCTAGAAACCTCAGAAGATCCAAATCACAACATATCTCCACCTTTTTAAGACGATCAGAAGTTCAAAAGGACTAACACATCGTAAAAATCAAGCAAAACATTGTTGCATGTGACTACCGTCTCTTCAGACAGCCTAAACGACTTAGGTGTGAATGAGTGATTTGGTCTGTCCCTTTAACTTGATCGGAACGTTGCTGTTGACCCTCTTGACAGTCCCTGAGTCCCCTTGTTTATGTCCATCGACGATGAGAACACAATTTCCATCGTGGATGTTAAACTATGAAAATCCTAGACTCCTTACAGTCAAATGATGGTACTTCACCCGATTTTAGTGATGGTGTATAGAGGTGACCCATCCTCTCCAACTACGCCCAGAATATTTCACCTACTGATCGACTGACTAGTTGATCCTGCTTCTCAAGACTATCAAGACAATTTTCCCAACTTTCCAGCCTTATGTTATGCTCCACACATTCGAGATTCCGTTCGCCCAACGTTACAAATAGACAACTCACAATGTCATCCTTGTCACATCCAACTATGGACATATTCTGTTTCACCTGATCACTTCCCACCGACGAAACTGAAACAAATTAATTTGAAACACTAAAGCAAACCTTGAAAATCCAGCTATAAGAAAGAAAGCGATTAACTTTTTCTCCTAAGAGAGGATAAAAATTTACTTCTCTGGGATAAGTAATTTGTCGTGTAGCTGATTTGAGCAGCACGACTTGGGGCCGTAAATTCGATCATTTCCACCTGAGGCCCTGGAACTCCTTTGGATCTTCATTCCCTAATAACACTTGCTTTTTTTGTCTAGTAAGATACACGGTTGCATCCTCTTTCTTCCGTCCCCCCCACAAAAGACATGGGGAGTAGGTAAGGGAAAGTCACGCAATGAAGGCAGGTGGATGTTGCCTGGAGGCCATCAGCCATGATGTAGTTAAGAAAGAAAAGATAAAAATGGTCTTTTCCATTCAAAAAGGGTGATTTCGTATTTTCTTAGATGCCTATAATTTCCCACTTCCCTTTTTGAGGTGGCTAGACATCATGTGTGACCTCAAAAGGAACTCGGGAGGCCACTTCACTAGAAGTAGTAAATTCTGTCAAGCCGCATAAACAAAGTGTCTTGCTTTATCCTTAAAGTTACAGAAGGAAGTGATTTACAGTGCTCTCGCCGTTACATTCATGAAAGCGCATAAGTGCCGTGAACAGATGGTACTTCCTCCACTTCAACATTAGGACGTGGGGCCTCAGGTGGATGACTAGACAATGTCGCGAAGCGGACTACACAAATAGCAGGGAAGTCTTCAAGTTGTTTCTGATCAACCATTCACATTAGCAACAATTGATAAAAGAGTTGCAAAGGGTGGTAATCATGGTCTAATCTTGGGAGAACCAACACGGTCAAATAGCATTTCATATCCAATGGAAGTAATGACTTTCCTAACTTTAGTCAAAGCTGGTGATAATTTAAGTGATTGCGAGTGGGAGGAGAAAGGAGCCACGTAACAACGATGTGGGATCATCAACTTTCGGCTCTCAAATATTGACTGCTGGCTGTAGCTCTTTCCTACGTGACTAATAGTCTCTCCCATCCAGGTGGCATATTCTACATCTAGAGCCAGTTCCTCAAGTCCTCCTGGAATGCAACAAGGAAGTAGTCTCATTGTTAGCGAGTCGAAGAGAGGGACTAAGGTACTACGCGTGTGCGCAGATGGTCGTGCTACAGCAGTGGAGGGCACAAATCACGGAGACTGAGAAGTCCCCGTAGAGAGGCAAGGCTACCGAAATATCACGGAGCTACAAAGTGGTCGAAAAACTAGTAAACTAAAGGCAAACTTATTTGGACTTGAGCATCCTTCTCAGTGGAACCTAAAGGATTCTTTTTGTCCCCAAGTTCTTGATCTTACTTGACGTTACGGCCAATTTTAGACACGGTTGAAAATGATTCCCAGGTGAATAAAGCAGTTTATTGTGTCCTGTCTTATCGTTTCATTCATTTCACTTGAACAGAGGAAATACCCTACACTTATCACCCGTTAGAAAAGACAAGCCTGGTGCCCATGTAGGGAGATGTTTTGTGTAGAAAAATACTGTCAACCCTAAAAAATACCTTGGAAAAGTATTTTATTTCAAATAATTTGCCATTTTCTAAGACGGCGTTGAAAATTTTTCGAAACAATTCAAATGCTCAAGAATACATTTCCAACTCTTTAAAAACAAAAAATAATAATAATTACCCTTTAAAGAGATTTTGAGCAACCTTCAATGGGTAGTCGACTTAAGTCCCAACTTGTGGGCTCCAATTTCACACGTCCTTTATTTTTTTCCTTAAAACAGACCTTTTCAAATTCGAAATACCGTCATTAAATTATCTTAATGAGGATTTCTATGAAGGCAACAAGGGGACATTAGGTCTTGTTTGAATTAAGGACACTTAAATGACAAAACCCTTGAGAAGTTTTACTTTCTATGGTTTTTGATTAGCCTTGACTTTATG